>CM021731.1:187362040-187419596 GCA_011075105.1 Heteronetta atricapilla
ATCCCTGCATATGCAGACAGCATTCCTGTGCTCTTCCCAGGCCCTATTTCCCCGCTTCTGCTGCCCATACATTTCTCTCTTACACTGCAGTTTGCCCATCAGCTCCTTGCTGAGGTGTTCAATTTTCCTGCCTTCCCTGCTTGATTTCTTAGACATGGGGATGGAGAGCTGTTGTGCTCCAAGAAAAGTGTCCGTCAAGATCTGATCAGTTCCCGGATTCAGACAACTGAAAAGAGCTGGCTCTTCTAAAGCTGAGGGTCGTAACTTTGCTGTTTGCCAAGCCCATATTCCATAAGATGACAAACAGAAACCTTGCAGGCCGTCCCTGGGTGGGCTCGAACCACCAGCCTTTCGGTTAACAGCCGAACGCGCTAACCCATTGCGCCACAGAGACACAGAAATTTGGAGCCTTTTACTCTTAATTTAATTCCATGCAGTTGTTCTTACTCTTAGGTGGTGTAACAGGATCATTTGTTTTTCATTATGTAATCAAAAGGAGGTCTGTATCTTATATTTACCACCTAGACATTTGTTTAGGTGGTAAATAGACATTCAGCTTAGCCAAGGTAGCATCAGTGATGACTCTGCATTGCAATTGAAAACTATGAAAATCTTAACTAAATGAAACCTTCCAGGGCTCTCTGGCACACAGTTACTGTGGTTCATCCATTTGGATGTAGCTATGCAGACCAGAATTCACCTTACCAATCACAGATAAGAGCCAGACCTACCTAGGCCCTCTCCATGGAAAATGGAGTGGCCAGGACATGGTTTGTCAATTCCTTAAGAATATATTTTAGATCTGGTAAAACCTCCTATATGTCTATAAAAAGGAGGTTAGGTGACTGGTGTTGATGCAGTCAAATCACATTCCTATAGTTTGGTAATAACAAAGTTCATTCTGATGCATGATTAAATATTCAGTGCTAGCATCTGACAGAACACACCAAGTATCTTCAACTAAATCATTTGACAATATGTCACTAGCCCACTGATATTTACTTAGCCATTTTCTTGCAGTCAGTGAAATTATCCAAGAGAAAGTATATTTGAATTCAAGGAGACTACAAACCTGTAAAAGGTGTTCTGTATACACAGTTTTACACTACTTATTAATGCAAGTAAGCTAGATTCACATCCAAAGAAGTTGTAATTCATTTTGATAACAGTTCCTCAGACAGAAGGTTAGTATCACACTGTCAAGCCAAAAAGAAGTGTTCAGCAGAAGCGAGGAATCCATTCTTTACTGAATTTAACTTTCAGCATGTGATAGATAAACAGAGAAAAACTTCAAACTATAGACATCGGATATGTACTTCTGCAAATCAGATTTATATATGTATAGCAATATCTGCATGTACTCCTAAGATACTGTACAAAAATTAAAAAGTACTAAGAGTTAGCTTCTTAATATTACACAAGTGCAAGTTTATACTTTGCCACTTAATACCACCTCTAAGTGTTAAAACAAACATAGTTAAATTAACAGAATCTAGAACTATAACTATATAAAAAATAAAATTTAAATTTAGTTCCTAAAAAGGATCATATAAGCAGCAACGTGATCCTTAACTGAGGACAGAAAAAGCCTGATATGTTGCACAGAAAATCAGATTGGAGCAAAGTTCAAAATACCCATAGATTAAGCAAAGAAAAACCAAAAACAATTTGATCATTACTATGCTAACATTTTAATATGGAATAAAAAGAAATCTAAAAATATGTTACTTACCTTAGAGATCTGAAAGAATGCGGACTTCTGAATAAAATACAATCAGACCCTTCCCAAGAGAGAATTGTCTAACTTTTCCACTACTTGCAAATCTGGAGTGGAAGATATTTTAGGCCTGGCCAAATATCACTGGAAGAAAATTTGCTCACATGTTTGGCTGTGTTTTACATTCCATCCTGTTGCTCTGGCATACAGACACAGCTAATTTTAATCTGTGACATAAGCAGCCAATTCTACTGCTAAAATGGTTGTGTGCTGACTCTAGAAATGAACTGTCCCACTATAAGATAGAACCAATCCATAATGCATACTAAAATGGCACAACTTGTTTTATCAAAAAATCCAACTGCTTTATTAAAATCTAAGAATATGTAGCACTTCACAGAATTTGAATGTAAATACTATTAGCATACCTGTTAAGAGCACAAAATAAAAAATTAGAAACAAAAGGACTTCTGTTGTCTTTTCTGAATCCATGTGTAATATCCAACTAAATTTTAAGTCATTTTTTGATAAATACTAATTTTAATATTAATGTTATTCTAACCTTTATTCTACTGGCTGGTATATAAAGTTTCTTTCAAAAAGCAAATATATAGATTATAACATAGTTATAATAGTACATATAAATTTTATATACCAATTACATTAACAATTACTAACCTTCCCTAAATGTTAAGCTACTCTTGGTACTTAAGAAAGATGTATATAAATACCAAGAGCCTTATAAAACAAACAAACAAAAAGAAGTTTCATATATGAGAGGTATTACGATGATCTTTTAGAAATTATAAGCCACCTTTCTTACGTGTCATTTAAGTTTGAGTTTTCAAATGCAGAAAACAAGAATTTCAGCCCTGCACTGATTACATTAAGCTGACTATACAAACATTGAACCACAGCTTTTCTGCTCAACCGATGATACTTTAGGATCTATGCTCATAACTGTCTGCAGCTCTTAAACCATTAAAACATATATTTGTAAGATTTACAGAATAAAAGTCCAGTAGATGCATGCTATGTGAAGCATTGTAATCATTATCCATATGTCTGGACAATTTTATTTCTCAAAGCAGAATGTTTCCTTATTTTTCTAGCACTGCACTCACACTGTTGTCATGCTCTAGAAGATGAAGTTTCTATCAGACATTCAACAGCTGCAGATCGTAAATTTAGGACTGACACAAATCCAACTGATCACAGGCTTACAAGATATTTTTTTCTTTTATGAATTCTGTGTCCTTTAATCCTTTATCAGACTGTTTATATACATAAATGGAGTAAGTCTTTTCTGTACAAATGAATTAATTTCATTTCATTGTTATCTGACAAAAATGAAAAGTAGTCTTCAATGAAATATTTATAAATATCTTGAAAATAGCTTTTATATTTAAACTCATGGCTTAATAAAAAATAAAATGGGATGAAAACATTTGTATATTGTGTTAACACAAAAGCTTTTCTTTAATTAAAAATCCATTTCAGTATGAGAAGAAGAAACCTATAAATGTCAGATGCTTCTGAAGGGTTCAAGACAGGCATTGTTTATGTGATTGGGCATTCACATCAAGCAATTTCTTGCAAAACTGTACATTCTTGGAGATAAGCGGAGGACCCCGTAAAAGTAGATAGACCAAAACAAAAGCAACATTTTAACTGCACTTTAATAGGTTTACTTTTGGCAAATCTGTAATTAACTGATTTCTCAATTTGTATGTATATATCCTAACATAGTGCCCAGCTATAGAAAGAGATTAGATTACATGACACTGTAGCTCTTTATGGACAGAATTTCTGTGCTATTTTCCCTGTCTGATATAGACCTCTTGGTCTATATTCTTCATGTCTTTTGTCTGATCTTCTACCTATATATATCTGCAAAGTAGAAATTCTAAAAATGAAAAGAACAAATAAATACCTCAGTTAGTATCTTCTGAAGTTCTCATGAAGCAGGATTGGAGCAAGAGCAACTGTCAGTGAATTCTGTATCATCTGAAGGCAGCTGTCTTCCTATTCAAATGAAAAGGGCAGAAAGAGAAAGGGATTTTTTTTTCATGAACTTGGGGAGAAGAACAGGATATATTTCTGAATTGCCATCCTGAGTGCTTTTAACTGACCATACCTTACAAGTGATGGACCAAAATTCACAGAACATAAACAAAAGAAACACTGGACAGACAGCTCCTGTTTGGACTGAAAACAGGATCATCAGCATTGTTTATAGTGAATGGCGAATAAATCTTAGTCTAAAATCTTTGTGAAAAATAAGAAAAATATTTCTCTTGTAATGTTAAAATTCCATCTACTATTGGAGTGCATTAGTGTAGTGAACAATGACTTCAGTCATGAGCCTCATTGCACCTGTACAAAAACTCAGGTCTTCCTTGCTGTCAAGTAATTATTATCCCAGTCCATGAAACTTCATGTCCTGTTTCTCACCAAGTTTCCAACCTCCTTTTCATTTGGATTTTGAAAGTCAGTGACTGGTAACTTAGTCCAGGAAAGGTAACAACCAAACTTATATTCCAAATTGACAGGACACCCTTATAACAGTACTTGTCCAACTAGAGCAGGAAACAGATACAGGATTTAGAGGCTGGGTTTCAAGTACCAGGTAATTATAAACTCCTGTAATTACAGATTTATAATACAAACATAATTATTTCTTAATTTCAAGAAGTACACAAAAACTCATGCCATGAGAAAACTATGAAGAAAGACACACAAACTGTGGTTTGAATATTCTGGCATCAAAATATGTCACTTCTTTATATAAATGGTTTTAAATTTTAACCAAAATTTTGTGTATACCTAAAAAAATTCAACAAAGTATAAGACAATATAATACTTAATAATAATACTTAGTAACAATAACACTTAATAATAATTCCCTCAAAGTATAACACTACAAAATGGTGGAGAAGGCAATGATTATCATATATCAGTTTAACTAATTCATCCAACTAAAAGAGACATAAAAGTCCTTTGGTCCTATTTGTTTCAACTTCTCTAAAAGCTAATCAGTGTCAGTAACACTCCCTCTTCAGAAGAAAACAAGATAACCCAACCCTCTTGCATTCCCAAAATTACACTGCAAGAGATATGAGAATAGAAGTCCTCTACTGCTGGATTATTTATTCAGTATATATATTTTATAATTATATATTCAGGATATAATTATACATGCTGTGATTATTTGGAAAACAGCAAATATAGTTAAAATTAGATGTGTAAGGGTGTACAACCTTGATGAAACCAATTTTTGCTGTATAGAATATTAAATAATCCCTTGATAAGAGTTCAGAAAGGTCAAATAATAAAATGATAACAACTTATGTTAATGATAAAATGGCAGATACTTTGGAAAAATAAAATTCATATAAAATATTACACCTATTTGGAATTATCAAATGAAAAATTAAAAAAAAAAAAGAAACATTTCTTGTATGAAACAAGAAATGATGGAAACACATTTTTACAGCATTCTCCAAAGCATTTTGATTTAGATAATTTTGCTATGCTTTTTTAAAAAATTAAAAGGCATAGGACAACAGACCATTTTTGGATAGACTGAGACCTTGCCCCTTCCTAAGAATAGGGCTAAAGTGAGTATCTCTTAAAGGGCTGTCATCTTCTAAACCTGAGCAAAACAGTGAGCCAAATGAGGACTTAAACATATAAATAGAAAGAAATATTTAAAAGATAATGTTGCACCTACTCGAGCTATAAAAATTTTAAATAGTTACTTACACACAGTGGAAAATATTTCAATAGAAATGTTTTGGAATACAAGTGCAATAAAACTTAAGAGCAGAAAGTGATAAGAACCCAAATACACAAGACTTTAAAATACACCTGCCTAGACTGTTTCATTATGCCAGTATAAATAAGGAGGTCCAAAACAGCTTTGAAACCCAGAATAATTAAGTTTTAATAGAGTATGAACAAGTATACTTCTAATATAGAAAAATATCAAAATGACTATGCATGACAAGATAAAAATAAAAGGACTTATTTATAAGTACCCAACTGCCCAGCATGTCAGTGCACAGCAGGCCGTTGTGTCTAGTTTCAGCTATATTTTTCCATATGTGAACATGAACAGCTGGCTGTGGGTCTGTTCCTAATCATCTTACCAGTGTTTCAATCTCTGCATCAGCTGTTATCTCCCAACTCCTTGCTGCCACACCTCTATCAAGCAGATTCAAACTGTGACAGAGGGACAGTTTTGTTTTTTGTTAGTTTTTGAGGATTTTTTGTGTTTTCTTAAATTGTATCTTCTGCTTGGATTGTATCTTTACATATTTTAGTTAAATAAGTCCTTTATTTCTGGGAATTTAACTCTGTGTGAGCCTTTAAGGAGGCTAAGTAGTGAGGAAGCAAGTGAAAAACTGCAGGTGTACGATGTGCTTGCTGCTGTACTCTGCAAAAATGAGCCTGACAGGAGAACTGGAATAGATGTAAGATGAGACAATTTATTTCTGTTATTTTTTTTAAGGTAGCAAACAAGCTCAGTACTATAGACCCTTTTCATGAGGCAAGCTAAGGAGTGAAAGACTCATTTTCAGTCTGCAGCTTTTGTGCTGACCGGAAGACATGATGGAGAGATGTTGCTGTAAGTATCCTAAAGGCAGAAGATGTTGCCTAACCTAATACTGCAGACAATACAAAAAAAAAAGCTTGAATGTCCAAGAGGATTTGGAATGATTTTGTCCTATTTCACAATTTGGAGAATGCTTTTATTGTACCAAGTATGAAATTCAACTACTGTTGGCTTGTAAAAGTTAATTGTTAGCTTTTTCTCAGGAAGAAAAACAGAAATGTATACTTTGATTTATATAGAACTCTATGTTGTTCTAGGCAGGACAGTGGAGTAAAGCCCATTTTAATGGGCTCATTCTTGTGTGCATTAATTTTTATTTTGGTGCATGATTCACTATGCAGATTCAGCTTCATCTGCAGACAGTCTGTGACAGGTAGAAAAGTATATTTACAGTTATATTCTGTACATGTATGTCAAAAAACTTCTACAACAGAGTTAAACAGTACTGGAAATCAACACAGAAAGAACTATATTTTCTTTGGTCTAAACTTTTCCTTTTACATCACTTGTCGTTTACTAAAAAGAAAAGCAAAAGCCTCAAACCCGCTAAACTTCCTGAGCAGGATATACTAGTCTTCTGCCTTGGGATATCTGAACTCCAAAGAATTCAAATCGAATGCATGTCTGTCACCCGACTACATCAAACAGAAAGCTCACTGACTGCATCCCAGGGGTCAGTACTGGGACTAGCACTATTTAACACCTTTGTCAGTGACATCAACAGTAGGACTCAGTGCACCCTCAGCAAGTTTGTGGATGACACCAAGCTGAGTGGTGCGGTCAAGATGCTGGAGGGAAGGGATGCCATCCAGAGGGACCTTGGAAGAAGGACATGGAGTTGTTGGAGTGAGTCCAGAGGAGGGCCATGAGGATGATCAGAGGGCTGGAGCGCCTCTACTGTGTGCTTGTTGAGGGGGGAGGGAGCTGGGGTGTTTAGCCTGGAGAAAAGAATGCTCCGGGGAGACCTCGTTGCTATTCCTTTTATCTCCATCCTTTTTTCTTGTTTCTTTTCCCACTTACAGATACACTAGATGTATAGCTGACTTTATTTTAAAAAGAACCCCATTTTCCTTTATCATCAAACTTTATGTTATTTGTCAGGAATATTTAATACTTTGCTATACATAAGGATACATTATGATTAAATAATTACATCTATTATAGTCTATGTATTATAATAATTTTATATTAATACATAATACCTACATAATTAAATATATTTAATACTAACATAATAAGATAGCTACATCTAATTTGCATTTGAAATAAAAATGTGACAGAAAACCTAGTTTAAATCCTGTGCTTCAGTGCCCACTTATTTAGTTTGAATAGTTTTCCAGTCAAGAAAAGTACCAGCATACATATTCCCCAAAAGAAAAGTAGAAGCGTGGGGGAGGAGGGGTGGAGTGGGGTTGGGAGTTCAGGCACATAAAAGAAAAAAGTTTCCTGTTTCAAAAGATTTAGAATAAGCCAAGTGGAGACATGAAAATTACAGTGCTCTGGCCAGGATACTAACAGGAACCATGGCTGCAGAGCTCATTCCCTGACAGACTCAGTGCCAGGAAAGTTTTAGTGGATTGCAATTTTATATTTGGAGCAAGCGAGTATTGAATTATTTCCATAGGAGAAACCTGCACAAGTTTTATTTTCCTAAAACTGTAGTCACTAATAACAGTAAGAAAAAGATGAACAGCTAGTTAAAGATTTCTAAGAAAAGGTGTAGTGCTATTGTAGTGCTTCTTTGTTAAGCAACTGGAAAATGTGATTGTGGATGGTCATAATTCAGATCAGCATGTATGCTGAAAGAAAAAAAAAGAGAATGAGTAAGACTCTGTCTAACTAGTATAAATTATACGAAAACGTTTTTAATAATTTGTTGAGTCCTAAGGAGAACTTCTTTATTTTGCTTCACAGGGTCAGCTTTCAAATTCTCAGAAGTACTTCCAAAAACATGAACTGAAATTTAAAAGCTAACAAAAGCAAACAGGAAAAGATAAAAGAACTAAACTTTAGTAGGAATTAACCCAAATGTCTGTCATAGCTAGTAAGTAAAATATGGTCATTTACCTAACTAAATCTGGCTCTGGAGAAATGGGGATGTTTGTATAAACCAATGAGTGAGCACAATAAGCATATACTGAATCTGTACCCTAAATTTATTTAGGAATAATCTAGAAAAAAATTTAAAACATGAGTGCCTGTGTTCAAATATTCCAATAAATGTTCAGTTAAAAACAGCAGTAATGAAGATTTCAGATGGATAAGAAATTTGCACAAGTTTACATCATCTATTTCTAAACATTTTATATTTACACATATAAAACAGAACTTAAAAGTGTATCTGCTTAAACATTCCTCTTACAGTGAACTCCTGAAAATAAAGCAGAAGTTTTAAAAACTTAATTACATTATAAAATATAATTTTATTATTATTATTTAGTAGAGAACCTAAAATCAGCCAGGCGAGGCAGAATATAAGCAAAAGGAAGTTTATAAATAAGTAATTTCCTACCCATTTCTCTTTCCTCAAAGAGAATCCTTGCTTTCAAACCTGGTATCTGTCACCTTGATGAGTTTACGAGTTGCAGAAAACTCTGATGTTTCCTCCAGAATCAAGGAGGATTCCATTTGATCACTCATGAAATCTGACTTGCAGCTCCCTGGCCTTTGCAGCAATTTCTCATCTTGGTTGCTCCTCTTGAGCTGCAGGCTCCTAACCCCTTTGCTATGTTTCTCTATACCTTTTTGATAAACTCATTGATAAACTTGCATGTTCTGAAGTCTTCTTTTCTGGACTATTTCGATGTCCTTAAGCAATGAACAACCTTCTTGGATTCCATGAGGTCTTTGCCTGACTCTGTCACTCTTAATCACAGGAAGTAAGAAGAACAACAAAAAAGTTAGAAAGCCTGCCACGTTCACCTATATTTAAAAAAGCATCTTAAGCAGTAGGATGAGTTAGTTTAATGAGGAAAAGGACACACTTTTCTTCAACTGTTTGCACAACACAAGCCACGTTATAATTAAGTGCTCTCTGAAATCAGACATATTCCCAATGTTACTGAATGAAATAATTTCTTTCAGACTGTAGGAAAAAACTTTTATCCAATACCAATTATTTGTGGGAGTTTTTTTGGTAACCACAAAAAAAAAAAAGTGTCATGTTCTCAAAACACTTTTTATTCCTTTAAAACTATGCTATAAAAAAGTGAATGATTAATGATTTTACATTTCACAAGTTGTCCTGTTCTGAGGCAGATTACTCTTAATCTTGCACTCAAAATCATACTACACCCTATGACTCACTAAAAGAATGTCAGGAAAAAGATCTTAATGTTTTAAAATTACAAAAATGGGAAGGAGAAAAATGGCAGAATAATAAGCATTTTTAGTGCTATGAAGTAAACCAGCCTAACACACATACACATTAGGTATTATTTTGGAAACTAGAAGTACACAGTGTTTTGTAGCATTTCCGTTTTCATTCTGGATGATCCTGCAAGAATCCAACTCCCTCACTTCTGTGTAACTTCTAAACCTTACCAGTTCAAAATCATAGTGTTAGGTACCATATAGGTAAGCATCAACCCACAGAAAAGTGAAAGAAAGAACTCTTCACCTTGAAGGCCTGGGCAATCTTTGGTAAACAAAATGCAGGTATGTTTGAAAGTGTAATTTAAGCAATGACTTCCTGAGATCAATCTGTGGATATTCTATACTGAACCACAGATCAGAATGCCAGATTGATGTACTTAGTCCAGAATCTAGAGATTGAATCAAGATGATTGTCCTCATCAGGCCGACAATGGAAGCTCAGCATTTAGCTGAGATGCTCAGGAATTTTTACCCTTCTGAGGTGCTAGGAAGACAAAGAGAAGGCCAATGGAAAAGAAGCAGAAAAAGGAAAAACAACTTTTCTCACCAACCACCGTAATAAGATAGCAATTTGTGCTCTGACCTGTGGAAAAAATTCAAACAGCCTTTAAAGAGCAAGAACAGAACTGTAGAACAAACTATTTATAAGAATCTGCTTTGAAGATCTGAACTTGTAAAGAAGTAGAGCCTTAGTGCCAAAAGTCAAGACACAGCTCTTGAAACATCAGATGTTTTTTGAGCTACCATTCACTATAAGACTGCAAAAATAACAATATTAATGTTAACAATATACCCGAACAATCTGTTGGCCCTACTGAGATTTTAGCTTTGCCAAAATGCAAGCAGAAAAATTAGGCACATGAGAAATGTATTTAATTAGGAACTTGCCATCTGGCATAAGCAAGTAAATTATAAGTGTAGCCCTTTTAATATAGAAGAAGCTATAATCAGATGGGGAATAGACCATAAGCTATTTCTTGTTTGATTGAAATGCTTAAGTTAGGTGTGGGGATATTGCAGTTATCAAGTATTTTAAAGCATTATCCATGAGGCTGAGCTGTGGGTAACTACAAGTAGAGTAACTGTTGTAAGACTGTTGACTTAAAATTGATGGATATAAACCAGAAGTTTTGGCAGCCTTTAGGAATCTGGCACCATGCTTTTTAAAGTACAATCAGAACATACTAGGAAAACAAATAGTTCAATTAGTTTAAGCAAGAAATAAAAGCATGCATTACATTCTTTTGGAGTGCTATCCGGAGCAACGTTTATTATAATTAGGCATCCCCTTCTGACAGGCTATTTTGAAAAAAACCAAAAGCCACATACAGAAACAGTCAACAAAATGCAGTAGGCTTCACTCAGCTGCTCTTGTTGTGCTGACCAGGAGACTATTGCTTTGATTTTAATAATAAACACCATCAATAAATGACAAAGTTTCTTCTCCTGTGAACTCATGATCTCTAATAATTTTGGAATCACTAGTCAAAGAAACTGAAATTATGATTAACAGCTTTTTTTTTTTCCTGTTATTTAATCAAGACATTTTCCTTCACATTTTTACTCCTCAATCTTCAGCAGCTTTATATCAGCTGAAGTGAGAACAGCTGTGTCCTACTTCACACAATCAACTCATTTACTGTCTGGACAGCTGTAGTAGTACCTAAGCAGGCTGCTCCATTTTCAGCTGGGCAGTCTAGCACCCTTAGCTCTTAGACAACTAAGTCTAAGCAGTATCAGACCTAAAGCCAGGTCACAGACTAGGTCCTCCAGCAGGAAACAACTACCAGAAACTCACTGACCCTTTCCCAAGATACAGGTGTCTGTCAGCCTCTGACCCACTTTTTTTTTTTTTTTTTTTTTTTTTTTTTTTTAATATTTCACGGCAAATAAGCACCAAAATGAGTGTAAAAGTGTGTTGTCCCAATCAGCTACTGTATGAATAGGATGAACCCTTTTTTTCAAAGCATAATTACCTGCAGTACACAGTTTAACCATGACTTCCTCTGTACTGTTTCTAGCATTTTCTACAGAAGTATTCTTGATGTTTCCTGGAATTTTGTTTGGAAGAGGCCTTAAAGGATGACCAGATATCATACCAGATATCATACCTTAGGATGTAGGTTACAGGATAAAGGAGAGTGGCCTCTAAGACTCGTGAAACTACCTATGTGAGCAACAAATCTGTACACAATGAATGTTTTCCAATAACATGCTCTCCAACATGATACAGGAAACCAGTATACCCATTAAATCATACCACGTATCCTCTACAGGAGAGCCCAAAAGATAAATGAGCATTCAGGAGATTCTTCTGTATTTAGTTGTACCTTTATGCTTAAGGAGGATTTTATATCCCACATATTAAAAGGATTTTGCATCCCTCCCTTGTCTTTCATTGCAAAAGAATAGTTTTAATACACATCTCAATGTCAATCAGTGGTTTGCTGGCTAGTACCAGCTGTCTTCTCTTCATGAAGTTGGTGGTGGTGATGGTGTTTCTTCACCCATGTTTAATCAATCTGAGATAACTATGTGGGCAATCTTGGGTGGATATTTGGTTAATTCTTCAAACCACATCTTAGAATCACCAAGTTGTAAAGGAATGGAAATACACATTTTAAGTGGGCTGCTCTTAACAGAATCACGTCCTTAAGCATGACAAGATATGGGTAGAGGATGATTTCTGGGCCAATTTCTGCAAATTTGTCTGGTTCCAAGAAATTCATTGGTTTAAACAGTTTTTAATTCTGATTTTACTATATGCCCAAATGGTAATTTGTATCTTCAGTGTTAATTACTTTACTAAGTTCATTGATTTACACAGGAAATATTACTCTCTACTGACTTACAATTCTTAGGAGTCTATCTGCTGGTTGCTCTTTTGCTTCCCCCCCCCCCCCCCCGAATCTAGCCTGCTTTGAGAGTCTTCCTCAAAGCTGATCTCTTACTAACCTCTCTCTTTCTTTCCTTCCTGTGTTGAACACTATGATATTTTTGAATGTTGCTCACATCTACCAACTCACTCTACAGAGCACTAATTCCAGTATACTCGGTTCATATATTTAATCTCAGTCCATGTTGTCTGAGCTAACATCAAGCAGAATGGAAGAAGATGAGTGTTATCCCTCTTTGGGTTCTCAGCAAGTGAGAAGGGAAAAGGAAAATTAAAAGCAGAGAAGTCTGTACCAACTGATACCAGCAGCATTGCCATTTGGTGTTTGTTTTGTGACACTGAGATCCATCTCAGCATCCACTGGTTTGCTATGCTCCTTGAAGCATCAGTATATAATCCAGCATACTTTCTTGCTGTGGAGCTTAGATAGTTTAAGGGTGGGAACAGACAGCAGTCATCAGCACTTACTGCCCTTTGCTAGAATTCCTTCAGCAAACTGAGGTCTGTTTGCTTCACTTACCTTCCCCTACAAAAGCTTGAATTTTCCTGATATACCAGTGCTGTGGCACAGCAATTCTAATTGAATTCAGTTTTCTTTTTCTTTCTTACTTTTATCTATACACTTTAATCATACAGACATGGATTGGCATACAGAGATAGAGATGAAATGCTCTGCACTAAGAATTGTAAATTGACATTGTAATATGGGCTTTAAAGAAACATACAATCAACTTCTGATTAGCTAGGTTATATTTTTTGTTTCAATAAAGAGAGAGAAAACATCTAATTTATATGATCACCTTCTAAAATTTGAAGTATTTTGTTAGAAAACAAACAAACAAAAAATCCACCAAGTCTATCCATACTGCATGTAGTTACTTTACACTCTAGTACAGACCACAGTTACCATAAATCACATGCCCTAAATTTTAACGAGTTTTAACATTCACAGATGTATTGAATAATCTTAAAACTAATTAGAAAGCTTTAGATGTTACACTGTATTATTACAGATTTTACTTAGAGTGGTAAACTGGTTTCTCAAGCCACAGTCTTGCAGGGACATACACATGAATTAGGCTAGACTTTTTTTTTTTTTTTTTTGACTTCCTAGACTACAGTGGGATCAATGGCAAACATAAGTGAAAGAATAAACTTAAATTTTCATGTAACTGGTAAGTGTAGTACATTTAATTATCTGGTCTTGTTTGGTCCCTATCTGGCAAGCCAAAAGATAATCAAATATATTAATATGGTTTCATGGGTTACATCAGTGTTTTATGTTCACTTTCTGTATTATTTCTACTTGTGGTATGTTCTTTAAGTACCGTAGATAGATTTCTTTCTTTTCAAGTACTCATTAAAATTTGGAACAATGGTTTGCTTATGATCTATACATTCTCAATAGCTAGCTGTGCTCTGCATCTTCCCCTTACACTAGCAAAGATGAGTAGGTAATTTTCTTTTGTTAATTATTTTATGGCTTAACAAAAAATATGGAGGAAATATGTCAACCTAATTCATCTTTAATTATAGTATGGTTGTATAAGTAAAACATCAATATAATTAACAGAAAAGATTTTGGCTATATACATTTTTAAATTGCTTATTAGTAAATAAATATGAAAAGCAAACAAGAAATTATAATCCCACTTCATAATCCCATGCTTAGTAAACAGTAAAATTAATAGTTATATTTATCTATGAAAAATATGATAGCTACTTTAAACATTTTTTTTTTTTTTTTCAAAAATGCGTATTGGAAGTACCACATGAAATTAACCGATTGTTCAGTGTAAACCTAGGGAATAGATCCAGCAGAGGGCAAAGGACCCAATTAGCAAGATGAGCTAAAAAATTGCAAGACTAACAGATGGACACATATGGCAGCTAGCAGTGTGTCAATTTCTTATGAACCAAAGTTAAAAAAAAAAAAAAAAAAACCAAAAAAAAAAACAGTTCATACTTATGTTGCATTCCCGGAAGATAACTAAGCATAAATAACATTGAAAGTACTCTTTTCCTTAGTGAAATGGTAATTTCAATGGACCAATACAGGGAAGGCTCTGTTTCAATTCCTCAGAGCAAATAACCATTCTAAACTCTGAGATATACATTGAATGTATTTGGTCCACAAGAAGCACTACTGATAACTCACTATCACTGCAAGATGCTTCTCTGTATTCAGCAGATTGCAAAACAGCATCTGTAACAATGTTGTGTATTAACAAATCTCATATAAATTCCCAAATCAATTACAGTCACTAGAGTTCTTGCTTTCACCTGCTGTTGTAAGGATCCAAAAAGGATACTTGTGAAAATATATTAAATTCCCCAAATCAGTGTCTTCCTGAACATTAATAATGTAGACTTTTTAGGAACTTGTTTCCCATTGATTTCAGAAATCCGGGGTAAGGTCCATCTCTGGGACCACAGGAAGGAGTGACCTGCTTTTGGAGATAATCTATAGCATACCAAATTGTATGTTTGCTTACTATATTGAAGCTAACTTTCAGTCTTAAGAGAAAACACAGAGAATTAATTCAAGGCAGAATATTTGCAGTCATTAGAAAATCATGACTTATACAAAACTGCTAAGATAAGTCACTCTAATAACTCATTAGAGTTACCACAAAGAACTCCAATAACTCAAATAATGAAATCTTGAAGTGTAATTTTGTTAGTGAAATTACCAAAAATCTATCTGCTCCACTTGTGTTAGTCTGGGTTCATAATCAGAAGCAATAAACTTTTGTATAAACTGTGTAAAAATCTGAATGTTTGGCTTAAGACACTGAATAATTCATAATTAAAAGAGAATGGATATTTTATAAGGAAGGAAACATAGGAAGCTACTGAAAATTTACACTAAAAATCTCCAAAATAAAAGCGTTTCAAGCTAGCATGCTTTGAAACATTTCAAAGCAGTGAAAGCTGAAAATTTTCATAAACTACTCAAACCATAGCAATGCAGAGAATTTGGCTGCTGTAGACCATTTGCTGAATGTTTTCTATTTTCTTTACAGAACTTACGAAATCGAGATGAAAGCAGAAAAGGATTGTATGACTGAAGTAGTCACAGAATCACACTGAGAGCTCTAAAGCAACAAAAAGGGCTGAAACAGAGAGAGCCGTGTGCTCCACCTGGAAAGATGAACTGCAGTTAACCTGTAAAGTAGAAGCAGGTAACAACAGAAGTCCCAGCCAAGTTTAGGGCAAAAAATGAAGTCCTACCATACCACATCAATCAATCCTTCTGCCAGACTTCTTTCATTGCCTTAAGAGAATGTTACATGATCATTCTTAAGAGAATGTTACTGATCAGTGTTACTGATAGAGATGTTACTGATCCATGAAATAAACTGTATCATACCAGGACCCTATATAGCTACAATATGACATTATTTCTTTTTTTAAACAACCAGAAGAGAAGCAGTCTACTCAAAGATATTTAAGTTCCTATAAAAACATTTTTTTTTTTTTTAATGGTGAGTCCACGGAAGTTTCCTAAATTGTAAATAGCACCTTGTCTTCCACTGTCTATATGTAAAATTTTACTTTCCCCCTTAAAATCTGGTTTGATGAGTAGCTATTGAACTTTGAGATAAAATTTGCTCACATCATATTAACTTTTCAACTGCTTCAACTAATTTATAAATAGGCACAAAATTTAGCATTAAACCAAAATATCATTGTTGACCATGCATGTATCACTAAAGTAGATGAATTTAAAGCTTTTTACCATACAGCTTAATTCAAGAGGCAAAAATAAATACTCTTTTCATCAAACCCTCATCTGTGAAACTCTGGTTCAGTGTTACATACATGAATTCTCCAGTCAGCAGTCTTAAGCACAGCATATTTCAGACAGGCAAACAAACAAAGCTTATCTCCAAATATTTTTTAATATTTATATTTTTTTACCCTCACCCAATATCTTCTCTGGCTTCTCAGCCGAAATGGCTGCCATATTCCTGACCTTTTCTGTATCCTGACGTTCTTTGTTAGTTATATTTCTGAATGATTGCAGCTTTCAAAACCAAGAGGAAAAAAAAAAAAATCTCCTTACCAGTAATGGTGTTCTTCTCTGGGATAATTCAAAAATGCATTTTAACAAAAGGTGTATTTGTCCTAGTCACAAAAGACTGAAGTCCCTTGTGATGTCCACTGCAGGAACACTCCAACCTCTGATTCACTAACATCGTATGAGACAGAACATACCCACTACCTTTTCTGTATCACTGCCATCTTCAATCAATTCCTTTCAGGTGCAGAGACTTATGTGGAAAAGACTGATAAAAAAAGGCAAGTGGGAGACCAACATATGAACAGAGTACAAAAGATTTTATCTGAGGGGCTCACATACATCTTCTAACAATGGATGACGGT
This sequence comes from Heteronetta atricapilla, assembly GCA_011075105.1. Classification (NCBI taxonomy): domain Eukaryota; kingdom Metazoa; phylum Chordata; class Aves; order Anseriformes; family Anatidae; genus Heteronetta; species Heteronetta atricapilla. The sequence goes on from CM021731.1 coordinate 187,379,036, forward strand.
TTGCACTACCCAACCATCAATTAAGCAGTGGTGGTTTGAAAAGTTCCCTTATGATAGTGATTGTAGATGTTGGGAAGGACACAGTGCTTGATATGTGATTGCACAGCAAGATGTCTGAGGACAGATGTAAAGATAATGTCTACTGGGGTCACTCAAGTGCAAGTAAAATGGTGGTATCATAACAGGTCTAAAACACAGCAACATACATGTTAGGACAAACTGCTACAATGAAACAGCAGAACCTGCTTCCCACAGTGCAAACCAGCAGCTAGGACACTTTCTGCAAGGCTTACACATGCAAATGTTAAGTAAGAACAGCTTTTTGATGTTGAGTAACAATACAGAGCTAGTTCTGGAAGCATGAGGACAAGAACACCAGGAGGTGAATCTCCTAGATCAGTTTAATGGACTTTTGATCCAACCTCTGGACAGCACCAGGGTAATATGGACTTTTGGTCATCCAAAAGGACATGTTCTACATTTCTGTAACTTGGATTTCATTGGCCATTCTACTGTCTCATCACTCAGCATTAGAAGGTCCTCCTCAAATTATTCAGTTGATTCTAATTCTTACTCCTTTCAAAACACATCAGACTCCCAAACCCCTGTACAACCTTTTCCCCGGGTCATTTCTGTGATAGTACAACTTGTGTGTTATGCAAGACCTGTGTTATACACTGCAAAAAAAAAAAAAAAAAAAAAAAAAAAAAAAAGCATATATTCCTACTCTCTGTTTTTTACATTTGAGCCAGCTTGTTTATCCTTTCAGGTACCTTTCTACTTGTGCCATGGCTGCTTTGTTTCTTAATCTTTTGATTAGGGAATCTCTTGAAAACTTATTGGAAATCTGAGGAACCTATAATAAATGAGATCATTTTTATTGAACTCATTTTTCTATGTACAGGGAAACACGGTGCTCAAACACCTGGTATGAAATTTAAAATGGAATTGTTCAAAAGGCCGATCTAAAGTTTGAAAGCAAAAACATCTGGACAGATTCTAAGTCAATAGTGTACAATCATTTGCTTTATCAGGTTCTTTTCATGGCTTCTTTGCCTTTATGATACATACTTCAGAAATCCAAGAATTTGATTTATCTCATTTCTTTAAGGACTTTTAGCTTCTAACTGTACAACAACAAAAACCTGTGTCAAAAAGGTGTATCTAAAACTTTTAAGATGCATCAAAGAACTGAAATTACACATGACAATGCTGAAGACTGACAGAATGTAACAAAGCTTTTATTTTAGCATCCAATTTGATGAGAATTAAAGAACAAGTATCAATGTGGTAGCAGTATTGAAATGAAAGTTGAAAACTGACAGCTTTTCAAAGGAAGATTATTTTTGTAGAGCCAAAAGCTAGTCAAACATCCCTAAATCAAAGGAGAAAAAATTAACAGCTTAAATGTTCACAGCTACATAAATTAGGTACACACTAAAATACGCAGAGAGAACTTTTGTGTTAGACTTAGTTGTATTAAGAGTCAGCTTATTGCTTACAGAAATGCAAAGATGCTATAATAATAATCAAAATTGCATAGAATTTGGATTGTACGAGATAGCTTCTATCATCAGTGTAAAGGAACATGCTGGCTTAGTCAGGTAGAGTTAATTTACATATTTCATGAGCCAGTGGAAGGAATTCTGAAACCTGCAGTGGCAACCTATGCATAGCACAGGTCAATCTTTTAGCAAACAGCATTGTGGATGATCTCTTTGGCTTCAGACTCTTAAGATAAAGGAGTACAGCTATCTAAACATCTAATTATGTAATGTAACTTTCTTTTAAGGGAAAACAAATGAAAGACAAAAGAAAAGCTTTATCAGGCTTCTAGGTAGATCTATTAGGAAAGAGAATATTCTCCTAATTGTTTAGAAGTCCTGATATATGTAATTGGAAGGAAATGAAAAAGCTCTATTTCTGGATATAAAACAGTGACTAACCAAACATTCCTGAAAAGAGATCTTACATTTTTACCAAGGAAATAAGAGGTATATAAAACTGTAGGTTCCTACTTAAGTTGACTATACCATATAAGGAATTTTTCTTATCTTTCAGTGTATATTTTTTCTCATGATGCTTTTCTCCTACTGTTCAGAACTTTCTTGTACTTATGATAACGGAAAGATTACTCACTGTATATTTCTTTTAAATGCCTTACATTCACACTGTGTGCACACTTTGTGTTAGTGTCTGCACACTGATGTGGGTGTTGAAAGCATTACATCTGGATGTCTTTTGCATCTACAGAAACATATGTCACCTTACCTTCTGCCATAAAATGCAAGAATAAAATGGTGGTGATTATCATAGGATTCCAGATTCCTCTGAAGCCTAGGTCTTGTAATAGGATGAGTCCTCCAGAATAGGTAAAGGAAGGCTAGTGAATGTGCATGTAAGCAATACATACATATAGAGGAATTTTCTCTACTTCTTTATCCTAGGTATTTTCCAGATGAACATTCACAGTATGAGCAAGGCCAGGGACCTCTGGCATAGTAAGTGGAAGTTGATTTTAAAACTCTCTGAGGAAATCTGTTCTGCCAAACAAATGCAGCTTGCCTATGCAGCAACAAACTACTTAATAAAAATCTGTATGGCATTAATGCTAGCTATCTTACAAATACTTCAGATTAGTATATATACGTATATATATATAATTCTGATATTACGATTTGAACACCAGTGGAAAACACTCAAGATTCAATCTGACAGAATCACTTCAGAAGTTTTGAGCTACCTTTCAACAATTTGGACAGTCTCTGAAAAAAAGGTGGTGCCTTTTTTCCTGGTTACAGAAACTGCTGTGGAAAATCACTGAAATAGTCAAATAATCCCATCCTTTTTTTTTTTCCCTCCGCCCCTCCCCCCTCCCCCCCCTTTTTTTACTCCAATTCCATCCTGGAATTCCAATGCAGCTTTGGAACTTTGAAAACATCCTGAGAAAACCCTGGGTAAACAACTGAATACAAAGAATGACACATAACCAGTACCTCTAACTAACCGTGACATAGGTGGCAACTGTAGCTAAAACAAAGCCCTGTGATATCTAGAAATTGTAAAAGTTCTAATTGGGGTATAATTAATATTAGTTACCCTGAACCCAAGTGAATACTAAAAATACTGCAAACAGAAGTGTAAAGTAAGCGTACTGCAAAAAGTCTATCAAAACACTGTAAACTGTGCAACTATTCTATAATACTGGGATGACACAGCCAGACACCATGCATAAATATTTTATATAAATACGTGAACAAACCATCAAAAGACGCATGTAGATGCATGTAGATGCATGCAGTAGACATCCAAGTAACAACAAACTGCCAAAGAACAAAATAAGCACAAGATATGAGCAAGAGAGAGGACTGCAAATAGGCAGAACACCATATTCAAATACACAAAAAGGATGGCTGGAAAGACAAAAGAAAATCAGTTAAGCAGTATCAGGAATAGGGAAGATACCTGTTCCCCCCTCTTCTGGGAAGAGGCAAAGAGGATAAAAACATGAAGAGGAAAGACAGAAAAAAAGGACAAACCTCCATCGGTTCTGTCTTCTCTCATCAAAGAGCTCTCAAATCTGATCATCTTGATCTCAATGACTAAATACAAAAATCTAAGTCATCAGAGGTAATTGTATGCCATCATCTCTGTGATTGTATATACTCACAGCTAACTTGAAATATGATTGTTAAAGATTCATATTTTAATCTATATATGTAGTGATAATGATGTATTAACAATTAGCACAAATTGTGCTGTTAATGAATTCAGCAGTCTTCTTTTAAAATTTAAAATCAGCTTGATTTGTCAGTCTGCTAAATATTCCCTCTTGTTACAGCAATCTATGCCTGGAATTTAAATATATATATTTGTGTACATGTATCTACATATATGTATACCTATGATAATATACACACATACATTCAGCTACAATGTGGGCATATTCTCAGAGGTATTAGTAAGTATGAATCTCAAGTATTCTTAACTAAGTTCCAGTTGGACATGGGATTCCTGGTAGCTGGAACAATTTAAGCAATTGTTTATTAACTCTAACTACAGTGTCATTCTATTCACTCTTTTCCTGGTTTACAAAGTTGTCATAGCTCATGAAGTAGGTCCTGAATGCATGGGATTGCAGAAGTAAGGGTTATAGAATACCAAACTTGATTTGCCATTCATCACAATTCTAGGAGGCTTGTGTGCAGGGCAAGTAAAGCTGAGGCTTTGCAAAACCCAACATCTTCAACTACAAAAAACAGTGCAGAAGGAACAGAGAAAAATGAAGCAGAACAGAAAGGCAGTCAACAGCCTATCTTTTTGTTGTAGATTGTAGCAATCTATCTCTTAATAAAAGAACTTTTGTAAGTGGACAGAAATTAAGCTACCATCACGGAGTACCCAAAGATCTATACCAATAAAATGTTTGTATACAAATAGTTAGTCAAGGTGGGTTGATGATAAGCAGGTATACTGGCTTTGGTTGGGATAGAGTCAGTTTCTTCATAGCAGCTTTGCATGGTGCTATGTTTTGGATTTGTGACCAAAACAGTGTTGATAACATAGCAATGTGTTAGCTATTGCTGAACAGCATCCAGGCCTTCTCTTAGTTGACCCCAGCTAAACATAGGAATATTCCATACCATATGACGTTATGCTCAGCAATAAAAGCTCAGGGGAAGGAGAAGGACAGGGAAGAGTATTCAGAGTGATAACATTTGTCTTCACAGGAAACTGCTACAAATGACAAAGCCCTGCTTTCCTGGAAACATTTAAACATCCATCTCCTAACAGGAATTAGTGAATTAATTCCTTATTTTGCTTTGCTTGCTTGTGTAGCTCTTATTTTACCTATTAAACCATCTTTATTTCAACCCACGACTTTTCTCACTTCTATCCTTTCAGTTCTCTTCACTATCACATTGCTTGGTACCCACCAAGGGTACCAAGGACAAATTGCTGGAAAAGAAATCCATCTAAAACTGTCATGTACAAAGGCATGCCATCTACCTTTGCAAATTCTTGAAACATGTGTTGCTAGAGTGCAGGGCAATCCTGAGGAATATCACTAAATGTTCCATGTTTACTGTCCTTGTATTCTTTCCTACAGATTTGGTGTGAGCGACTGTTAAGAAACAGACAAGATGGAACTGGAGTATTTCCAAAGTTTATCATAAATACAGCACTGGAGATATTATATTAGCATCCCACATAATTTCATGTTAAGGTGAGCAAAGGCATAATTCATTTCTACCTGCAAGAAGTCTATACTGAGCTGTTTGTTGTCCCTGTATTGGCCTCGCCAATTAGCTGTCAGCTCTGGAGCAGGGCATGCACAGCACCCATCAAAACATAGAATAATGTTCTTAGGATGGTCAGGGTGTCTTGGGAATAGCAAAGAGTACTATTTGTCCCTGTTGGTAGGAACCCAGGCCATTAAAAGAAGTCCCCTGCATGCAATACACATTCAGCTGATAAAAACCAGTCAGGGAATCCAGTCCACAAACCTCTGTAAAGAGCTATACATTGCAGATGCCACAGTTCTACGCATTAGGTGGAGACAGTCATGTAAGTGGACCCTATCTACTACTCCAGTGCAGATGGTAAGTCCCCCTGTAAGCTTGTTTAAAACATGATTTGTGGATATGCTCTCTACAATTGCCTATGACAAGACTCACATTTATCTTGCTCAGGTCAAAGTCACTTCTCAGGTATGAGCTGGGGGTTGGCATGCTGCAAAGAAAAGTACAGCATGATCACAGATGCCAAATCACAGTAGTTCCGTTACCTCATGATGCTGCATCACATAAGACAGGATGACCCTAAATAAACTCTCCGGGATCAGAGCTTCACCGGTGGTGACAGTAACAGTAACATCACATCTGGGCAATTACTGCAAACCAATGGCTTGCATAGATGCTGTCACAAAGCATTTGAGAGGTAAACAGGTCAAGAACAAAGAGGCTATGTTGTGAAAATCCCAAGGGCTCTGAAGCAGTTGCTACACTGTGGTACGCTCCCACTTATATGCAACTTAATTCTCCAAAGTCTCAGGCTTGAAAAAAACAAAAACAACAAAATGAAACATATAAGCCAGTCTTACCTAGTCATCAGGTATAGTCAATGGACATTTTTCTCTGGAGTCTTTTTCTGATTTTATTAGTGTCAGGTTCCTGTTGCTTGCTCTGTTATCCCCACATATTTTATTCTTTGTTGCACAAGGACACAATGTGAACAGACTGCCTTGAGAGTGAACCTGTCTAATACTAACCCACAGTCTGGCTGTTCGGGATTTCTATTGAAGAGAAAGTTGTAGGCTACAATACCCAGTAAGTGTCTGAATTTGGTCTCCCACTTCCCCAGCCATTTCTCTTAGCTTATGATCAAAAAGGTAGATAGCTCATCAAAATACCCTTTTTAAAGTTATGGTATGAAATAAAATTCAGTAGTCTCCAGTGTAAAATAACTCCTTTGTTTCTGTTCTGGAGAAAGGATTTTGGTCTTCTAAGACTCATACCCACCACACAATAAATTGCTATTTTACAGTAACCATATGTGTTATGGTCATCAGTTATTTTATAGATTCATTGGACTATGCACAGGTCATATTTAGCACAGTGAAACACATTCCAAAATATTCGCAGACATACTCTTGAAAAGAAATACTTTGTTAGTCATTGTGAAAAGGCAAGACCATATTTGATGTTTTTTAAAAATTATTGTTTATTTTTATTTTATAAGTCTGTATACAAAAAGTTCAGTGTTACAAACTGCATTTCATTTCTTTCAATCTAATAACATCTGTCTTTGTTTAGGTAGCAGGAGATAAATCACAATTCTTTGCAGTATTCATATTTATTTCAACAACTTTAAAAAAGTATGTCATAAATACAACCTAAGTTGCCAGTGTGCCAAACCCTGTAAATATGAAGAAATTTATATTCTTTTGGCTGTGACCTATAATTCTTCCTGATGACAGCTTGGACATATAATGTATTTGCAAAGATCACTTATCCCTCCCTCAAAAGGGCAACTTAACCTGTCCTTGACATCTGTTAATAATTATTACTATGTCCATGATCACATATCCTGTACCTGATATTTATCATAATTATTTAAACAGGTGTGGTATATTTCAAGATATTTCAAGAATATTAATATTCCAAACACCTAATATTTACAAATATGTAAGATCTGTTGTAAGACTGACTTTCACTGATAAGCAACAGATTTTTTCCTTTTACCTATGCAATGTGAGATAGCTGCTTTTTATAGGTTCTTGAAAAGGGTTCTTGAAAACTCATGCACTGCTAACAAGCAAGAATTCATTTGATGCTTAGCCTTCTCTCCGCTACTCTCTTTGCCAGAGAGCCTTCACTGCCAGGCCACTGTCTGAACCAACTGTATCAGCAGTAGCTGCACAATCCACTTCTGGTGCTCTTTTCTCAAGACCACAGAATGGCTGAGGTTGTAAGGGACCTTTGGAGGTCCCCTGGTCCAAAGCAGATTCTTGGGACAACAGCCAAGGAACAAGCACTTATTGATACCTGTAGTGCACCTCCAGTGGGCCAATATTCAAACAGCACACTTGCTGTCACGCAGTGGCATATGCAATCTCATGTCAGTGGAGAGGCCATAAGCACTTAGAAAAGGATAGTGGCTGGAACTAGATGGCCATCACAGAATAATCCACAGCCTTTTTCTTTTTTTAATTATTATTATTATTTTTGGAAAGGAGGAGTTCAAGAGAAGGACTAATCAACTGGTTTTGATGGTAGCAGCTCACTCCAAACTACCTGGAGTAGCATACACGGAAGCTCATAGTGAATATGTAGTGAGCCTAGTATTTCTGGGAAGAATGCTTTTTTTTCCTTTTTTTTTTTCTTTTTTTTTTTTTTTTTTTTAATTGGTTATAACACTTTATTTTCAGTTTTGCAATAATATAAAGGAAAAGTTGAGGACTGACACGTTTGGCAAATGTTCTTTCCTTGGCCAGAAAGGTTACTGTAACCTTGTTTGTTACTAATAAAAGAAAATCAAGATACAGTATTTTTCTTTACTTGATATATCTGAACCGCCTGCTAGTATTGCTTTTGATCAGTTATTACATAAAGGTCAAGTTGCTTTGACACCATGCAGTTTCGATGAGGTGCTTCCACGATTACGCTACAAAAAACACTGTGACCTTAAAGGTACTATCAATGCAAGTTTGACGGAAATATGGAAAAGCGATTCGTGTAACCAGGAAACATTACATATCAAAATGCATCAACAAGTCCATCAGAGATTAATACATTATTAAATTTATAAAATGCATTTATTAAGGGATTGGTGTCCTAGAACCTCTTCTGAGGTAACGTTGACGATGTATCAGGATTCCATTCTGCTATACCTTGCAAAAGGTAAACAAAATAATAGGAAGGAGCTGTGATAAAGCACAACAGTGTTTTTGTTTGTTTGTTTGTTTCTTTGTTTGTTTGTTTTTTCCCCTCAGTTATAAAAGTATTGATTCCATGATCTATCTGCTGAAATAAATTGTGATTTCTTGTTACAATTTCAGCAGGGTTGGTCATTTAAAAAATAAAAAATTAAAAGGTAGGAAAAGTTTAAAAGACTTAATTGAATTATTATAAAATTACAACACTATCTGACACTTGTAACACTATGCCTTCTGCCAGTGAACAAAAGGTTACATGGCATGGGAAGTATCTGCTGTCACTAAAAACTGTGTGAGATTTATCCACTGGGAAAGCTGGAGCCTACTTAGGCTATTTACAAAGTTAGAACACTATGAATTTATTATAATATTAGATACATAACTGAAACACAGCTTCTCAGTGACATATTACTATGTATTCCCTGCATTTGCATCAAATCTAGGTTAGATTTGCTACGGTCAATACTCCAAGAGACACAAGGCATTCTCAATGGCACCAAATGGTGTAATATCTTACTCGAGTAGTTATTTCTACAGACAGAAGTGAAGCATTCCAGGACATACAAGTCAGGGTAATAATATGCAAAAAAAAAACCAAAGAAAATGAATAAAAGACAAAAACAAAATGAAGGAATGAGAAAAGGTGGAGTAGATGGAAACAGCCTGTAGTGGTAAAACACATTGTCAAGGAACAGCTTCAGACAATGAAGTTAGGACAATATATGGAGAAATAAACAGGAACAGATATATGTAATATATATGTATATATATATATAAAAGGAAGATGATGCAGTCATGTAAAAAAAGCATATTCACACAATCTCAAATTAAACTCAAAATTCTTAAATCTCTAATTGTTTTTAGAATAGCAGGCTGCCATTGAAAATTATGTTTTGATGGCCTGGTAATAATAGATACATAACCCGCTAATGTGATCAATGTCTCCATTTACGCAGGATACAGGACTGTTGCATAGCTACGGATGATGACTAGTGACAACTCACATGAGGAAGCAAAACAGTAATGTTAACAGTTTCTGTTCACAAAGTTTTAAGATTACCAAATAAAAGAATAAACAAAAATAGCAGAGAACTCATAAAGGCAATGACAATCATTTACCATTATATAAACAACAAAAGTTTTATCACTGAACAAAAAGAATAGAGTAATTCATTGGGAAGGAGTCAGAGGCCCATTATTTCATGGAGCAGATGGAAAACATTTGCCACCACCGATCACTGGAAGCTCAGAAAGTTCCCACTTTCCTCAAGAACTGAAGAGGTTTGAAGAAGCTTTTATATTTACATGATTTTATGAGTTGAGACAATTATTGAAATTTCAATACTAGTTACCAAAATTTAATAGAATCACCGAATGGTTTGGGTTGGAAGGGACCTTAAAGACCACCCAGTTCCAACCCCCTGCCATGGGCAGGGACACCTCCCCCCAGACCAGGTTGCCCGAAGCCCCACCCAGCCTGGCCTTGAGCACCTCTAGGGATGGGGCATCCACAGCTTCTCTGGGCAGCCTGTTTCAATGCCTCTGAGTGAAGACTTTCCTCTGAATATCTAATATGTCTACCCTCTTTTAGTTTAAAGCCATTATTCCCTGTCCTGTCACCTCCTAACAGAGTCCTTCCCCAGCTTTCCTATAGGGTCCCATTAGGTACTGGAAGGTCTCCCTGGAGCCTTTTCTTCTGCAGGCTGAACAACCCCAACTCCTTCAGCCCGTCTCCTTAGGAGAGGTGCTCTAGCCCCTAAATCATCCTCGTGGCCCTCCTCTGGACTCGTCCATGTCCTTTTTTGTGCTGGGGTCCCCAGAGCTGAATGCAGGGCTCCAGGTGGGGTTCCACAAGAGCAAAACTTTTCACAAAAGTTGCTGGAACTCAAACACCCACATCTATCTGCACACAGTATGCAGATAGCTATCCCTGATACGATCATCTCTACTAATATATAGGCTACAGTATGATCCCATGCACTCTGTTAGGATGTACTCTCCACTTATGAGAGACATAAAGGTATTCCTTCCTTGTTAAAGGACACTTATTTCACATAATGTAAGAGTATACCATTTCCTGGAACTGTTATCAGAAAATTATTATGATTTTAATACCCACTCTGAGTAGACAAATTAAACTGGTTTATCTTCCAGACATTTTTATATACCAGCACTGTGTTCTTCCTATTATCAACACACAGTTGCTGTCAGTTTCAGTTTTCTACTTGTTACTGTCAAATGGTTCCAGAGAATAATGATATAGTATAAGACTTTTACAAGAAAAAGATATAATCTTTTATTTTCATTAGAATCACCCCATTTCCTTAGTCTTCTGTGACTACTAAAGATATCACCAGCTGTCTCTATTTCTCATGCAATACCAATTGCATGACTTGTGACATTTTTTGACTTGTGACACTTGCATATATCTTGTGCAGCTTGTGACACCTTATGACTTGTGACAAAAGCCTGGAGCATCTCTGTTTTCTCTCTCTTTTTTTTTTTTTCCTCATTAAAGATCTAAATTGTGAAAAAGCATAATTCATGTACTTTCTGCTAGAGGAGTTTACCTCTAACAGAAGAGAAAGACATGCCAGCACCTCCTTTGGAATAATTTCTGCATTAATAAACTCTTCAGAAGGATATAGAGAAAGAATGAATTCAGTTTTCTGAATTACTCAAAGAAAGTCACAGTACTCTCTCCAAATGTGTTCATATCAGTAAAATTCAGCAATGCCTGTTGCAGCTGACTGCAGATACAGCTAGTTAATACAGCCAAGTTCACTCAATCCACTTATTGTCAGGTAGGTATTTTCTTCTTTTTCCACTGCAGATAAAATAATCAAAATATTCTCCCTGATGACTTTACTTAGCTTATTGCCTTTGTATGAATGGAACAGAAGCAAAATGTAACATTTTTTTTTCCTATGTACATTTATACTATTGCTATATATACACATTTTTTTTTTTTCCATTTTTAGTACTCACTTTATGCACCACAAAAAGACAACCTGGTCATTCTGAATCACTGGTGTCAACTGGGGCAGCACAGGTATTTCACAGGTTGGTATTTTCAAAACCTGAAGGACTTCATAAAACAAAATAATTTTGGCTTTAGGACATGAGTGAGATTCATTCGTTTCTCACTGAAGAAAAAAAAAGAGAGAGAGAGAGAGAAGGAAAAAAAAAATCTATATGAAGGTGTCTACCTGACAGCAAAATTGCACTCTGTCAGTGGAGGGTTTTCTCAGTTACCTAAGCAAATTCATTTTAGGTGCCTCAAGGTAACCCAGATGTGGGAGACCACACATCCTCCTCCTACAGCGACAACTACTGGCAAGACAGGACAGCAGAGGACCCAGATGTCCATCTTCAGTCAACTGAATTGTGCTCTCATTAGCTACTTTAAAAGAAATAATTTCCTTTTAAAAAAAATCATCTGTAAACACAAGTACAGTATTTAACTAATATGCATATTGACAGTTATGGTGTTTCTCTCAAGTAAGAAGGAGGCTAACAAGAATTTTACTCAAAAGGACACTACAGCAGATCAAAACCTAAAGACAGTGAGTGGGATAATCTTTGAAGGTGGTATCATATTTGTAAAAGTTTAGCAGGTCTCACTAGGTTGAAATTGGATTGGAAATTCCTTCAGAGTAAGTTAACTCCCAGGAGGGATTCTGTTTGTGTAGACAGTGATATTGATTGAGAGAGACCTCTTCATATTTGAGCTGACATTTCAGTAGGATCCTTTTCCTTATGAAAGATCTTATCCTTTCCTTAGCATCTGTAAATAATATTAGCTCAATTGCTGCAACTTGTTCATAAGAGACAAAAAGCAACAACAGCCAAACAAAAACATTCAGTATCTCAATTTGCCAAGACAAATTCAGGTTCCAAGGAGGAGTCTTCTGCTAACTACTGAAGAAACTCAGGTTTGTGTTAACTTTTTAGAACATTTTGCCATGTCAATAAAAATGTAATTGCCAGGAAAAATGAATGAATCATAGACATATCTGTAAGGCAACCTTCTAATGACCTCACTCAAGTCATATCCCTCTAATTCCAGTCGGTATTCCAAAACCTTACAGAACTGCACTTTAAATGAAAACAGCATTTTGTATCCAGCCATATAAATTATTTTAAACTAGTCACTTCTGTTGTTAATTAGGAATTTCTGCACACTGTGCAAAAACACTGCGAGCCCGTGCTCATCATTTACACTATGAGCTGGAAGCTGCAGTACACATGGTAAAGAGACTGACCCTGAGTAAGAGATTATACCTGAAAATGACAGTACAATCAATAAGCACTAATGATGGATAGATGAGAAGCAAATTTTACAGATGGCCTCAGCTCCTGGGTATTTATATGAAGAGCTGATTTTTGGATAGGCGTGGACCTTGAAGTAAGCCTGTCAGCCATGAATGGATGCAGTAAACGTCTTTGCTGGAAACATGGGCTGGAAAAATGAGAAACATTGTCTGTCATTGTCTGCTCATCAGCTTGATGACAGAACTAAAGAAAACACATGAATCAGCATACATGTCTAAAAATGATTATTTGGCAATATAGGGTCTTCAATCAGTTTTGCATTCATCACAGATAAATGTCTGGCATGTTCAAAGACATACGTGCAGGTGCCAAGTATATCAAGTGACCTAAGACAAGAGTTTACTGGCATGCTTAGGCACAATTGCATTTTCTGTTGGAGTGAGGGACTGAATGGATTTGTTATTTGCATATTTCTGGGCTCAGCTGAGCAAACAGTAACAGAAGATGCTGGTTTTGGTTTACTGACTGAACTGGCTGCAAATTAACTGATCATTCAGATTTAAAAAACACCCTGAATACAGAGCCAAACAACAATTGTCAAAATTTACATGTACTTTAAAAATATTCTGAAGAATTAAGTGAGTGTTGTATAAGAGACATTGTATAGTGACAGTAACAACTTTCATTAAAAGTTTTAGATATTTCTGTTGTCTTAGATTAACACAAGAAAAGATAATCCCCAAACTGAGAACAGTTTATCAATCATTAGGCTTAATGAGAAGATAACAGAGGCACAGTGCATACTTAAGGGGAAGGAGGGATATTTTCTTTTACTATAGATATTTGTCTCAGATTTAAGATTTGCCTTCACTTATGGGAATGAGAAAGCAATAAGCATGAAAATTCCTTTACCATATATAGACACTTCCTTTATTGCCCAAAGACTACCGTTTCCTTTATTGCCCAAAGACTAGCATTTCAAATGGAGCATTTATTCCTACTTTCATGAAAACAGCCTCTAAGCAGGTATTAGAAAGGCAGGTGCAAGTTGGACAAAGAGTGGAATCATATATGTATATACACATACACATTATTGTTATGTATATAAAATTATGCAGTATTAAGAACCCAGTAACCCATGTTGATGGGTTACTGCAGTCACTTCAGAAGTATAATGGCTTCCCCTACAAAGATAGGTCTGATAAAACTGATACTTTGCTCTCAGTCCAATTTGCTGTTGAGAAGACAGCACAGGCTACTGAAAGGCTATTACAAAAGAAAATGAAAAAATAATCCTTCCCATAAATTTACGCATTTTCCTTGAAGCAGTATTATTTAAGTTGGAAAGCAAAACAACAACAACAAAGTATTCACTGCTGATCTGAATAAAGCTGACTTTGCATTTCTTTAGAGAACCTAGAATTCAAGCTTTCAGTAGGTTGAATTTGCTATAAGCCCAAAAACGGAATGCTTGATATTAACATGAAACCAACTAGACTCCTTAAAACGTAGTATCTTTAATTGTATTTTTAATTTCTTAATATATGCCTTTGCATTTAGAATCAAGAAAGACTGATGCAGTAGTGTACTATTACCATGGACTTATACCAAAGCAATGTTCATTTGCATCAAGAACTGAAGCATGTCTACAATGCTTACTTTACCTGAAATGGTCTTCTGGAACAGGGAAAGTCCTCTTTGATATCTTGGGCAAATTCTTTCCAAGACAGCTGTAAAACCTGACTGAAGTACACTTGTCGTTTACATGCTGGTAGTTCCCTCCTTGAAAAAGCAGTGATGAGGATATTTGTCCCCCAAAGCATAGCTTTTTGTGGGGTATTTAAACTAACTAGTACCACAACTTAATATCATGACTTTTGATGTTTCAGTTCAAGAAACATTTGGACAACGCTATCAGACAAATGGTTTGGTTTTGGGGTGGTCCTGTGTGAAGCCAGGACTCAACTATCTTTGTGAGACCCTTCCGTCCCAGGATATTCAGATTCTACAAGTTCAAAGCAATAGTAAGTGATTCAGGCCGTCTAAATTTTGTGCTGTATCTTTCTCTATTCGGACTGAACAAGAAGCAAGCCTCAAATTAAAACACAACTTTTGACAAGATAATTTAGACTCCAGTATTAGGCTATCTGAATACATTCCTTTAAGATGTGCGTTTGCAGAGGAACACAGCATACAGATGAACATAGCAGTCACCATACTTGGTATATCAAGTCACTCTCTTGTTTTTGATAAAAAGCATGCTTACAAAAAGAAACATTTCAGGCCAATGACTGATTCAGTCATTGGCACGTTCATCCATCTCTTCACACTTGAGACTGACGGAGAACTCCTGTGCCAGCAACTGCCTGTGGACCATCCCAACTGATGGTTACCAGTGAACTTACATTCCATCAGTCTGAAAAACATGCTTTGAGTTCCTTTATGTGTGTGCCCTCCACAACATCCTGTAGTAATGATTTTCACAGCTTAATTATTTAATAATTTGTTTTATTTTATTGCTGGTAATTTCACTGTGTGTTCTCACAGAATGAGAAGTGGTGAATAATGAGCCCATTTTCACTTTTTTTTGTACCACTCAATGTCATTGACTTCTATCATATTAGCTTTTAGCACCTCTTTTACAAACTGGAGAGCTCTAATCTGTTTGATCATCTGTTGAAGAGAGTACAGCATCTACTTGACATGCTTTCTGCCTTTTGCTGAGTTGTTTATAAACTTGTATTTATTTTTGAGATAGAAGAACTGTAACTGCATATGGTATTTAAGACTAGCAGATTTTTTTTTTCATGATGAAATTTTTATTTTAAATACTGTTCATGGCTTCTATTCTAATTCCTAATATTTCATTCACTTTTCTGATTTTCTGATATTTGTCTGATACTGTATTTTTCTGATATTCAGTAATTCCAGAACTCCTATTTGAGAAGCCAAGGGTATTCAGATGACTGAGGGCACGGGCCAAAGCAAAGATCCTTTAAGATCCTTTGAGAAGTTCCTTAGTGTATACTGAGAATAAAAGTTACATTTCCAGGAAGTAATACTGCTGTTTTAGTAGCAGCTACCTTGATTAATTCACTATTATTCAGCTAAAGCTCTCGCCTTCCTACTAGCTTACTTCTTCAAATAATTTATGAGTTCATTGTACAGCATGTGTTCTAGCACCTCTTATCCCAACACCTCAATGGTAATCTGTTTCATCTGGGAAAAAAAGTGACAATTTATTCCTAAAATCATTTCCCTGTGTTTTAAATACCTATTTGCCCTTAGAAGAAGCTGTTCATTTTTTTTTTTTTTTGAGATAGAGTTTTTGGTAAAAAATTTTAAAAACCTCAATGAAATTTATTGATAGTTATCCTGTATGTCATTGTTTATATCAAAAGATGAACCCCAAACAATTATCTCACAGTACTGTATTCCAGAACTGTTTGTCATATCAAATGTTAAGGAATAAGTTATCATGCTGAAGCACTTGACAAGTAGACTAGGGATATACATAAGCACCCTCTCATTGCAAGCAAAGGAGACCTCAAGCAGATTCGGCACACACAACCTGGGAAGCAAACTCTTCTGAATTTTAAACCAGCTCTTTAATAGCATATTTTCCTTGTAGATATGTGATGGAGAAGGAGGAAAGCAGCAGCAAGAATCAAAAACATCTTTCAGTGAACAGAACTTTAAACAGAGAAAGTGGAAGCAATAGAGGACAACATGACAAAAAGCATACAAAGACTGCCTGTTGGAATGAATTGATCCTCCAAAGTGATCAAACCCTAGTGGAGAAAAAAGGCACACAAAGTCCAGTACACCAAAAGATCTGAATTTCCACAATCAGTACACAATCAGGTGGAAGCTGTTAAGATTCATCTTTTCCTGGTATTCAATAAGTTTTCAGAGCATCTGCCTTTTTTTTTTTTTTTTCACATCAATTTTTCCCTATTATAGAATAACTGGAAAAAAGATGTTCATCATCCTTCCTGCTGACACCGGTCACAACATAAAGCAGAAAGCGAGCTTCATAAAACCAGCAAGTGATTCTAAAATAAGTATAAGGTAGCTCTACTCTGTCAGTTAAAATGGAAATATCCCTCAGAGCATGTATTTTTCACTTAAATTTAATTTATTAAAATTATTAAACAGTCTTAAAAGAAAACACAGGAATCTTCCCTCCCTACAGAATTTCAAAATTGCACTTCATAATTCTTCAGTTATATAAGAAACTGGCTACTGAAGCCGAAGCATCAAGTGTTTTGCTAAAACCAGACATATTTTCAGGATTGCAATAGTAGAGTTATTTGCTGCATACCATTTGGCATGATCCCTATATCCTGCACCATTTTTTCAGGTAAATGGAGAAATTAAATTCTCATCTTGCTTTCTCCTAATTAAAACTTAGTATAGAGAATTCTTTCCCTAAAGTAAAATGAAAACATGAAAAAAGAAGTCAACTGGTTTTGGACAAGTTGCTAAAGAACCTTCTTCTTCTTTAAAAAAATATATTCAAAGGTATTTTGAAAATATTAATATTTTTTTCCAAATAACAAATTGAAATGATCTTATGAAAATTCATACATCTGCTCTTTTGAAAAGCTGTTGTACACTCAACAACATAATTAAATGTTTTTCTAACCTTTTCAATTAAAAGTTTTATTTAAAATTTTAGAATCTCCTTTTAAAAGAACTAGCCTGACTGCAGATATCTAGTTCCAAATATTTCCAGACTGGCTGATCTCTGTCTGATTCCTTCTATGGATAGAGCACCCAATATATGTGACAAAATATATTTATTCCAGTTTGACAAAAACAAAGGAAGGAAACAAAATCCTGCCACTAAAAAGTAATAATTAATCAAAATAAGGTATTTTCAAGAGACATAATTTTAAGATCAAATAAACAATAACAAAAACAACAAAAAACACAACATCTTAATCCTGTTGAATTAATCTGTATGAGTCTGAAGAACAGGGTAAACTAATTGATGAAAAAAGTCGATCTCACTTGATGATAATGTATCCAAAACATCATGGTTTCTTGACAGAAAATAAGGCTACCTGGGTGTCCCCCCCCCCCTGCTTTTTGTTTTACTTAGTACGCAGTACTATCAGAAGCTATCAGTTTTCATTGCCAGTTCCTGAAGATCATGTAAGAACAATCTGCATGCATTTTGAACTTCCTGAAACTCCAAAACACTGAAATGAAGGAATTGATTCTCTAAACAGCATTGATCCTGAATGAGGCAAGTGCCAACCCGTGAAGTAAATATCCATATTTTCACCGACTGCAAAGAGTAAACAAGCATATTGGCATGAGTCTGGTTAACCTACCAGAAAAGGGTGAAGGAATAAGTACTAAATGCTCATGCATCTGCCATCTGGGTAAATGTACTACACAATGTTAGCTGGAGAACACACTGAACCAAGAATATATATGCTACCATACAGCAAACATACCATACTCTATGATAGAGACAAACTGAAGCAATTCCCTAACCATAATGTTTTCTACCCACTAACGCCCACTGGTTGCAGGCCACTGCAAAGAATCTGATGGATTCACAAGATGGGTGTCTATAGTTGCCTTAAAGATTTTTTGTTTTAATAGACTGAGTGCTTGTCACACTAATGAGACTACTAAAGTTCAATTTGACTTATCTTGCACTGACCAAAGTGATGAACAAACTTCTAGGGATCACCTTGATTTAGCCAGACACTAAAATAAGGCAACACTAAGACCTCTCTGTCTACAGGGCTTTGGTGAATACTTGCCACAGACAGAACTGAAACATTAGTTTCATGGTCCTAACTCATCTTAAATCAGACAGTCTGGATAGCTGTACAAAAATAAGTATCCTGCATGCATATGAATCAACTAGTTTCTTGAATCACTAGGAAGATACCTGCCAGGTTCACCACTAGGAACTGAACTTGCAAATGCAGATACTGAGTAAAGAATCCACACCAGCCTTCCTGTACCTGAGCACAAGAAAACAACTGCAGAAGTTTTTGTCTTTGGCTTGTACCAAGTAAGTAGATAATGACTAAGGATGTAAGCAGTATCTGTGATCAGTGGAAGTAGTGACTTCTTTGGTATATCAGTAGCGCTTGCAAAGGGTCCTTGAAACCAGATAAAACCATAAAATTGGAAGGCAGCAGAGGAAAGTGGATCAAAAACCACATGCTGTTGTGTCCAGTATCCTCAAAGAGGCTAGGGACATTATCCCCAAGGTAAGCTGCTGAGTCTGGTCTGTAGACCCTCAAGGTAGATGACAAGTCAGTTGAACGACCACTTTCTTCTAGGTCCACATGGAAGATCTGACAGATAGCTACTATCTTGGACATTTTTAGAACAAAGGACTTTGAATCAAAGAAGAGGACTTTGAATCAAATATGTATTCCTTTCCTTTACAAAAAGGTTCTTCAGACACATGCACTTCTTCAGAAAGCTCTGAAAACTGCATTTAGGACATGCAGCAGAAATCAAAAGCCAAAGCATCCAGAAGGTGCAATTTATTCTCAGCAGTACGTATGGCCACTAGCACTGGGTGTCTCCAGCACTGATGAATCCTTAGCATCAACTGGGAATTCTGCAGAGGCAGCAACTTCTCCAGGAGTTGAAACTTGTGCCTGGAGAGGGAAAACAAACAAACAAACAAACAAAAAACAACACACACACACGCACAGCACAAGAATTGCCATTTTTTTAAAGTCAAATGGATGGACTAAGAGAGAACACTCTCTTACTCCTGGACTTTATTACCTGGTCCCAAGAGCACAGACCTCACCAAAGTACCCAAAATGTACTTTTATGCTGCATATGTGTAAAAGCATTCTCAAACCACGTGTGTAAAAGAAATAATCCTCCCTTTTACAGACAGAAAAGGTGAAGATGGGAACTGCTGAACTGCTGTAATGTTCTCCTTCAACATCCCTAAGTATGTAAAGTGACTGCAAGACTGAAATAGAGAAAGACAGTTGTGAATATCCACTACTCTATCTCTAGCAGATCTTGGCCTCCTTTGTAATGCTTAATGAACTCATCACATGCTTGAAAAGATTCTGAGAGGACTTCCAACCATCTAGGTAACTGGGTCTGACTTCCATCTAGGTCCATGAAGAACACAGGTCATCCAAGGACAAATGTCCCAAGAGAAGCAATGATATAAGCTTGTACTTCAGGCAAGAGGATGGTTTTGTCTGGCACTAAGACACAGTAAATGATTTTCTAAAAACTGAACATTCTTTCTAAAGAAGAGGCTTCAAACCCAACATGACAGTGACTGGGTGGAAGGCCCTCTCTAGACTTCCACTGTGACTTCATTGGTAAGCAGTTTTCAAAACTGCTTAAAACCTTCTTTCTCAAATGATTTTGGGGAGTTTGTTTTTGAGAGTAAAGTGAGAAATTCCACTGTGTTTCATCAGTCAGATTTTTCCATTTCAGTTCTCTTTTTGTGTTTGATTCAAGTATTTGTAGACTTGTGACATTAGCACCAGGAAAAGACTGAGTACATTTTATGCGCATACATGTGTACCTCTGTGAAAAATGTATTTAAAAAGGAAGAGATTCTTAAATCTCTTACCAAAAATCTTTGTACAAATTTTCATAGAAGAATTATGTCTAAAATAATCAAGCAAGGGAAACAGTATTGCTCTATGACTTTTCACAAATAATTTTGCAAATTAGTTTACAATTCCTCATTCACAGAAGCTTTATTTTGGAAAAACTGTCAGATATTTAAAGAACTTCTTTATTTCTGAAATCAGATTTCTGGCTTTAGCATATTTAAATATATGCTATTTTCTATTTTTGCTTGTAAATTTGTAAAGCATTTGTAAATTGTAAATTTACAAATTTTGTAAATTTTGCTTGTAAATTTGTAAATTTTACAATTTGTAAAATGCTTGGCTTTGTTTTGCACACAGTTTGCAATTTCTTGAATCCTGAAACATTTTCCTCAAAACCGTCCCATTCTAAAATGTATTCCTTACAAATGTACTTTTCTGTGACAGAGAAACATGTTTTTGCTAATAATTTTTATGATAATAAATAGTAATGGCTCACTATACTAAAACTCAAATTCCTTAGATCAGTTCTTATAAACCTGCAGAGACAGCTTCTATTTGTTTTCTAGACACATAATACTATAAAGTTTTTAGATTTGTTTATAATAAATGTTCTTCAACATAACAGAAACGGTGGGTGCTTAATGCACAACCACAAATAAGTAATTTATCTAGATATTTTTGTATAATTTACATATGTTGCAGTTCACAAAACTAACCCTTCAATTTCAGAGGCTGATTATTTGTGTGACTTAAATCAACAGCAATATTGACAAATATATTAATTTGGAATATCATGGTGTGTCTCTCCACTGAAGTGGAAAAAAGATAATTAGATGTTCAGTATTGTTCTGCTAAATTTAAGCCACAACATATTAGCAAGAAGCAAGTAAATTTAAGATCAAATTTAATAAAATGAAAATTTATTAAGAGACTTTAGATTGCTAAGATTTTTAGGGACACCCACCCCTAACAGTCAGTTTCTACTACTAAGTTTAGTTTTCCTCTAACGTTTCATAAACGTGTACAAATGCTGACTTTGCATGACCTTTAGACTTCATATAAAGCATACATATAAATTCTGTAAATTCTACATATAAACATATAAACTCTACTGTAATTTGGCATATTATTTCAGTCATTTGGCATATTATTTTCCATTATTTGCTGACAAAAACCACTACAAATAATTGTCAGAAACTAAAAAGTAAAACTACCACTTATATTCCTTTGGTAATTTTCATGAGGTTTGTGAACAGCATTTTGATTACAAATAGTATACGTGATATGATTGCAATGTATCTATCCCAGGGTTATTTTGACCTGACATCCAGCAAAAGGTATTTTGTTGCTCAATGAAAAACTATTGTATTAGAAAGAATTTCCAAACTGAAAGCCCCAGGAATACTTTCCTTGAAAACTCTACTTTTTGGTAACAAAAAACTACACAGCAGAAATACATACCACTGCTTTGGGTTTTAACAGAGTTGATAATAGACAGTAACACCCATATTTATGCACTCATATAGTATCTCATATGGTATCTCCAGAATGAAACACACTGTGCTTTTTAAAAAATATGTTACAATACCATATTCAGAGAACCTTTACCATGAATTCATTGACAAATAGAAAGATTTAAGAGGATCTCCTCCGGTCCATCCTGCTAGATACTTATTGTTTTATTAATAGCTTAGTTGACAGAGTATACTTGTAAATCTGAATGTGACGCTAGCTTAGGACAGCTACCAGTCTGATGGTAAATAGGATTAGAATTCAGAATAGCCATAGGAAATTGAAGACACAATCTAGGAGAAAATAAAGATGCAATTAAATAAGGTAAATACATATTTTGCATAAGAACAACTGTGAAAATACAGGATGAGGAAAAATAGTATGCAGCTCTTCTTCAGAAAAACATTTTGGTGGCTATTGTTACAAAGAGAGTTAAAAGCGATCAGCAATAGCATACTCTCACATAAAAGACAACACACTGGGTTTATAAGTACTGCCTTGAATATAAACTAATCTTTCTACTTTACTTGTTGGTAAGTCTACAGCTTCATCCTTTATAGGTGATACTCTACCTGAATAACGTGAACTGAAAGGAGTTCAGCAGAAAATATTAACTACCAAAGGTCTGTAACAAAAGGAGTTTTTCAGTTGAGTGGAGAATGAGTGGAGATGCAAGTGAAGGCAGGTTAAAACACACAGAATAAGCATGAGAAGTGAGAACTCAATCTGCTATCTGCAAGAATACTACTTGGTCATGGATGCCAGAAGGAACAGTTTCCCAAAAGCTAGCCCTCATGCACTTTCTACAGATTTGCAGTATGCATTCCTCAAAGCTTGTACTCCTCCTGAACCTGCAAGTAAAATGGATTTTTCTCCAGATGGTATTTCATTTCTTGACAGTCTCTTTCTCCTACAGAGATGGTACACTCAGTTAACTATTTTCACTATGATTTACCTAATCCAGCGACACCAGACAGTTTTTTTCTATCACGGTTTAACAGAAGCCTTCAAGAGAAGACTTTATCTTACAGCAGTACAAGGCTTGGAAACAGAATAAAGAAAGATGCTATAAATGCAACACAGTCTTCAGCTAAAAGCAAATGTCTCAATGCCCAGGTATATTTTTACCTGAAGTCCTCAAGGTACATATTATTTTCAAAAGCTGGTAGCTTAGTTTTTAAGGAAAAAGTTTGTGGTCAGGAAAATCCCTGAATTCCTAACTTAGTTCTCTTTTTTCCCTCCTTTCCAAACTTACCATATTTCTATACCTTAACAGCATTGTATATACCTCCTTGCTTCACCTGGCCATTTTAACTGCTTAAGATTTCACATGCTGTAAAAGAACACTTGTTTGACACATAGTAATGTTTAAGCATATGATTTCTAGCATAATCTGGTTTTGATAGCAATGACTCTATACAATTTGAACACGTTATGAGAACAGGAAGCTTATATGCACATGAAGCATTTTCTTCATTATGTTATAACAAGGTAAAATTCTACACTCCACCTCCACGTAGCTTAAGCACTGCTGCATCAACAACACTTTTTAGAGTTTAACTGACATACCACAATGAAGAAAATGTATCAAAGACCTGTTTACAGAATTGAACACTGAATCCATAGGCATCCAATATTAAAACAGTAGTCAAAATCCTGTTAGACTCTAGTTCACTACAGTAATTCCTTATTTTACCACTTAGTTACCTCCTAGCTGTCACTTTACAAGCGATATATTCACTTTCACAAAAATACATTGAAAAGTTAGTCAATGACAGCTTAGAGTGACATCTTCTAATGCACTACACATGCTTGCTGCTATGCAAACCAAGTTTTAACTGTCATGCTGTCAAGAAAAACGGTAATTCCCTAGTCATATCTATCTTTCTAAGCAAGTATGAACTACAGAACATTTGACAATAGAAAATTGTTTCATATATTTAAGAAATTCTGTCACTTGCATGAAAACTTAGGGAGAAGTTACATTTGAAGCTGACAAGGAGAAAAAAAAAAACATAGAACACATAGAGGTGGAAAGCATTTCAAGTTTTATATATAATTTGTACTTCTCTTTTTTCAGCCCTTAGTTGAATGCAACTTAAAGTCCATTAATAAAAAAACTGAGCATACATAAAAATGCAGTCTCAAAGCCGCACTTGGTCAATAACTCTGATGGACCTTCATAGAGAATATAACTATGTTTATTAAAAAAACACAACACAAACTCAATCTGAAATTCGGATTAAGTATAGTGCCTTATGAATAGTGCCCAGTGAATAATCATTGAGATTACCCACAGTAACAGATGAATATTGCTCAGTCTTTTCTCCTTTTGAATGCTCCCCTAAATTTGTTATATTGTAAAGTAAATAAATAAATAAAAACTATACATGCTTTTCTATTCTAGAGAAATTAAGATCTTTACATTTGATTTCTTTCTTTGGATTTTGCAAGGAATATAGTGAGATTACATTGAACTATGAAAATATGAAAAAGCGGACGTAAAATGTTCATATTTGCAGATAATACAATTCTTAAAGTAGCTTCTCTCGATTTAACCAATGGAATAAGCACAGCACATCGTTTATGAGGAGGGACCTTGCCTTTGGCAAACCTTGCTTAACTGCAGTGACTTAAATCTTTTCACTCTCAGGGCACTTTGCAATGCACTTCTTTGGGCTGGTACGGAAGCAGGCTTCTGAAGATGCGGATTATTTTTTTTCTTTAAGTTGGTTCAATGTTGCTTTGTAGCAAAGGTACCCAGAACCTCTGTGGGGCACTCTGCTCACTTTTCACTCCTTAAATGATTTTAGAAGAAATAAGCAAAAAGATGTGAAACTGACTGTCTTTGATACAAACTCTGAGCAAAGGAAAGCAAAACACCACTTAAAGGGGGGTTCAGCCTCCCACCGCGTTAATCAAACCCCACACCCTGTATTAAAAGTTGTCAGCCAGCCCACAGATGCCCAGCAAAGCATGATTCAAGACGAGCCGCGGCGTGTGTACAGCCAGGCACAACAAACACACCCAAGTCCCCGGCGCAGCGCTACGCGTTACTACTTTCTGCTAACATGTTGTTTGTTGCTTTCTTCTTCCTAAACACACCCGGGCTGTCAGGGAAGGCTCCGAGCCCCAGGGAAGGCTGCCCCCGCCCGCCCCCCGCCCCCCCCCGGACACACACCGGCTCCTATCTCTGTAAAGAGCCGGGCACGGAGCCCCCCGGGGCACGGGTCCCGCCGGGAGAAGGGTCCTGCAGCCCCCGGGAGGGAACTTTTCGCCGGGCCGGACCGGGGCCGAGGCGAGGGCGCTCGTTACCTGATGCCGCCGCTGGGCTCCAGGGCAGGGTCCCCGCGGCTCGCTGCATGCCCGAGGGGCTTCATCCGGCTTCCTCCCCGCAGGCAGCGCCGCCTTCCCCTCCGGCCCCGCAGCCTCGCCGGTGCGGCGAGGAGGGAAGGAGGAGCGGCGGCAGGGAGGAGAAGGGGCCGAGCAGGGGGCGGGCAGCGAGCTGTGCCCGCCCGTCGCCCCACAGCGGCGGGGGGGAAAGCGACCTTCCCTGCCCGGTGCTGACAGGGTTCGGGCTGCCTGGCGGTCACACGTACCGGCCATGGAGGGTGGGGGGTGCCCGGGGCCCGGCGGCACCGCCAGGGAGCGGTCGGTGCCCATGGAGGGCGCTGCTGCCCCGCTGTGAGGCGGTGGCTGAGGCCGAGGCGTGCATTTGGGGCCGTGTGCCTTGGTGGGCAGGGACGGGTGGGACGTGGGGGTGTGCGGGCGGCTTTCATGGTGGACGCCGCGATGGAGGCATGGAGTATCTTGAGCTGGAAGGGACACACAAGGACCATCGAGTCCAACTCCTGGCTCACTCAGAAAACAAACCATGTGTCTGAGAACACTGTGCAAATGCTTCTTGAACTCCACCAGGCTCAGTGCCATGACCACTGCCCTAGGGAGCCTGTCCCTGTGCCCGACCACCCTCTGGGTGCAGAACCTTTCCCTAACCCCCAGCTTGACCCTCCCCTGTCCCAGCTCCATGCCGTTCCCTCGGCTCCTGTCGCTGTCCCCAGAGAGCAGAGCTCAGCGCCTGCCCCTCCGCTCCCCTCGTGAGGGAGCTGCAGGCCGCCATGAGGTCTCCCCTCAGCTTGCTCTGCTCGGGGCTGAGCAAACCAAGGGACCTCAGCAGCTCATACGGCTTTGCTGGGCAGGACAGGTTGCAAGGAGCACGGAAGGAGCATAGGGTAGACACTTAGGGAGGTTGAGGAAGTATGGGATTGGGAAGTTTGGGAGAAGAAAATGGGATCGAAGAGGTAAGGAGGGAAACTGCCAATGACATATGTCTTGTAGATTAGGAGGATAAATGACAATTGTATTTTTACTTTTTTTCTGGCAAATCTTACTATCCAAAGGGTGTACAGAAAGTCAGAGAAGAGTGAATGGAATCAGGATAACTGGAAAGGAGAAAAGAGTAGGAAAAAGATGTCAGATAATAAGGGAGAAAGTGAGTTTTGTAAGTGGGCAAAGGGGGGTTGAAGAGAATGACAAGATAAGGTGTTTGGGGAGGCCCAAATTTTGTGGGGTTTGGGTATGAGTAACCTGTGCATGGGGGAAGAAATGTAATTCAAAAGTGATGGGTGTGGAAGAGAAGTTTAGCTTCTTTGTCATGGAGATCAGAGAATGAGCTATTATGGAAGCGGTAAAGGATTTTTATTTAAGGAAGATATGCATGAGTTGAAGGATTGGAAACAAAGGAAACAAAGTAAGCACTTCAGGAACTGTTGGACAAGAAGGGACTTGGAGATCAAAAGAAGGGACTTGGGGATCAAAAGAACACGAAACAGCTTGAAAAAGCTAGCAAATCCTAGATGAACATGGGAATGGATTTGATTGAAAATAGTGGGAATATTAGTTATATGTGGAATAGAAATTACATGCGGCGTAAACATTTTATGTAAGAATTGTGCAGCATAGCTTGCTGTGTTCTGGCAATTCATCCCATCCCCATAGGTAGAGGGGAGCTGGATTCTCCAAGCTGAACTCACCTTTATAGTCAGCGAAGCAAAGTGGATCCTAAGCATTGAAAAATAGTGGTAAAAGCAATATTGCCTTGAGACTTGGTGTCAACCTAGCCCTTGAGGAAATGAGTATTAACTTTTGGGCAACCCTATATGAAACACATGCAGTTGATTAGATACATTGCTCCTAATGTTTATTTATGGCAAGTCCCTTAAATGGAAAATGACTGAGATATGAGATGGGATAAATGCTGGGATTAATGAAATCGGAGTAGGGATTCCTAGTTTTACACTGAAGTGTGTCATTGAAGTATTCACTGCAGAAATGAGAGGAGGAAATGATGAACACCAAATTCATATCTTCATCCAGGTCATTAACTGTGTGGAAAAACTCCTTCCCCCACTGACTTCCCACAACTTCCCGGCATGACCTAGAATACTTCAAAGTGTTTCTCATTTTTAGTCAGTCTCATTCTGGTCTCTTCTAACCCTCTTCTTAGTTGTTTTGGGACAGCTGTGGACAGCTACATAGTGTCTGGCACAAGACTTGTGTTGTAACTCATAATAATAGGGATATTGTAGACACTTCTGCACAAGGTAGCCAGGGAATAGATTGAACAGGAAAAAAAAATGGAAAAACTAGTCTTCTTTAATGTAGGACTATGTAATCCATATCTCTCCATTTGTTTTTCTCTTTTCAGTCTTTCTGCCATCTATTTTTCAGAATCTGCTGCCTTCTTATGGCTCATCAATCTTACCACTGTATCAATGTGTAAAAGTAATTTTAAATATTTTGTATTTATAGATATTTTTA
This sequence comes from Heteronetta atricapilla, assembly GCA_011075105.1. NCBI lineage: Eukaryota > Metazoa > Chordata > Aves > Anseriformes > Anatidae > Heteronetta > Heteronetta atricapilla. The sequence continues at coordinate 187,406,660 of CM021731.1, forward strand.
AACAATGTTTTTGCCAAAGATCTCAAGGATGATACTTTGGTAGCTGTCTTTTAGATAAAAATAGTGTGCCAGTCTGGACTGCCATGTGCTATTGGAGTATTGGTGAAAATAATAGTGGTTAACAATAAATGTCTAGCAGGTTGTTTATAGGAATTGGACACATTGGTCCCTGTGGAGCTGCTGTCAAGCTGGTTCTAACTGCTGAAATTTCTGTACGTCTAAAAGATGAGAGATCAGCATTTTCAACTTATTTCTGAGCTTAGTGGTCCTTATGTCTTGGTGGGAATTATGAACCAACAAAAATCAGTAGCTAACTGTGTTTTTTTTTTTTTTTATTTTTTTTATTTGTGTGAAAGATGTGCAGTCTGCTACCAGGTGGTATTGTGTTTAGTATTTTTTTTCTCCCTTGAGCCCCAGTTTATCAGAATCAGAAGTAATATACTGGAAAATATGTTTTAATTGGATATACTAGTGAGTTAAATCAAAATTAGAGCAAAAATCAGTAATTTCCTAAAATAGAAAAACAAAATCCCTGCTTTATATGATAAAAAAAGTTTCTAGTGATAAACTTAAATCTTCCTTGGAGAAGAGATTATCCAGAACAAGAATGACACACTGATGAGTGAAACTAGTTTAGGAACATTTGACTTGCTAGAACAGTGCTACATTTACTTGTAAGTATTTACTGTGTATTTTCAGGCAAATATACCTTTATAAACTAGTTTCTCATAGATATATACAAGTATATTTTCCTGTGAGAAAGCAAGTAATAGTTTTCAAAACAAGCTAGAGCAAATGAAGCATGTACCTGCTAACATACTGTAATGGTTGGGCTTGATGTGCTTGGAGGTCTTTTCCAATCTAAAATATTCTATGATTCTGTAACATATATGTATTTGTGCATTCAAAATAAAATTCTAAAAGTTATTGGTGCAAGCAAAATGTTCACAATATATTTTAATCACTGGACAGAAGGAGAATTTGATATGTTGATCACCTAGACTAAAAAGTAGCAATAACTTGTGTGTAGGAATTATTTCTACAGAAAATGAAATCTTGTATTATTTATAGAAACTATTAAATTTCTGAAGAAAAATAATCAATATTTTGAGTGAGTGACAATGCACTCACTTGTTTTTGAAGACAGACTGCTTGTGCCATGGAATAATCAGTGAGATGTAAATTTAATATCATTTGGTTTTGTAATGAACAGTTAGGTTTTGTGTCACCTATGTCATCATGAAAACAGCTGAGTTCACCTCCTCCTTCCTCACTTGTCCCTATTCACCCCTCATTGGTCACACTGGTTATGTCTTTTTTCTTTTTTTTTTTTTTTTTCTGGATTCATACTTGACTGTAACAGAAGCTTCCCAATAAGGAAACTGAAAGTGAGAGCTGGGAATAGCTCATACAGACAGCATGGATCCACCTGTACATGGCAAGCTCATAGTTTCTTAGTCCTAGTTCTCCAAAAATACAGCCTTTGGCACACTGCATGACTTTCCACTGTATTGTCATATGCCAAGACTCTAACGTAGCCCTGTCCTGAGTGCCTAGCTACAGAGGTATACCGGACAGTGAAACATCTCTGTTCTTTCTGGGAAATGTCTTTGGCTTGTCCTATACATCTCACTTAGAATTAGATGCTAGCTGTTTTCTGAATCCAGAAGAAGGTACAGGAGTTGTGTTGAAACGTTTCTCAATGACTTGGTTGGTTACCTGAACATTTTGAATTAATCACCATTTGAACTCCTAGAGTCCACATAATTGTACCTCTCTGACCATATTTATCTGTAGGGTCTTTAGTTTTTGTCTCTCAGTTCTGTTGCTGCATTTAAGATTATAAACTCATAAGGACAACTTTTGCTCTTTTTACAGCGTCAGGCACAAAGTGGTTTGATAGTAAGTATGGAAATACAATAATAATACTGATAATAGTGACGATGATAGTATCTTGCTACTAAAAAATTACATGGGAAGCTAGAAGATACAGAACTCCTATCCTGTGAGGTTCTGTGACAAAAACAAAAAACAAAACAAAAAAAACTAGTTTTTGATAGTTTTTGCTCATAGTAGGAATTTGTCTCACAAACATTAGTATATTGTGATCTCCATTAATAATTATTTGAATGAACATTTGAATGTATAGTGAAAACATAAATTATTTTACCAAGCATCTGTTTGCTTTTGCAGCTCAGGAATATCTGACTTGAAATGTCTTTCAGCTTTCATTCTTTATTGTACTTGATGTCACAGGTATAAGCTATTACAGTCTTTCATATCAAATTTTAAACTGTGACATTAATATAGTAGATTCATACACCTTGACCAGCCTTTTTGTCTAAGGAAAAAGACAGTTTTTTCATTGTAGAAAACCAGAAAAGAGCAAAGTTTTCTTATTCCATGGTTTACATTCAAACTTCAGCCATGAGAGCTGCAAAAAAACTTCATATCACATCTGAAGGTATCTCAGCATTCTAAATCTCCTGTGGATCTGCTCAGCTCTGAAGCAGGCAACTAAGCTCCTGAGGCATGCAGAAATTCAGACATTCTCCTCTTAGGTTTTGCTGTTTCTTGTTGCATTCCTCAGTTAGTGTGCAGAATCCATCATTGTCTTGTACAGCCTTGTACAAGCATCTTGTACACTCTATAAAAAGCTAAGAATATCACTTGAGCACTCTGGAGAACATTTTTGGAGATTCCTGTCTACCCTTTGTCTACAGGAGCATAAACAATAATTTTAGAAAGCATTTGTAAGTAACTGAAGTTTTCAATTTATTCTGGCACCTATTGCACTGAGGGGACACAGTGAGTAGGTACTGGTTCGGTCCTAGGCTGATTTCCATGCAAACGTTCTAGGTCCCACCAAGAGGAAGCCCAGACAGGATAGTTTCCTTGCTGTTCCTTCCTTGAAGGCAGTGTGGATCAGGACTATTCCAAATTATATTCCCTTTGTCTAAAACAATTCTTCCAAATTATCCCTTCAGATTCTGTATGTATTCATTACTCCCTTCCTTGCTTCTTGTTTCCTTCACTCCTTTTGCTTTTTATTATTTTTTAATTATTGAATGTGCACTTTCAAAGACTTCCTTCTTCAATGGAATTTTACTATAATTCATTCAGACTACGTGCTTTACTCATCTTTTTATACCTTTTAGATCTGACCTATATGAATGTGCTGCTAGCAGAGCATATACAGTTCTCATTTCTACCAATTCTCTACCTGCTAATATTGTATTATTTTCTTCTCAGTTACTAATTTTATCTTTTCTTCTCTATCCATGGGGAAAGGGATAAACTAATGAGATTTTAAATGCCATAGTGTAGTTCTAAATGAGGCATTATTCATTAAAAAATAACCTTTTGTTATGACAAATCTTGTTACTGTAGGGCACACGTTGACTGTGAGTTATCTATTTATTTATTTATAATTCTACCTGCTTAAGCAAAAATAGTCATTTATGTGATATAGCAGGATAAATGTTTTGCTAATATCACAGTAAAGGTCGTTCAGAAGCAAGAAAGTGTTATTGTAAAGCAATTGTGGTAGGGTGGCAATTACTTGAATAAGCAATTGTTTTACAACAATGTATGTTAAATAGTGTATTATATTTAAACTTTTAAAATACAATAACTAAGACTTTTTAAAAACATACTAAGACTTTTTAAAATTATAAGCATTAAAAATATATAGTTGTACAAAGAGCTTTTTTTGTTTGTTTTGGTTTGTTTTTTGGTTTTTGTTATATGTGTGGTTGTAAGAAAGTCCTTTAATTTCCTTCTAAAAACTGCATTTACAACATTGTTAACAAATTTCTATTTTTTTTTTCTATCTAAATTGTTTCTCTCCTGACAAATTGCAATGTACATGCATGTAGCATAACAGTTTTATTTTCAACTCTTCACTGTCAGCATAACAAGTATTTAGCCTTCCAGGACATTATACAGGGAACTGTGAATTTCTTGGGGTCTCTGCAGTCTTTCATTACTTTTGAAATTTCTTTTGTGCTATTGTTCAAACTTTAGCAAGAATGTAATATAGTCCTGGAGAGGCGTCATTCTGTTAATTCACAAATTCTTGTGTCATCCTCTTGAACACATGCCCAGCATATAACGTTTTTTAAATTTACTTAGTAATGAGTAAAAATAATGGTAATAATAAAACCAATGCTTCAGCTATGTTAATACATTAAAATGTTATTTTAAGTCATTCTTTTATCGAGCACTAGTTGTTTAAGAAATACTCTTGCAATATTGTGCTATATCTATCATAAAATTTGAAATTTAATTTATACTGTTATGAGCACCTTTATTCACTTATCCTTTACTTTTAAGAATAGGTAGCATAGGTACTTGTAAGGAACACAAGAAAGTCAGTATAAATAAAGAAACAAAATATTGTTTGTTAGAACAATACAGAGACAAATTAGTACACACTAGTCATAGCATGAACATGTCAAAAGTTCTACCATATTTGTAGGTTGTTAAGCATATGTGCACCTCACTTCAGCTGTAGTATTGAATGTGCTTAACCACAGACATGGTTAAATATTTACAGAGTCGACAATTAGTTTGTGCAAAGTAATACATAGAGGAGTTCCTTGGTAGTACCTACAGATAAAACCATTTAGAATAATTCATCAATATAGGATCTATTACAAATGCCATTACGTCTCGTACAACTGTGTCACAAGTGGAAAAGCAATGTACCCATTTCTGGACTGTGTAGAACAAAGACTGTTAGGAAATCCTCATACAACTTTTAATTTTTCAGAATTGCTCATACCTAATTAAAGCAGCTTTCATCCTGTAATGTAGAGGCTACAGTGATAGGTGTTCCTCCATGAGAGGTGAGTGATGCAGTACACTCTTAATTTTTCCCTTACGTGCCCAGCATTACTACAGTGTTCTTACAGAAGTTCAGAAAGACTCTGAATGTATGTTCTAGTGACAGATCACTTATGACTTGCAAGAAAATATACAAGCATGTAAGAGTGCTGTCTTGTGTTTCTACAGTTCTGAAAAACAATTAAAGTAAACATATTTTCCCACTGAAAAGTAAGGAATTGTAGCAACAGAAGAAAATAACTAGCTCTGTGAAATTAAAGCCCAGCTACTGAAAAATACAAGAATTTTCAGTAACAGTAATTGAGATAAAATAGTAATGAAGAAAGCCACTGTTAAATCATAGTATTCTTTAACATAGCTTTTCTCTTTAAAAAGGAAGGAAACAAAAACTATCTTTTAACATTAAACATACATTCTATTCAGGATTGAATGTTACAAAAAGGTTCTTCACCAAGAGAGTGGTCGGGCACTGGAGCAGACTCCCCAGGGCGGTGGTCACAGCCTACTGGAGTTCAAGAAGTGTTCAGACAATGCTCTCAGACACATGGTCTGATTTTTCACTGATTCTGTGTGGAGCCAGGACTTGGACTCGATGATCCTAGTGGGTCCCTCCCAGCTCAGGATAGTCTATGATCCTGTGTTTCTATGATTATATGGTAGTTTTTTCTTAAACATAAACCAATAATGACATTGAAAAGGACAACCAAAGAGGTTTTGCTTTTGTGTAGCCAATGCAAAACATAAAGATTCTTTCCAAAATATAAATTAATTTAGGATGAATATAAAAAAGGTAAGAGTTGCTTATACAGGCATAAAGTAGAGAAAATATTTCAAAATCTCCTACAAAGCACACTATTCCTGATTCTGCTTTATCTTTTCAACCTTCAGCATTATGAAGGGCAAGTATAAGTATAGTTCCTGATTAACTCATTATTTCTAGTATCTACAATTCCACTGTTGAGTTTGTGAGCACATTAGTTTCATTCTTTGGAACTGGTGAACAGTGAAGGAAAGAAAGGTTAGCTACCCTTCTGTGGACAGTGCTTCTTATCTTTCTGCTTACCATAAGTGTTCATTTGGATTTCTTTGAGGCAAACCTCTCTTTCCTATGTTTTGTGTGACTTACATACCTAACACAGGATTCTGTATTTCATTTGAGGACTAGAGTCTCCATTAGGTATGAGAATCAACTGAAATCTCATGTATTCTAGCAAGAATTGTATTTAAATATCTGAAGCCATATTCTTAAAATTACCTTTACAGAACCATAGAGCAGTTCAGATTGCAAAGGATCTCTGGAGGTCATCTAGTCCATTTCCTGATTAGAACAGGTCTAGTTAGGTCACATTGCTCAGCACTGTGTCCAGCTGTGTCTTGATCACCTCCAAGCCTGTACATTCCACAACCTTCCTGGAAAACCAATTCTGGAATCTGTCAACCCTCATGGGACTTTTTTTTTTTTCTTTTTTTTTTTTTTTTCCTAATATCTAGTAAGAATTTTCCATGTTCCAGTCGTGTGTGTGTGTTGCCCCTCAACCTATCACTGTGCACCTCCAAGAAGAGTCTGGCTCCATCTTCCCTGATCAATTCAACTCTAATTGCATAAACACATTGTTGGATATATTCCCAAGTGGCTAGGGAGCTGACTGTCCATTTATTTTTGTAAAATACTGGGAGAAGAAGAGCCGCCACCTTCCTCTGCATCTTTAAAAAAAACACTTGGAGTGCTCCAAGCAGAGCAGTCTTATTGCGTCCTTTGGTCTTCTTGATCTATTTCACTTCAGCTCAGGTGGGATCTTGACCCTGAGTTGTGGAAGCAGAGTTCTGAATACATGTAGGTACAGAACTACTGGAGACTAGAGAGCTTTGCATTAAATCAGGAAACCTGTAAGATTAGGTGATCCAGAGAGAACATTTTTAGCTACAGTTTTCTAGCAAACATACATGCAAGTGTTGTTTTAAGAGTCATTTCAGTCAACTGTCCATAGGTGTCCACTGTTCTCTGAGATGCTTTCACGTTGTCCTGTTCATCCTTTGTCATGTTTCCAGCCCCGTATGAATTCCTTGGAGAAATCTCAAATGGCAAAATGGCATTAAACATGTATTTGGGGGCATGTTCTTTTTTTTTTTTTTTTTTTTTTTTTTTTTTTTTTTTTTCCCTACTGATTTGAAGATGGGATTCAGTCTGGCCCGTCTGGCATTAAGAAACCTTCATGCAAGTGCCCATATATATCTAAAAGTGAACTAAAGTGTTTAGTTCACATTATAATCAGTGGGGATCTGGGACTTGATTCATTCACTCATGCAACTAAACGAATGTGGTGTGATTTTGCATCTTGGAGACATCCATAGGGATCTAACAGATGGGAGGCAGGATTCATGGGAGATCTCTCTCATTCTGGACAGGTTAAAACTCCCTACAGGATCTGAAATTGCAGAAACCATTTCCTGGCTACCTGAAAACTTGTTGCATGTTTATTTTGTTCTTCACCTAAACTATGGAAACCTTTTCCTCTTTCTGCTGCTTCTACTTCACTGTGCAGTAGTATGTCAGCCTGCTGTCACAATTCAATTATCACTTAATTGAAAATTGGCTTGATTATGAATTGCATGCTTTATTAAAATCAATTTAAACATAAATTGCAGTTCAATAACACATTTTGATGTCATTCAGTGTTTCCAGCAAAGATACTGTGCTTTTTCCATACTTCTCTGATGCTTATTTCAAACCAATGAATAAATACTTCATTAAATATTTTATCAAAGCGTAACAAAAACAAGTCCTTCCTTACACCCAGTTTTTGTAGTGTATGAAGTATACTTTTTAGACTTTTTGCCTGTTTTATGTTAAGTGTAGTTGCTTCATGTTTTCCTATCTTCCCTTTGGACATCTTTTTTTTTTTTTCTTTTTTTTTTTAAAAAAAGTTATAAATACACATGTATAACACATCTACTTACATATATAGCCATACATTTCTCTTCTGCAATGTATGTAACAATACATCATGTTATTAAGTAATTTGAGGGGAACATAATGAGCATCTTTGGGATGCAAAGTTCATTGTATGTAGGAGCTGAAGTCTTCATAACTATCCTGGAAAGTCTTTCTTGACTAATGGGATTAATTATATATCTCACAGATGCCTGTCATACACTCTGTTTACACTATAGGGAAATGAAATAGGATAGTTAATTTTCTTTTATTCTGTTAAAATGCCAAGGTTTAATTAAACTGCTTCAGCTTAAGTATTGCACAGCTACTTTCAGCTGTCATGAAGCATACTAGAAATTGATTTGCCTTTGCCTACATGCCCAAGAAAGCATTCACCAGGCATTGTAATTTCACTCAAAATTGTTTTTATTAATCATAGCTGCTTTCTGATTTCTAAAATTTGTATGAGAAACAGAGTATATTAAAATACGTTTCATCCATATGTTCAGGGAGTAAAAACAATGCAGGTGCCAGATATCTCAAATTTACATTCACTTTGGAATTAACAACTGGTTTTTGCTTTTATATGGGTAAGATCTTTATAACATTGATATTTTATGCATTCTTGAAGATTTTATATGATTATTTCAGTTATAAAATAACGATTAGTCAGTACCACAAGTTAGCAAGACAATTACAAAGCAATGAAGCCATTATTTCTACAGTTATGAGAAATAAAAACTTCGCAATAGACAATGAAAACTAACTACTCACTTGAAGCGATGCATATTTATATGTAATATAAATATGAAAGAACTGGCAGAGGAGCTGGCCAAGCCCTTATCCATCATTTATCAGCAGTCTTGGCTATCGGGGGAGGTCCCAGCTGACTGGCGGCTAGCAAATGTGACGCCCATCTACAAGAAGGGCCAGAGGGCAGACCCGGGGAACTATAGGCCTGTCAGTTTGACCTCAGTGCCAGGGAAGCTCATGGAGCAGATCCTCTTGAGAGTCATCAGGTGGCACTTGAAGGGCAAGCAGGCGATCATGCCCAGTCAGCATGGGTTTATGGAAGGCAGATCCTGCTTGACGAACCTGATCTTCTATGACAAAGTGACGCGCTGGGTGGATGAGGGAAAGGCTGTGGATGTTGTCTACCTTGACTTCAGCAAGGCTTTTGACACCGTCTCCCACAGCATTCTCCTCAAGAAACTGGCTGCTCTTGGCTTGGACTGGCGCACGCTTCGTTGGGTTAGAAACTGGCTGGATAGCCGGGCCCAAAGAGTCGTGGTGAATAGAGTCAAGTCCAGTTGGAGGCCAGTCACTAGTGGCGTCCCCCAGGGCTCGGTGCTGGGGCCGATCCTCTTTAATATCTTCATCAGTGATCTGGACGAGGGCACTGAGTGCACCCTCAGTAAGTTTGCAGATGACACCAAGTTAGGTGCGTGTGTCGATCTGCTCGAGGGTAGGAAGGCTCTGCAGGAGGATCTGGATAGGCTGCACCGATGGGCTGAGGTCAACTACATGAAGTTCAACAAGGCCAAGTGCCGGGTCCTCCACCTGGGGTGCAATAACCCCAAGCAGAGCTACAGGCTGGGAGATGAGTGGTTGGAGAGCTGCCAGGCAGAGAAGGAACTGGGAGTGATGGTGGACAGTCGGCTGAATATGAGCCAGCAGTGTGCCCAGGTGGCCAAGAAGGCCAACGGCATCCTGGCTTGTATCAGAAACAGTGTGACCAGCAGGGCTAGGGAAGTGATTGTCCCCCTGTACTCGGCTCTGGTGAGGCCGCACCTCGAGTATTGTGTTCAGTTTTGGGCCCCTCGCTACAAGAAGGACATCGAGGTGCTTGAGCGGGTCCAGAGAAGGGTGACGAAGCTGGTGAGGGGCCTGGAGAACAAGTCCTACGAGGAGCGGCTGAGGGAGCTGGGCTTGTTCAGCCTGGAGAAGAGGAGGCTCAGGGGTGACCTTATCGCTCTCTACAGATACCTCAAAGGAGGCTGTAGCGAGGTGGGGGTTGGTCTGTTCTCCCACGTGCCTGGTGACAGGACGAGGGGGAATGGGCTTAAGTTGCGCCAGGGGATTTTTAGGTTAGATGTTAGGAAGAACTTCTTTACTGAAAGGGTTGTTAGGCACTGGAACAGGCTGCCCAGGGAGGTGGTGGAGTCACCATCCCTGGAAGTCTTTAAAAGCCGTTTAGATGTAGAGCTTAGGGATATGGTTTAGTGGGGACTGTTAGTGTTAGGTTAGAGGTTGGACTCGATGATCTTGAGGTCTCTTCCAACCTAGAAATTCTGTGATTCTGTGGTTCTGTAATGTATAATAGCTGTGATATAAAGTATTCTGAGAACCCTTGGAAAAATGATGGTAAGGATGCTCACTTCAAGCACTCCACACCCAGCCTGGTGTCCGATGGTCTCAGAAAACAGCAGCCATTGTAAAATACAGAATGCAGCAACTACGGAATCTGCATTTCCATTAAAAACAAAGAAAGAAAGAAAGAAAGAAAGAAAAGCACACAAAACTTAGATATGTAAGGAGACCCACAGCAATCCCATTAAACAGTCACACAAAGCCAGTGTAACTAAACCCTCTCCCATCTACAATCTATATCATGTAAGATATCTGAGTTTCTACTGAAGGACCTAGCTGAAATCTCTATATAGCTTGTTTTCAGCATGCACAGAACTGGCTAGGGTTTGACAGTATAGAGATAAGAATTAGCTTCTGTACTAATAAAAATGTAATGATTTCCCATGAAATGTAGCAATTTGCTTAGGAATAACTGTAAGATAACTAATCCAGAGTAATTAGAGTAAATGAGTAAATAAATAACTGCATTCCTTTTATTAGGCCCACTATGGGCATTGCTTTTTTGATCCAGGTTTCCTGTTTTCCTTTTACCAAAGTAAACTTTTTTTTTTTTTTTTTTTTTTTTTTTTTTTTTTTTTCTATGGCTGTGATCAAATGGGGACATTTGGAAAATTCTGTATCTCAGATGCCAGGAGAGCATAATTTTTAGTCAAGTTGCTGATGGCTCTTGATGCTACCCTACAATTTACTTACAGTGTTTTCCTGAATGGGATAGTCAGGTCCAAATACCTGATTTAAATCTGACAAAAGTTGATCTGAACCTCTCTTTCACAGCTAGTTTCCTACAGCCCAGATTTAGACATGTAATTCTTTTTGAAATACTGAGCTTGGATTCACTTTCCTAGCTGCAGTTTGTACCACCTAACTTAGTTGGTTCCTTGCTTGTCATGCAAGTGGACCTTTACTTTTGACTATCCCTTTCTTCCCTAAGTATCAGACAATTAATCTAGGCTGTGGTATTCAACTAGCAACAACTTGTTAATTGAGAACTGAGCTTTCATGCATCTCTGATCAGGGTGTGCATGTGAGGTGAGAGTTCATACCTCTGAGAGTAGTACCAATGGCTGCAAATACAATCAAAACATGACAATTTTACCAAAATATGGCAACAGAAAAAATGAATTTCAACAAACCGCCTGCAGGGTTCTAGCATAATCAACTGTTAAAGGAAAGTGAACTCAATCTTTAGGGATTACAGTAATAGACACATTTATACTATTAGGATGAAGGGCAATAATCTAAAATACTTCATGTGTATCTTCCTCCCCCCCCAGTTTTTAATATGGACATTGAGATATTAAAACAACCACAACTGCATATAAATTATTGTATAATATTGTATAATATTTTTCATTTGGAGAACCAAGTGAAATGTGTGATTTTAAATAGCCAGTATGAATTGGGAGGTAAAGTGTCATGTGGTGTAAACTGGCATGGATCTTTTCGTCTTACTGGATGTGATGTTGATGAGGATCTGGGCCATGAGCTTTAGATACAGAGAGTTGAATCAGAAAGAAAACTTTACTTTCATACACATCCATAAAACATTCTTTTGACTTTCATTTAAAATAGAAATAAAAAGAAAAAAAAAAAAAGAAAAAGAAAAGCAGCTGACATTACACACCTTAGAATCTCTAAGTAAAACTCTCATCACAGTTGTGTTGTTTCTGGAACAGTGAAGATTCTTGCATTTTAATTTTCCAAGGTTTGTCTACCACACTTGGTTTATTTTAAAGGTGCACACTGTGAAGCTGAAAATACTTTTTCTGGGAGATTACCTTCACTTTTTCTCCTTGCTTCAAGTGTTGTCTGCCTCAGATACAGTAAGTGACATTATTTCATACTCTTTCATGCAGGGATGCACTTAATAAGCTCACAGGAAAAGTGATCATTAGGTGACTGACTGTAACTTGATTGCCTGTGGATAACTCTCACAAGTTTATTTCTTCATTTTAGCAAGGAGTGGAATCTGCCACACCTCAGTCTGCAGATTTACGAACACAACTTCTATTGGTACCAGAAAATGCCCACGTAACAATAAAACAGCCAGTGCAAAATGTTTAGCTGATGGTACCTTCAATAACACATGTATTCGTAGGTCACTCCATAAATAAATGAAGAACAGAGCACAGAAGAAAACACTAGGTATGGTGGCGTTTGATATTTTTAAAGGAGACAAATGGCATTGAAGAGGAAAAAATGTCTTTTATTGGGGGTATTAATAAGGAGGTGGAGAAAGATTATTGATGGGGAAAAAAGCATGCAAGTACACTGAGGTAACAAGCATAATTTAATATTCATTATTTATCCATTATTCATTAATTTATTAATTTAAAAAAACCTTTAACCAATTATAAGTTACTGTAGAATTAGTAGGTAGAGTGACACCATTTGTTGAGAATATTGTGAAGACCAAAAAGACATCACTTTCTCCATCCCCATTCAGTGGCAGCAGCCCCGTGTCACACACTGTTCTTTGTCAGTCTACCTACCTGCCAGTGCACTTACTTGTGATGCTTATCTGCATCCCTCATGAGGGAGCTGCAGGCCACCATGAGGCCTCCCCTAAGCCTGCTCTGCTCTGAGCTCAGCAAACCAAGGGACCTCAGCCACTCCTTATACATCTTCCTCTCTAGACCCTTCACCACCTTTGTAGCCCTCCTTTGGACACTCTCTTAAAATTGTATATCCTTCTTAAAACAGCTACTGCATTTTACATAAATATGGCAGAATTATTTGCTCCTTCCTTCCTTCCTTCCTTCCTTCCTTCCTTCCTTCCTTCCTTCC
>CM021731.1:187419606-187455360 GCA_011075105.1 Heteronetta atricapilla
TTCCTTCCTTCCTTCCTTCCTTCCTTCCTTCCTTCCTTCCTTCCTTCTTCTCTCCCTCCCTCCCTCCTTCCCTCTCTCTTTTTCTATTTCATTCTTTCTCTCCTTTTCCTCTTTTCTCTCTTTCTTAATGGTTTCTGCTAATAATGTTTGCAAAAGGAAAGCCTTTTTAATCTGCATAAAGTTTGCAGGCATGTTACTATATGACTCCATAAAATATCCATGATATAACTCCAATATGTTTAATTGCAGAGGTGCTCCTGGGGATACATTGATGTTATAAGGGCTACTTAGTCAGATGTTACAAAAAAAGTAAACCCAATAACAGTATTTTGTGTTCTTCTATCATGCCCATTTCCACCAAGACAAAGCCTGAGGGGAGCAGGATTACTGGCATTGTAATGTTAGTGGTACAAATAGTATTGCAGCATTACTAGCTCTAGGGGCATAGTGCAGCTCCACCTGTTTTATCTTCCCAGGATTGAACAGGATAGCTCTTGTGCAGATAAAGTTGTTCCACGTATGCTTTTTCAGGTAATTTGTCCATTCTGAATTATGGTTGAAGAGAACTGTGAGTAGTCTGTTTCAGCTTGGTACAGTTATCCTGAAGAAGGTATATCATGAGGATTATCCTGATGGATTCTCTATCTCATTAAATGTAACAATCTAATTAAATACATGCAGTAAAAGCAGACTCACAGTTAAATGGTCACATATTATCTCTTGCATCTGTACAGTCTCTCTTTGGAGTTGGCTCAAAGTTAATTTGAGAGCTGGAGAGCGTTGAGGCACAGTGCAGTGCAGTTGCATCCAGTTTTCCCAGGTGTTTTTTTCTCTTAGTATTAATTTCAGTCTGAAAATATAATTGACGTGTCTCACCAAAGGTCATCACAGAAGCATGCTGCCACCTGGCTGTTGTTATGAGCCTAGATTAATTTTAAAATGAAGATTAATTTATTACTAAAAGTATTATCTGAGTGATTACTGAACTTCATGGCCTTAGGGACCCCTTACTATAGGTAGTTCTTCTATCACAGGGTTCATGATGGAGCAGGGAACAGTTCTCTGCATCACAGCGCCTTTCAAGCTGTCGTAATGTTGCTAATCTGTGCTGACGTCTTAATCCCATTTCAAATTTTCTCTGATAAATGCATGTTTAGTAATTATCTGATGGCAAAGGTCTCCTCATGACAGACTTTATTTGTTTCCCTAGACTTAATGAAAATTTTGTGCATGGTACATTTGGCTGATATCTTGTCCTTTATCATTTGGAATTTATACAAGTAATGGTGTATAATATAGCAGAACAGACTGACATATGGATCACAAAACAATAATGGCCTATTCCCTGGAGAATATAGAGGTTATCTGGTCTTGCAATTTATACTTGAAGTAATTGAGAAAAAAGATTAACCTATATTAAGAATTTGACATGTAATGAATGAAAAATATAAAATGAGATTAGCAGGTCACACAAGTTGAAAACAACATATTTGCTTGATGAGAAGTAACATGTCTTTATGCTTTTCTTGCACAGTTCAGCTTTTGGACTATAAAACTCTTGTTTTCAATCTTGGCTATGGTGTGGATGGGCCAGATAGAAGAACAAATTCGGAATTGATACGGTGCTTCTAACAAGCTTAATGAATTTAAGTGAGAGTAATAGAACCTCATATTACTTGCAAAAGGGAATATTAACAATTTGATGGACAGACCTGTCCTAGTTCATCAGTTTTTTTTCTGAATTTATACAGGCTTCAGAGGTGCATGTGGCCTCTGCCTCCCAAATAACAGATGTAATGATTAGGTAAAAGTAAAAAGGAACAGGATGAATCTTGTAGTAAAGGAGGCAATGTTAAGCTGTGCAAAGAGCAACTGATTAATGTAAACATATTGTAAGTAAACGATTGATTAAAAGGAATGACTAATACATGAATTAAGTTGCTCTTTTCAATTGCAAACTCTATGGTCTCACATTTCAAAACTGTGTATAATTACAGTTATTATGCATGCAAATCAGATAATGACACATACAAGTAGCCGCTTAGATGCACAACTAGCCATTTGCATATAAATTTGCATGCAATCACATTATAGTCTCATTAAGTATGGAACTTTGATTAATTATGTGGGCACTGTCATTCTCTGGCTGAGGTAGATCCTTGAAGAAAAATAGCATATAAGTGTAAAAAGAGTGCCTAAGCACCTGAAAACAAATTTAAAGTAACATGGACAAACCTGAATTCTAGCATGTTCTAATCTCTGCATGCTTAATTTTGCCACTGAATTCTTAACACTGATTTTAAATTATGTAGTTAGCATTCATGCTGAGATATACATATAAGCATAATTTTTTATATTTAAGCAGATTTTTAAGGTGAGATCACTCTCCTTGTGATTTTGAAATCTAATGTTATTCAGGCTACTGTGACCAGTCAGGGAAATGTTAACTCATTTTCAAAAAGAGTGGCCTTTTCAAATGCATGTAAGTAACTTTGAAGCCTGTCCCATTTTCACAAGGTTACTTAGCCATTTAGAATCTAAGTGCCAGTGAATGCCGTTGGAGCTAAGACTCTTGAATCCCTTGCATGTCTCTGAATATTCTATCCAAAATCTTTGTTCCAAGATGTCTGAGGACCATATTTTAAAAGTTGTGTAATTGTCTAAAATATGTATGGGTGATCAATGAGAATTTTATGTTATTTGATATATAAATCGCTCATGGCTACCTCTGTCTATATCTAAATGTCTTTGCAAATCTGTCTTTAAATCGCTTTTCAAAAGTCTGTGACTTAAAATTCGAGGTAATTTAGGTACTTTATAATCAATACATTGAATCAATATATTAACTCTGCAGATTTTAGTAGTTTTCATCAATCATCCCTCACAAAATGAATAAATTAGTTTTGAAATCTTGATCTTTAATCCTTTCTGCAACCATTGCAGCAGAAAGACCTCTGGTAAAAAAACCTGCAGAACTGAGGTCCTAGTTTATAATCGATTTTTTCTTTAACCCATAAATATTCCCTACTGTCTGTGATTGTAAAATGCATTTTAAAGTGTTACTGAAGAGTACCCCCAGTTTATCAAACATACCTGCAATTCCTACAAACAATCTGTTGGTTAATCAAGGCATTGCTTACATTTTTAAGTACTTTCATGACAGATTTTTTTTTTCTTCCTTGCTTTTCATAAAACTTGTGAGTCTACTATTAAAGTGGAAGTCTGTAAGACTTCTATGGGTGCCTGAAACTATTAGTTTTAGTGTCATGAGAACTTGGATGTTCTTGTCTCAATTAACCATTTGAAGGGCCAATTGGATCAATACTCTTTCAGGGTTCGCAGCTGTGATATATAATGTCTGAGACTCAGTGAACCCTAAACCCTTTTTTCCAGCTGTTGCTCCTGACAGCTTTCAAAAAGAACATTACATTTTAAAACTGGAAAGACAGCTTTGTTACCTTTTAATGATGGAATAAAACTGAGAAGAATAAAACAAATTGCGTGAACTTTTGTCGATAAATTTTGATGAACTTCATTCCTTCTCAAACATGGGAGAAAATAAATAAATAAATAAATAAAAGCAACAACACTTTGTTTTAGCCCATGAAAATCCGAACATATAGTTTGGCTTTCTTTCAGACTTGTGAGTGCTTTTGAAAAGAGGCTTAATGTTTCCAAATACCACTGAATCATGCAGCAGCTGAGGTTGGAAAGAACCTCTGGAAATCATCTAGTCCAACAGACACTAGCAGAGCCAGCTGTGGCAGGTTACTCAGGGCCATGTCCAGTCAGATTTTGAATATCTCCAAGTGCATAGACTGCAACAATCTTTCTGGGCGAAGTGCTTCAGTACTTGCCCACCTTTGTATATATATATATATATATTCCTATATTTGAGTGGAATTCCTTGTATTTCCATTTGTGCCCATTGCCATTTGTCCTGTGAGCCACTAAGAAGAACCTGGCTCTCTCTTGTTCACTTCCCCCATCAGGTCTTTATAGACATTGACAAGATGGCCACAAACGTCCTATTATTTGGGCTAAATAATTCCAACTCTCAGCCATTCCTCATACATCACATGCTTCAGTCTATTATTCATCCTTGTGGTTCTTCACTGGATTCTCTCTATTATGTCCATGTCTTCTTGAGCCAAGAAGACCAGCATTGGACACTGCACTCCAGATGTGGACTCCCCAGTGCTGAGTAGAGGGGAAGGATCATCTCCCTCAACCTGCCATTAAGGTTTTCCTTAATGGCACCAAGAATGCTCCTGGTCTTCTTTGCTGCAAGGATGCATCACTGCAACATGTCTCCATCCTGTTGAGGTCCCTATGAATGGCAGTACAGTCCTCTGGTGTATCAATGGGGATGGACCATTCTTGAGCTTGGAGGAGGTGAGCCTTGACAGTCAACCAGCTCTCCTGATCGCCTCTTCTCTTGAGGATGGTCTCTCATGGGTGTTGAAAGCACCTAAACAGGCAAAAATCTGTGCTTCTGAAGTCCAGGATTATGATCCTGCTTGTTTTTGTTTTTTAAATTTTCTTCTTCTCTCTGGAGTTTTTAAAAAAAATCTCTCATTTTGTTAGTTTTATTTATTTATATATATTTGCAAAATAACTGTATTATATAGGTCCGAAAGCTCAGTTATATTTGTGGTTATTTCAAACTATTGGTAGAATGTTAACCATAACAGAAAGTATCTATTATTGAAGACAGAAAATAAAAGATACTTAGCATTAGATTGTAGTTTGACTGATTCTTGGATGAAATCATATAGCAGTGATAGTGGGGGTGGGGTGGGGGAATAAACCAATAAACCAGAGGACTTGATGCTATGTTGTAATTAAACATTATTGTTGGAAGTAGCTTTTAAGCTTGTAATAGTTCATATTATCCCCATGTGCAGTACAAAAAGAAAATATCTAAGACTTTTAAAGGAAACATAAAAAGTTATTTTGCTTTTTTATAGATATCAGTCCTTAATAGGACTGATAATAATAACAACAAAAACCAACCAAACACACACACACACGGAAAACAAACAAATAAAATCACTTGGTACAGAAATCAAGATTTTAAATACATTTCCCTTTGTGGTATGTAGAGCTAAGCATATATGATAAATGATAAGACCTTTACATTTTTAAACTGTTCAGAGAAGAACTATATACATGTTTAAGGTGATGTAAGACTTGTCATATTTAATAACAAAATGGGGACTAAAAATAATAGTAATAATTTATATTAAACATCAGTGTTAAAGCATGAGCTTAAGAAAATCTTGAAAACTCTACAGTGATCTCATCCAAGCTATTTTCCTATGCTACACATAGATACTTCCATGCAACCTACATTCAATATGTATACAACATTTATTTACAAATTTTTGCTCAGTGACACGAACACACTTTTCCTTTCCTATATGTAGGAAACTCCTGCATACCTGGAGCATTGTGATAGTTCCCAAATTTATTTAAACTACAAGGTTTTATTTAAGAGTATCTATTGTATAATAAAAACTAATTTGCATTAATATAATGAGGTATTTAGTCTAAATTATTCTAGTGAGAGTAGCTATGAAAATTGTTTTGAAGGATTTATTTTCCACTTACAAGTTTCTTTCTTAATGAGGATTACATCCTCAAAGGAGAACAAGTAATTGATAAAAATAGTTTTTTTGCCTTTCAATAACATTTTTACTCCCATTATCTTGTTCTAGACTAATATGTTAAATCTTTACAATTCAAGACAATGAAATAATAACCA
The DNA here is from genome assembly GCA_011075105.1 of Heteronetta atricapilla. Classification (NCBI taxonomy): domain Eukaryota; kingdom Metazoa; phylum Chordata; class Aves; order Anseriformes; family Anatidae; genus Heteronetta; species Heteronetta atricapilla. Next base: position 187,425,374 of record CM021731.1, read on the forward strand.
ACCCTAAATCCTCTCTGTAGGTCAAAGCTTTAAATTGTCAACTACTTGCATTATAAAACTGACCTAACATAGTTGTTCAAGGTCTCAGAGTTTTCTTTTCTGCTTTGTTCAATTCTATGGAAGCAGTTCTCATTGATTCTATTATACAACAAAAACACATCTATGAATTTGCCACATGCTAGTGGTTTTGTTGATATCGTAATAAAGTCATTCACAACCCAATGGTAGAGCTTTGCTGCTGAAGAGTCATAAAATTGCAGCAAATACAAAAAGCAGCCCTTTTTATGTGCGTGGACATAATGGACATAACACCACTTGGATACATCCATGGTCAGCTTTGCCCACATCTCAGCTTGACTATGCTCCAACTTGTCAGCCATCCACCTGGTACCATGAGGATGATACTAACAGTAATCACCCTTCCTACCCTTACACAAAAATTTTTAAGGGCTGCAAGACTGCACTGGTAAAAATCACACCAGTGTAAAATAGCAATGAGTTTGAGATGAGCTCCTTTGTTCATGCTGTCCCATTTGTTCTACTCCTCAGTTGCACCCAACAGCTTGTACCAGCTCTTCTGATCTACCTCATCTATTCTTCAGCCTGCAGCTGGATGCTGAACCTGGCTTCCACAGCCTTTCTCCTTCCTTTGAAGACTGTGGTACTGGTCAAAAAATGTCGTCTATGTTAACATTTTCTACTCTTGTAATTAAAACTGTATAGTAAGAGGCAAATTGCAGGTACCTCATAGGAGGGCAGAGAAAAGCAATTCTGGATGAGACCAGTGGTACAGGCTGAGGAAGAGAAATTATTTTTTTTCCTTTCTTTTAACCATACATAAGCTATAACAGCTTCTTTTTTTTCTTAGTTCAAGAGAAAGTGAAAGATATTTTATTCAAATCTACATTCAGAATTGAAGGCCTCTAATTAATTTGGCTTAGTGCTACATTGTATCTGGTATTGTGAGCTAATTAACATTAGTATGTGGAAAATAATTTATTTTGGGTCATGCCTTCTGAAATAATGTTGTTAATTAAAGAGAACAAATAGGAAAGCTTCTTTCCCTAGCTTTTGTTTTAGTCTCCAAGATGTCTTAGTGACATTTTTTCCCCATTAAATAACACCCAGTTAAAGAAAACAACAATTAAAGATAATCAACATTAGAATATAGGAAGTTGGCAAAATCTTGTTTAAAAACCTGTATCGACGTACAATTGATAGATTCCATGTAGCTTATGAGCTACCTGCAGCTGTTTGGTCTATGATTTTGACAGGTGGAGTCACAATTGCTGGCTTCATGATCTATGTATGCATCTGTCGCAGAAAACTTGTGCTCCTGCATGGGGTGATATTAATGTCCTGGTAGGCTCTTTGGTCTGAACTCAGGGGTAGAAAGCATTGTGAGGTCCAGGTTTCAACCTTCTGATTAGTTTGGATGTAGAAGATCACCTTTAAGGTTAAAGAAATATAAAATAATAATAATAATAAAAAAGAATATTATTATTCTTGTAAGAATTCAGGTTCTAAACACTGGTATAGAAAAAAAAAGAAACACAAAAACAAACAAAAAACAATTAACTTAGTAATTTCTTCAAAAGATTTACCTTCTCATACTGTACTTGTATTACTATGTTTTGTCAAACCACTATTTCAAATCTGAATGCTTTTTAGCAGGAGGTAAAGAGAATACATCACATTTCAAAACACATGCATACAAAATACCTTCCATTTAAAACTCAGGAAAGTTCAGCAATAAAAACTTCAAGTACTCATGGCCTCTTTAGATACCTACAAAGATATGCACACATGCAAAATAGTTACCACTTTGGAAGAAGCCCAACACAAGCAAATTATGAAGTGTCCTGTGGATATATAGCAGGAAAGTACAAACTGCTTAGTTTATGATCAGTTGTAACAACTTCTAAGAAGGGACTTAATATGACTATGATAGATAAAAAATTAAGATGGAGGATCTTGCTTAAAAATAGTTTCACTGTCATTAAACAGACAACATCCCATGAGGTAAACAGTTACAGCTTTTCCATTTATAAGACAATTTTACATAGACTGCATCTAGAACAACAATATTGGTGGGCAAATACATATATATATGTATATGCTTGTTTTCTTCAGAAAGTATTGGTAAGCAATTGTCTCTTCCTCAATGAAGCTGCTTCCAGGTCTATGTAAGAAAAGAGAGAAGAAAAAGTCCTTTCTTTCTGCCTTTGTCTGCATGTGCTGGCCAGGATCTTTGAGATTTTTCTTATTTCCAAATAAGAAGGTAATTGTGTGAAAATATTTATCCTAACTGATTTAAAACATGCCAATAAATTTTTATGACCTCAATATTTTAATTATTTCCTTGTTGTTTGACCATCAGCTTTATTAAAAGAATTTGCCTGCAATATTCAGGATCATCATGAACATGTTGTGACTCTTCTTTTCCTGAAGACTTTTATTTCTCTGGGTGCAGGATACTGTCATCATAACTAATGACTTCACTTCAGTCTACATCATTTCAAATGGAAAAAAAAAGACCCTTGTCTGAAAATATGCTCTGAAGAGAAATTGAACTTCATTGTGGAGCTTTGGGTACATTTTGAGCCCAACTTTAAGAGCAACCTTTACATTATTGATAGAACCGTGCATCTTTTATGTGCAATCTAAACATAAAATAGAAACCAATTCATTGCAATAGGTCTGTTGCTAGGAGGTTTCAGGTACAATGTACGTAACCAAAATTTGAGAAAAGGTTTTTGTGATATTATCATGTGACAGAACAGTTATAAAATGGTCTTTTATCTCTGAGCATGTCAGAAGAGATTATTTGAGTGCTTGAGCTGTAGTCCCAAGCAGCAACACAGTATTGTTATACAGTATCAGTATAAAACTGCAAAGGGAGAGAGTGTTGCCAAGAGATATACTTTGAGGAACTGACTGAAAAAAATGGAAAAATCCTTATATGTTAGTACATTACTGAAATAAGAGCTAGAAAAGGCCATCTGAACTGAGGCCAGGCCACCATAATTGTAGGCAATCCTGCCTGACAGCTCTATTTAGAAATTTAACTGATTTGATTCTAGCTGAGGGGAGGTTCATCCCACAGCGAAGCTATCTCTAGCATTGTTCCAATGCAATTACTTTTACTCGCACTTACAGCCTGATCTGTTGAATTACCAACACCTTTCTGACAGCACTGGCCTTTTGCATCCATGTTGTATCCATGCTGTATAGATCACCTCATGTATGTGACAGTGGACAAATAATAGATTAATCTTCTATGTAACTGTTCCATTATTTTTGGAAGTACTTACAAAAAGTTAAAAGCATTGTCTTCAGTGCTTTAAGAGATTAAAATAAATAATATGTTATATCTGGAAAAGTTACTTTTGGAAATCACAGAAGGTAATTCTATGATATGCTCCTATAAGTGACAGAGCCAGCCTAAGTACTCTTGGTAGGAATATTTTCAGTGTGATTAAGGTTTGCATGTGTTTGTACTCATGCTTGTTCCAGAGAAACAGTAAGACCGAGATGGTGAAGTGTGGCTGCAGGCAGAGCAATACCATTTAGTAAATGTAAGCTGGTGGCTGCAGCCCTGCAGATTTGTGCCTGGCCAGAGCCTAAAGTGGGAATTGGGGCATTGAAAACTTCAGGCAAAATAAGTCAGAGATGGTAAGATATTTTATTTACTTGGATATGGCTTCTGGGTCTGGCTTTTCTGTGAACAAAGCAATTGCAGCAGATGTTCCTTTTCAGGACTTAAATATTAGTTTCTTCTCTGTATTCATATTATTTATGGGAAGTCAATACTCTGGCTGTAAACTTTAACTTCTTCAATTTTTAAACAATCCAAGCTCAAGAACTTGACTCATACTTTCAGCAAACTAGAGGATTTTCAGGTGGAAGTAACCATTTAAAAGCAATATTTAGAGATCCAGAGCCAGGATTAAGATGTTCACATAAATACTGATTATTTGAACCCCACTCCTTACTGATTTGGGGTTTTTGTGGTATCTTTGTTTTGAATGTACTCAAAAGAAAATAAAACAGGGGGAGGAGATGGTGATGCTATTTGAAATATGACTGCCAATTTGAAGAATCAATTCGTCTATTGTTAAGTGCAATACTATGCTTTGTGCATTGTCCTGAAACTAATCCTACATATTTGGTAGAAGTAGTTAGGTACCAGTGAACCATTCAAGAATAATGCACGCACATGCAAAAGAGAACACAGAACACATGATTACACTGCACAGATGAACTCTCTCAGTATTATCTTCACATATAAAATATCGCCTAATATCTGCCTTGGCTAGCGTTCTGGAGGACTGCATGATTCCCAGCTTTGGAGAATCACAGAATCAAAATAATGCTGTATGATTGTGTTTGGAAGGGCCCCTGTAGGCCCCTGGTGCCACCCCTGCCCAAGCAGGGACACCCAGAGCAGGCTGTCCAGGACCACGTCCAGGTGGCTTTTGGAGATCCCCAAGGAGGAGACCCCACAGCCTGTGGGGTCTCCTTCATCTGCCTAGAACAGAAGTGCTGCCTGGTGCTCAGAGGAAGCCTCCTGGGTGCCTGTTTGTGCCTGCTGCCTCTTGTCCTGAATTTGTATTGCTCTTTAATATGTTCATTATTTATTTATTTATTTTACTTTGTGGCTGAATTTTCAAGCCCAACTTGAATTTTTAAGACTGAAGAGCACTTTCCAAATTTGTCTAAATGTTTCTTTCTTCAATCTCAACACTAGATTGTTATTCAGGCAAGCAAACTCTCTGCTTTTAATTAGACCTAGTGAACACACTCTACATTAATTCTAAATTCTAACTAAATCCATGTAAAAATATTTCTGTGAGAGAGTTTCATGTTTACCAAAACAGTCATATTTTGAGGATTTTAATGGAAGTGGTATAGTGGAAAACTCTTAGCTGGCCTTCTACAGAAAAGATCTTTGTATTTAGAACATGTATTTTAAACATTGGTAAATTACCAAAATATCCTATCACTGAATGTATCAATAGGTGTGAAAACTTGGGTCACCTAAAATCAGTTCTGTTTTTCACAGCCTCAGTTAGGATAAACAAGATAAATTAAAAGTAGGTATCTGTGATTTAGTAGTATACTAACTTTCTATGGGATTTAGACATGTAAGTTACAAATGTACTTTAAAATTTTAATGAGACCTCTGAAATATATTGTGGTTGGACATAAATTAACTAATTATCTAGTGCATATTTTTTTTTCTAGAATATAAATTAATTTATAATAAACTACTAATTCAATTGAAAACTAACTCCTTAAAACTGGTTGCTACTTCCATCAAATTTCAAAAGTCATTAAAGCCCATCTTTGACCATATGCAATGCTGTCTAGTACTTTATATTTGTCATAGAATGACAGCACAGGCTTATGAAAAGATGACTCATTTAACAAAAGGAAAATTAAATTAAAAAGTAGGACTCACACAGTCTTGCTTCCTTAGACTTCAAAGATGAAGAGAAACTGTTTCAAAGCTTTCAAATAGCTAAATTATTCTTGCTGCAGTTTTTACTCATTCTTTATCATCTCATCTGTGAGGTTTACATTAATCATAGCTGGAGACTGAGGTTTCAAGATGTAACCATGGTTAGGAACATGGAGTTTTGAGTCTCAGTTCTTTAAACATTCGTCTCTTCCTTGAAATAGTTGTTTAGCTTCTTTTTGTGGAATAGAAAGACTGCAATGGGAATTCATTCCACCTATTTTAGGCAGCTGCTGACGGTGGAATGAAAGGATTGCCTCATGTAGTGCTTGTCTCTTTCTACTGACCTAGAGGGAGCTCAGGAAGGTTGGTTAGGTAGGCCACGTAGTTATTAGAGCTTTAGTACGAGACACTAATTCCTCATGCCTGAAATACCATGCAGCTTAACATCTCCAGAAAGTCTCTGGTTATAATTCTGCAGGGGAAAGACATTTTTTCACTTGCATACATCTCCTGTCAGCTTTGCTGCTAGTGGTGAAATCTCTGTTGATACCAGCTTTACTGCCTCAAGACCACAAAAAGCCATATGGCATTTTTGTCTTCTAAAGGATTGAAGGAATCCAAACATAAGAGAACACTATATTGCCCTGAACCTGGCCTGTCACCTTTCTTCTTCCTTGTTGTCCTGGTTTCAGTTGGGACAGAGTTGTTTTTCCTCCTAATGGCTGGTGAGGTACTATGTTTTGGATTGGGATGAGAAGAGTGCTGATAACATGCTGGTGTTTTAATTGCTGCAGAGCAGTGCTTACACTAAGCCAAGGACTTTTCAGCTCCTCGCTCTGTCCTGCCAGCGGGCAGGCTGGGGGGGCAGCAAGAGCTGGGAGGGGACAGACCCAGGACAGCTGACCCAAACTGGCCAAAGGGGTATTCCATACCATCTGACGTCATGCTGAACAATATATAGGGGTGGCTAGCCAGGGTGGGGGGCCGGCTGCTCGGGGTTGGGCTGGGCATCGGTCAGCGGGTGGTGAGCAATTGCATTGTGCATCACTTGTTTGTACATATTACTATTATTATTATTATTATTATTATTTTCTCTCTTAAATAAACTGTCTTTATCTCAACCCACAGGCTTCAATTTTCCGTTTCTCTCCCCCATCCCAGAGAGGGAGGGGGGAGGGTGAGCGAACGGCTGTGTGGTGTTTAGCTGCCGGCCGGGTTAAACCACAACACTTGTTTTTTTTTTTTTTTTTTTTTGCATTCAAGCTGAAGCCATGCTTTAGTCATTGTGCTGCTTACCTGGGAATTATAGGAATATATACCTTTTGTTATTCTCTAAAGAACAACATGGATAATGATGGGATAAATAAAAGACTGTATGTCCTTGTTCTCAAAGAAAAAGTTATTATTCTTTCTTCAGAAAGCAGTGGCTTAAAGTGCTTTGTATCATATGAAATATGTATCTTGAGTCAGTACTGACTTCCATGCAGCCAGTTGTGAAAATAATTTTAATTCAGGACAATTACAAACCCAAGCAGAATGTTGTTAAGCTTGTCATTTGAATGAAACATCCTTGTACTGATAGAACCACATACTTGAAGGTAAATCAACTTGTTTAATATTAAGGGATGAATAAAAATAAAGTAGCTCATAGTACTTTTATGGAAATTTTTCAAATATTTTCCATAGTCCGATTTAGTGAGCTAAGCACACAATACATATCACATATTGTCAATGTTTGGTTCCCCCTCCCAGGTTTCAATAACAAATGAAAAATATGATTACTGATCTGGCTGACTGCCCAACCCAGGTCATGCAGTTCTGCAGCTGTACTACAAATCCTGCTTCAAATCAGTAACTTCTTGTGTACTACTTGTAACTACATTCTTCCAGAATGATTACCAGCCTTGGTCCCTAAAATTTAAGTTACAGAGGATCCCCCAAACATCTTAGCAGGCCTTTACAAATTTTGTTGTTATCTTCAATTTTGATAACATATAAATATGGAACCAAAGCCAATATCCAGTACTTGATGTTTTGTCAGGTATGAAAAACAAAAATCAAAGCAAGTCAAAATATTTGCACACCATTTCAGCAGATTTCTACCTTGTGTAATACTGCAGGGATTGGTAATGTGTACTAGAATTCAAAATACAGGAAAAATAGTCTCCACAGAATACTGCCAGCTCAAAATATATTAACACGTAGCCAGATATAATTTGAATTTATAGTTACATTTCATGGATTAAAGTTTCATGTAATAAGGGGAAGTTAAAAGCTGATGTGTTGCTCAGAAAAACAAAACAAAACCAAATAAGCAAAAAAACTCACAATAGTTGAATACTGCCAGCTGGACAAGGAAAATATTCTCAGAAATATCAAAGTATTTGTAAACAAAGTAGGACTAATTAATTATAAAAGACATACTAATACAAAGTGCTAGCTTCTCCCTTTTCTCCATGTATCTTTAGAATAGAATTCTTTTTTTTTCCTTTGCTTACAAAAATCCAACATTTTCTCTCCTAACTCTTGTAACAGACATAGGTCCAAACTTACTGCCTTAATTAAACAAAAGAAAATCTTAAGTTCTAAAAATTCCTCACATTAATCAAGAAAATTCTCCATATCTGCAGTATGTACACAAGTCAGTCAGCTAATTCAGTTTTGCTAACAAAAATTAATTTGTTTCTGACTTCAAATCCCAAAGTGGCTAATAACTTCACACTAAAACAATGAAGTCTGTTCATTTTTCATATAGGGTAGCTTCTTCCACCACTGCAAAAAGCAGGGAGTTTTGATAGCTTTCAAGTATGTGGTAATATTACCTCTTGCCAAAAAACCGTGATAATCTCATAGTAACTTCTCCATATTTGGAAAGATCATTTGAATATATAATTACTGAGTATCCAATAATTCTTGTTTAGCCTTTTTCATGTTTAAGGTGTTATTCATAGCATTTTTTTCCTCCTTCTGAAGTTTAAAGTAAAAAATAATAAATTAAAGTCAAAACAGATACAGCATCCCTTTGAAATGGCAAATGAAATACAAGAAATGATCCAGCCTCAGCAGTTTTCAGGTTTTCAATACACTCAGATACCAACTTTCAAAAGATTTTTAAAAAATCTTGAAATATAATGTAAGAAGTACATTTCCCCCTTCAGCTCATTTAACATTTGAAATGAAAGATACAGACAGTATTATTAAAATAACTTGAAAAGCTGGGCTCCAGTTCAACCTTTGAACTAACAACATGCTGTTGGAATGATAGAGCGTCAAGAAGCCCTGCAGATGTCTGTGGAGCTCTGTAAGGATGCAGCAATCCATACACATGCTATTTACAGAATGGGTCACCAGGTCTAGTTGATTGGGGTAGGTTAAATGGCAACAGTAACCACCACAAAAACTCTTAAGTTCCTTCTTTCACGTAGAGAATAAGAATACCTGAAGATGATTTTGCCTCACTACTAGGCAAAGAGTTAACCAGAGAAAAACTTACAAGTACTAAAAACTGCATATAATTTTTAATTGCAAAAACCAATGCTAGCTAGGTTAGCATTAGTCACGATCATTCTGATGTGATAAAAAGTTCTTATAACAAACTCATCTGAAGGTAGCAATATTGCTAAACAAGTCTTGTTCTTCTGGGAAGAGGAGGGAAGGCTCCAAATCCTCATCATCTGTTTTTCCCAGTTAAAATTACATATTCTATTATTTTTTTTCTTTTGATATTAATGCTGTTACTCAAAACTCCAAGTGAATGAATAACATCATATTTTAGCCCCCTATCAAAAAGTGTCCTGTATCTCCTAGATTCTCAGATTGAGGCCCAAAAACAAAGCAAAGAAATTAAATAAAATGTGAAATGAAGGGAAAGAGTGTCAGTGCAATTATCAAAGATAGCTAAAGAAGGGCTAAATGGAACCAGGGAACTTAACTGAACCAGAGGAAGAAGTTTGGAAGTCAACGTGATTGTATATATCCTGGATACAGTGCTTTCTGTCAAAAAAACAATATTATCACAATGATGTGGAAAAGATTTTAAAAAAATATAAAAAAAAAAAAAACACCAAAAAACACTCATAAACAACAACAACAAAAACACAAAACAAATAGAAAACTAACAAATGAAAAACAGCTAACCAAGCAAAGAACAATACACACAAAAACAACAAACAAAAGCAAAACAAAAAACCCACAACCAACCAAGAAAACACAACGTTATTCCTACCTCTACAAGATATTTTTTTCTTGCTGCTTCTCTGCTTTGTTTCTTTCAGGGCTTACTAAGAAGCTCATGTACCAGGGGTCATTTTTCTTGAGTGCAGGAGCATGACCTGTGTGCCTGAGTCCTCCCTCCTGGGACTCAGTGCTCTTTCTGTTACGCTGCCTGCAATCAGAGAGATAAGTAGCATTTTGCTACGGTTTAAAGCCTTTATAAACATGGGCACTCTATGGCACGTGCCTGCCTGCTGCAGCATGTGTTTGCCATCCTGTTTTTACAGGAGAGACACAGTGCAGTCAGGTGCCTAACATGAACAGCCGTAGGCAGGATATTCATTTTTCCACATGTTCTGTGGGAATGCTGCTGCAGCTAGGGAACAGCAGGTACATGGCAGGAGCTCAGGAACTCCACCAGATTTCTATTTTCCTCTGTGACAAAGGATAGTGTTTTGTGTTTTGTGGTCTATCTGCAAGAAACTTCTTCTAGAAGGTGTTTCTCTGTATTTTGCTTATGCTATTTAGTTTTTTATGGGCAGTATAGACAAATTTAGGGGGTGAAGGAAAGGGAGGCAGAGTTATGACTGCATTCATTCACTTTAGTAAATTAGTCTGGCTTTGAAGAGCTGTGACCAGGCTGCTGCCTACTCCTGGAGACTGGATCACTGACAAATCACCTGTTTAATTTCACTCAGCTGTTTCATATAAACCATTTATTTTGCAACTTAAGTATTTCTGTGAGAAAATGCAAGCAACTCTATAAACAATTTTCAAAAAGAAAAAGATATGTCACAGCAGTCATCAGACACTGTGCTAATATATATCATTAAAAGGAAAATGCAAATAATAATATTGAAATACTAAAATGGAATATAGAGACAGATGTCTTTTTTTTTTTTTTTCTTTTCTTTTTTTTAACCTCTGCTTACCAGCTACTCCTCATTGCACAGGGAGCAGACAAAATCTATGCTGAGTAAATACATGCTTTCTTTGCAAATATATTCTGATCCCATTTCACAGTTTGTTTCTTGTTTTCACAACTCTGCTTAAAAGTTACACAGCCACTATCTGTGCTACCTGTCACCATAAGTTGTTATTTCATCTCAATGGCTTTGCCCCACTAACTGGAGCTCTAGGATCAAGACAGAAATTTTGGTAGTAAGGAAACCTGTACACCAGGAGACAACTTCACCTCCTTTTCCTGCCACAAAAAAAAAAAAAAAAAAAAAAAAGAACTTTTCTCCTAAAGGGAGGTGGCCTTCTCCAGGTCCTTTCTAGCCCTTAGGTGGACCTCTTCCGGGTGACACAGAAATACAGAAAACCATCTGTTACCCAGCAAAGACTTCAGGTTCATCGTCTTGGTTGTAGACCCAACTACCTTAATATCAGCATCTGCACAGCCTTCCTACCAGGAGAGAGCTCTTCCTTACCATAGAGAGCTATGGTAAAGTCTGAAAATTAATTAATGAATCAATTAATTTACATGACAAGGGTCAGGACTCAGAATTTTACATGTATTTAAAACAAAGTGACATGGAGTATGTGGGATTCATGTGATGAAACATGGATGGCTACAGCTTCATAGCGGCTTTTCTTTATTGCCACAGGAGGGACATGAGTTTACTTGAGCTGAGTGCAATTTGTCCTGCTCTAAAACAGACCCCACCAAGGAGCCAGAAGAACTGTGATCTAAAAGCTTTTAGGACTACTTTGTGGCTTTAAATGATCTGAAAGTGAGGAGCTCAGAAGTGTGCATTGCATCTAAGGCTAGGCAACATGAACATCACCTGTTCTGTCCCTACATCACCCCACTGCCTGCCTGCCACAAAAAAATCCATCTCTGACCTGTTACAGAGAAACTCCTCAAAGTCCTTCCCTTCTATAATCACTGTCACCTAGGAGTTATCCTCTTCTTCTTTCAAGTAGGTCTGTCAGAAAACCAACCTAGGTCCATCTGGGTAGATGAGACATTTTCTAATTAACTGCTTCTCCACTTTTTTTCTCCAAGAAGTTTTATCTGCATTGTAGTTTTATCCCATGCTGGGTCTCTTCTACAAAACCTCAAGTGCAGCTCCAATGTAAATGTTCTAGTTTTCTACTATAAAAACCACATGAGTGGGTGCTATAGCAGTAATACAAGAAAATATGAGATATTCCCTTCAGTTATCCATAAACTAGAAAAAAAATCATACTAGTCAGAAAATAGATTTTATATTTTTGAGTGAGTAGTTTATGACATAATTAATTCTAAACAATTTAAATTTCAAATATCCCATTGTACATAACATATTTTGCTTTCTTGTCAGCTTTCCAATTGTCTTTTTATACTTACATACTAAGGCAAAAAGTTTAGTATACCTGCCTTCCTGGTTCACATCATGCATTTTCAACCACTGGGAGCAATAACTGATATGAAAATTATTAGGGAGTGGATATAATATCTGTTATAATTATTTCAACAATTTTAACACTTTTAAAATAATAAAGCCTACATCATAAACTATTTTTTTCCTCTGTTTTATATTTGTTTACAAATTATTACACATGAATGTTTTAAAATCTCTTTAGTCTTAAAGTTTTTGGCCTACTTGTCATCCACTGTTTCTAATACTATGTCAGTTTATCACACATTAATTACCTCAATTAATGAAAATAACCAGCAGTAGTAAGTAACCTTTGGTAATGAGGAAAATCCTTCTCATGACTCATGACACAAAGGTCACTTTTTAACATGTCTGCTTAGGTAACTGAAGGTAAAGAATCTAAATTTACATTCTCTGGTGTCCATTTTTTTGGAAGTTTTCTTCATAAGTCCTACCACAGCATCAGTAATGTCTCGGTGTACATAGGTCTTGTCACCATCTTTCATTGTTACACAACTGATTGGGTGAGGATTGTTGGAAGTGGTGCTACTAAACTAACCTGATGTAACGCCACATCTCAGGGCTATATGTATATCTGGGCTGCAGGGAAGAAGGATCTATGGACCCTAAAGACTTTATGAGAAGGTGGGAAGTGACAGAAATAGGTTTTTGTTGACCTAGTAAGTTTGACCTGCCTGCAGGGTAGGACACTCCATTAGTAGCTTCTGTCTTTATGCAGAGAAGTAAGCCATGCTGATTTATCAACACTGCGACAACCCCCAAGCTCCAATTTCTCTTGCTGAGAATGGCCTCTACTTAGAAGTACTTTAAGCTCTATAAATCTATAGCACAATGCTCAACCTGCCTGTGAATCTGTTCAGTAACCCACTGGAGTCTGTGGAAGAGCTTCTAGTGCCTTTGAGAGCTTTCAACTTGAGCTCTGCTTCATTCCAACAAAGTGCCTGTGTTTTCTTCCCAAGCAGGGCAATGCACATCAAAAAACACGTGCCTCTGAAGATAGTACCTGCTGGGAGTGTAGTGTGAGAACAGAGGATCTACTTAGCAGACCCTCCATGTTTAGTTTTCAAAACTACCTGTTTGCTATAGACACTGCTCATTTACAATGAGAAATAGCTTTATATCAACTGTTCTTTTTAATCCTGTATATTGCTTATGTTTCCATTGCACTTAGGAGCTGTAACCATGAACAGCTCCATACACCAAGCCCTGTACAAACACATATTTTAAAAAATAAAAGATCCCTGGATTCACCTCCAGATTTCTGTGTCATCATAAAAGGAAGGGCAAGAGCTGGGTGCAAACAAGGGAATGGAACAGAAACACTGAGACTATTTTCCAGCAGCACAAATCTCAGAAGAGGTCTAAGCACATTAGCAGCCCAAATCATGTCAGGCATATTTAGTGTATAAAAATCACAATATAAGAAGAATTGATGGGGAAAATTAGATGAAATACTTTTAGCATGTAATGTTGCATTAATTGGCATTGCTGACCTAGACACTCCACTGAGCTTGGTCCTCTCAAGTGCAGCGATGAGGCTGCCTACCTTTTCCACCTGATTCTTAACCACCTAGCCTCAGTGTGGCACAAGGCTGCAGAAGCAGCAGCTTTTTTTCCTGCAGCTGTGGGCAGACAGGTGATGCAGAAGCTTTTTCCCATTTCAGTCTTTCCTGTCATGTCCCTGGTAACGTGTCACGTTTTTTTCAGCATGTGCTTGGGTATCCAAACAGAACTTGTGAGGGAACAGATTTATTTGAATTGTGTTCCTAGGTTGTGCTGCATTCATGCCTTGTTTCATTAGTACTGGTTAATTTAAGAAAGCACACCTAGAAAAGGGAGAAACCTGATGGATGTCCACCCCCAGCAAGAAAAAGGCAGTCTTAGGCAGAGGGTAAATCTTCAGTTGCAATTTGCAAATAAACAGTGCTTCCCATGCTGCAAAGTTACATTTATGGTCTCCTCTGTAATCTTCTTTAATAACACAGAATTCAGAGAAATTTATTGATGTTCCTGGACTGCCTGAAGCTACAGATAAGGAAAGATAAAAATAAATATATCTTAATGTTTCAAAATATCTTTGTCAAATCAACTCTGCACAGCTTTTGCTTCTCAGGAGCACAACACTCCAGCAGAAAAACTGTTTCTGGGAGAAGATAATTTTTCATGCTTTATCCATGTTGATGTTTCAATTCTATTACACTGGGATATGCTAATTACTAAATAATACAAGTCACTTGTCACAAGTTTTTTATTAACGTATCATTATCTCTGCTGAAAATGGAAGATTAACTTAGCACTTCAGTTACAGGATCTAGCCAGGATTTCATACAGAAAAACATAAACATACAAAGCACATTTTTTTTTTTTTCCCAAGGGCCAGATGGGACTGCTGACCTTAATATGAACTAGCATCAGAAAATAAAGTCTGTAGTGTCGAAACATTAGCTACAAAATTCTCAAATTTAAGAATTACAGACTTCTTCTTTCCTTGTATTTCAAATTAATTTCAAGAGAGATTTTTTGAAAAATATTCACTCATACAACAAAAGCTTCCATGACAGAATTAAAATTTGTTATCAGACTGATAGTACACAACAATATGTTGGAACCTATATATAAGTGTTTGCTTTCATAATAAGGAAAGATTTCACCAGCCATGAAGTTATAATAAAACATTATTGTCTTTGCTACTTAACTGGAGGTATGAAGCTTACTTCATACTGCTATTTTTTCCCATTTAGCAAGCCTTGAATTACTCTGATTAAAAAAATCTGTCTGCACTAGAACGATACAGTCCTGTTCTGAAGAGTTCATAGTCGAAAAGTCAGAGACTGCAAAAATGATTAAAGACACAAGTGTCTGTGTGATTAAGCCTATGGGTCACTCCTTTTTTAATGATTGTCTTTTGGAGATTCTCACCTAGTCATTATTTCTCCTCTTTTAATGCATCCCAAATCTCATTGACTGCATCTCTCATTCACCTGTTTGTTTTCTACCACTAACACAGACTTATTCTTCACAACTTATCTCCAGCTTTCCAACTTCCTTAACATCCATCTTCCCTAACTTGACTCTGAACATGGAAAATGTTTTTTTCCTAACAGTTCAAAGGATTCTCTCTCTCTCTCTCTCTCTTTTTTTTTTTTTTTTTTTCCCATGATATCCTTATGTCAGGAAGAACACAAGGAGCAGTTTTGTTTTAAGGCAAAGCATGTGAGAGGTAGAGATGGGTTTTCCATAATGATGGCAAGTGTTCCTAATCTCCAGGTTATGTGGTTAATTTCCCAGAGACTGAAGGATTTGAAGTTCCCTGCTACTATGCACTTCTGCAAAAGTGAATCACAGGCTGGCCATCTGATAGCAAGATTACTTCAATGGCATGATAAACTGCTTCTGTTCCTGAGTATGAATAAGAGACAGCCCTCAGAAATGTAAATCTAGCTAGAAAAGAGCCTCACGCATAGGAGGTTTTATATTTTTTACTGTCACTTTTGTCTGATCTTTATTTATTATCCAAATACACACAGGCTCTTAGTTTTAAATTAAAGACTGCTTTTATTCATCAGCTCAGCAACCCAGCTGGAATATATTTTCTAGATATGTCATCAACCAGCAACTCTCATTCCCACACTCACTGACAGACAGTCAAAAGGGCTCAGCACTGAAGATAAGATCTCCCCAGACACTGCAGCCAGTTTTTTGCCCTTGAAGGCAAGCAGGGCACACAAATGTCCTTCACACACTTAATCCTTTATTTTTATTTTTATTTTTATTTTGTTCCTGTTTTGTTCCTGCAGCCATTTTCTTTGACTGCATTTTGCCAGGCCAAACAGTCAAAGCCTTTCACACTGTCTGGTAGGTTATCATCCCAGTTGAACTTCTCTGCACCTTTTCCAAGTCAGAAGTCATTCGTCTTGAGCACTGGTGATGAAGGGTTATGTGCCATACCTAGGATGAGGTGTCACAAACACCTTTTTCAAGGGTACTGATACTTCTCTACCTGTACAGTTAATACTTCCTGACGTTGTATTTTGTTGTGTCATGCTGATAGCTTGCTGTTATGTCCCCTCATCACCATTTCTGTTTGTTATTTTCGAACTTGCAGCATGAGTTCATTTTAACTGTCTCCAAAACCTGGATTCACCCCAGCCACATACTTGTGTTGGGGCTGTGTGCTTCTTGTAAAGACATCAAAGAAATCTAAGCACTTCCAGAGAGGGTTCAGAACAGAGCTGCCCTCTGAAGATGCCTCTTTCTACCTCTTCTTATTGACTTCAGGGCAACAGACTTAAGTATCTAAACTGAGGTGCCTAAGTTAAAGGTGATCAGTACTGGTCTGAGTACATGGCACCTGGTCTCTTCCTTGTGATATTTGTTCTTAGGGTCTTCAACCTCTTAATGTAAGATGAAGAGATGAAGGCCCCCCTCACTTTCAACTGTGCCTCCTCATTTCATGTCACCAGCAAATTTGTTAGCACAAGATGTGCCAGTTTCTTTCATCAAAACATTAAAAAGGATGAGTCTGAGACCTAATCCATACCAAAATTTGCAAAAAATTTGTCTGCATATTCCTTCCTAACACTTCAGCCTCCTCCTAACCTATCTCCATAATCTCCTGTTTTTGTCCTGCAGTGACCCAGATCACATTTGTCTGTCTTCTTAAGTATAGGCATTACTGTTAGCATTCTCCAAACATCTGGAATATCACTCTCCAGTTGATGGACAGGAACACTGGGCTAACTGGATAGCTGAATGCAGTGCCTATAAATTTGGGCAGCAGAATATGAGATGCTTGCGTCAGAAGGATTTGCAGAGCAGATGTTCCATGTACCACTATGTCATCCGTGGAGATCATTCGCAGAATGATTCCTTTTAACAAAGTTAAAACCTGCAGTAAAAGAAAAAAAGTTATAATTCTTTACGTGCCACAACAACATAGCAGGGGAAACAAACTACCAATGTCCTGGGTTTTTCCTTTTTGTTAAACACAACAAGTATTTGTCAAACAATGTAAACCACCGTATTAGAAAAATCTTGCTGCAGAATCCACAAAGTGATATGGCAGGTCTTCCAAAGCTTTGGAAGATAGCTATTTTTGATTGAAATTCAATAATGTCTCTGGGTTTTGCTTCCAGTTAAGGTGAGATAATTTTCATTCTCATTACCTCTCCTGGTTTTGCCCCCAAATTCAACATCATTATCTATATTAACAACTGAAGCAAGTACTCATTTAGTTTTGAGGACTTTCCAAGATTACAAGATTATCTTTAATCTTGACCTTCTCAACAAACTTTTTTTTTTTTTTTTTTTCCCTTGCATTATTTTAATTAAAATGATTGAGAAATGTTTATTATTATTTCAGATAACCTTTGAAATCTCTGGTAAAGCTTGACTTGCTGTCCTCTTGAACTCCTGAAATATGACTGTTTATTCTAACATTTAAGTGGCAAGTGAATGCTAACCTCTTCTGAAAATCTCGCTTCAGGAGTGAGTTTCAAGCTCATAAAAATTCTTGCCTGAATCCTCAAGTATTTTCAAAAGCACATGAGAAATGAAGAAGGTTAATTACTGGTGACTTTCATGTAAGTCATTTAGATTTTTTTTGAAGTTTTTATCCAGGGTGTAAAGAGTGTCAGCCATGTAATCCAAACCTTTTGTAGTTCACTCATTTTGTATACAATGAGTAACTATTCATTTATACCTTCTGTATTTTCAAGTATAAAAAGAGCAAAAGTTTTCAGAAATGGTTTTCGATACATACTTATGATTAGTATCATTTCACGCTTTTGTTTTGAGCTGATACAACAGTTACAACAGCTTGTAATATTTCCACTTGCTGGTTTATCTAAAAATTGTCAACATTTGTTTTATTAGAAATCAGCAAAAATTATCGTATTTTAGAATTGGGAAATGAAATGATCAAAGTGTCCTACTGAATCTTTTTTGGGGGTTGCGTTAAGAATTACAAGTCAGTTCCCTCAAACCACTTTGAGGCATTTTTTATGATGAGATATTGTTTCATGATTTTGCATTCTGGATTATTACTTAGGAACCAGCTGCAAATGCCCTGTCACTTTTAATACAGACAGTATTTTTTAGTTCTGATTCATATATAACCACGGGCAATAAAATGGAGATTTAAAATGCTTTTTAAAATGAGGTCTCTTGGTATTTCTCCTTGAGTATATATGCTATGATGATTCTGACAACTAAATAAACAGTAAATAGCCTTTTTTCCTCAAAGACAATAACTTTATAGAAATTAGAAAGTGAGAATCTGACATACTCTCAAGGTTATATAAAGACAAAATAATTAAATATCAAGACTGTGCACATAAAGGAAAGACTGCTTATCTCTATAATTCAGATACAACCTGCATATATTTGGATGGTGAGCATAGAGGACTATTCTTCCAGTAACAACATGTATGGAGATGCTACAGTTATTATAATCTTGACCTCATAGCAGGAACAAATCACTGCAGTTTGGGTCACTGATCCTCTGTTCAAAGGTATAGAACACAAGTGATACAGAACAGAAGGAAAGTAGTTCAACAGCTTCCATCCTGGCTGGGAACCAAACTCAGGACCAGAATAATTATTTTGTTAGAAAATAGTGATTTCTGCATATGCAGAGAACAGCATTTGCATGTTGCAGGCCTTTTCTTATTTGCTGTTATATGAATGTAACACATGGGAAAGCCACCCTGTGCTGCCTTCGGGAGGTGTCTCATCAACCCCAAGCTGTTGGCATGTTCTGCGTGTGTCCATACTCCTGAACCCTCAGTCTATTTGGAGCAGACATGGCTTGCTTGTCCAGCATGCTGGCAGGAGTGGCTGTCCCTACTTTAGCAAACCCATAGTCCTTGGGCCATTGCAACACCAGCTCTTTTTAAAATGCCCTACCCTGAGTGGTCTGCATTGTTACACTGTGTGTGGTGGCATCAGTGTGCTCCATGCATCAGGGCTTGTCTGGACTGGGGGGAACCCCTCTGCATCTCACAGAATCTGCCAGAGATGGGCACCAAGCTGCTCCTGTGCAGAGCCTGGGGTCAGGGTTCTCTCTACACTCAAGGAAGGCAGGCTACTTTATTACCTTTACTTTCGAATGGCAATGGAGTGTCTTCCAATGTTGGTATTTCAAAACTTTTAAAGGATGCAAAAAGCTTCCAATTTGACTCAATTTTGAAGCAATGTGTCTAAAAAAATTATGTTCTGTAATAACCAAGAAAAGAAAGAAAAACAGCAATAGAATAAATATTTATTTCCTTTGGGTATTTTGAAAAACTAATATGAACCACTGGGAAATAATGGTATAGCATCTGACCTCACTGAAGAGTAATTTACAATGCAAATATATAATAATTTTCCTTAGGCATACTAGACTCAGAAAGAAATAAAGCTCTGTCAATAAACTAAGAAAATGCCCCTGAAACTGCTCTTCTAACCTCCTTTTTAAGAACTTGATTTTCCTTAATATTATATCATATTGTTTGTTTGTAATGACTGTCCTGCCAGTCTATGTGGGGATTTTAAACAATCATAAAAATAAATAACTCCCTGAAATTAAGATCTCAAGAAGCAGAACATAATTGCTTCCTTTTAACAACCTCCTTTAAGTCTCTGTTCAAAAGGAATAAGCTTATATTATCTCCCATGTTTTAGACTGTACTGAGGAATAGATATATTGGTAATTGGAGGTCTCGGTGTCTGTCACAGCAGAGTGGCAGCTCTAGGCTCTTTTATGTATTTGCTGTGAAGTGGGAGAAGGAAGGAGGGTCAGAGGAGAGGTCCATGGATCTGCTTCCCAGATATCTCATGGAAGAAATGTGGCTATAGGGGTTAACTGTGAAATACATTTTCCTACAAGACTCTTTGCCATGCCCTTGGAGTCTGGCATTCCTCAACTCTAACTGGCTTTATACAAGGATACGGAAAGTATTTCAGCAAAAATATTACAGTCTCTGGATTTTTTCTAAGTGATCAGATTCATTTCTTCCTTCAATTCTACCCATTGTTAATGTTAGTAACATTGACACCATGCCTCTCTGACTCAAGGTTTACAACGTTAAGTGAAATTCAGTAATTTCACACTGAGTAAAAACCCAATATGGGACTTTCCGGTCTTTTCAAACCTAATGAAGGTGTTTCCAGTGGTCTTCCCCACATTCAGAGCTTTTGGCTCCATCTCCATTAGGGTTTTGTGTTGGAATAATGGTATGGGTTTGAAGGTGTCCTGGTTTTGGCTGGCATAGTTAGATTTCTTTCTAATAGCTGGTGCGGTTCTGTGTCTTGGATTTAGGATGAGAGTAATAACACGGATGATTTAGTTGTTGCAGAGCAGTGCTCACACTGAACCAAGGATTGTTCAGCTGCCCAGCCACCGAGGCACCTGGGGGTGCACAGGGTGCCAGGAGCTGGCCCAGACTGGCCAAAGGGATGTCCCACACTGCATGGTGTCATGATAAACAATAAAACTGGGGGAGGGAAAGTTGTCCATGTGTTTGTGTGTGTATGCCACTTCTCAGGGAGTGGCTGGGCATCAATTGGTAGGTAGTGATGCATTGTGCATCACTTGCTTTGTATATTCTTTTATCATTAATATTCTTATCTTAATTTTCCTTTCAATTTTCTGTCCTATTAAACTGTCTTTACCTCAGCCCAGGAGTTTTTAACCTCTTTTTCATTTTTATTTTTATTTTTATTTTTCCTATTTTCTCCCCCATCCTGCTGAGGGGGAAAGGGAATGAGTGAACAGCTTTGTGGTGCAGAGCTGCCTGGTGGGTTAAATCTCAGCAGAAGGGAAGCCCTGGGTGTCCTCTTTTCCCAGGTCTCAGAACTCATTAAGCAGCTCATGGGTATAGAACTGGATTTCTTTTGGAGGAAACCCAACATGAGTCTCTTCTCCAAGGTGCACTGCAATGGCAAATGCAGAGTTCAGTAGGAACCAGCGGCTGGCACTTCAAACCACTTCAAGCAACATGCCTTGGGGTGATGCTTGATCCAGGGGACCAGGTTACATTCAGCGAGATAACATCTGTGAGGCACATGTTGTGTGGGATTAGGGAGCTCAGTATGAAGTCTTTCAGTCTTCTAATTCACAGCTGTTATACAAAATTATTCACTTATATAGACATACCTTCAGTCTCACAGCTAGATTTCTGTCTTCTGATAAGAGATAAACACAAGAGGAAGCATTATGCTTCTGTTGTTGTTGTCATTGTGGTTTTTATACTGAGTGTAAGCACAGTGACTATCAGCAAAATTGAATTTATAATCTTTTCCTACTTCCTAAATATGATGCAATATAGCTATCCATGGAAATTCAGTGGTTGCAGATTTTAATTTTCAGTGAGGTTCTGTTATTAATTCAATTTTCCAGCCAGAATGATTGATACTGAATGGGTGGCAATCATATAACCTGCCAAGGTCACACCCAGAGTCATTGCTTTCCCTAAACTGCAGCCCAGCATCCTGCTGGGTAGCTGTCCTGCTGTATACAGGCTAAAGGCAGCCTCCACCTGTTAGGAATTAATGGAAATGGCCATATAACCACCAACTGCTGAAGAAAAAAAATGGAACAATGTTTAATGGTCCCACATTAGTGGATCTAGTATTTAAGTGAATACTAAACAAAGGCAGCAAACAATGCTATTGGCTGGATTATGGAAAAGGGTCTTCTTCTGCAGTGATCATGGTCACTTTATTATGTTGGCTAATTTAATATGCCCAGCTTGGAAAGAGTACATTTTAATATATATATATATATATATATATATATATATATATATATATATATATATTTGTAAGTAGTTAGCATTAAGAAGGTAGCTCTGTGCTTCCCTTACTCATGACCTACTTTGATAAAGATGAATGTTTACATTGCCCCATGTATATTATAATATGTAGAGGAGTGATATTATTTTATCACTTTTTGTGATAAAATTATTTCTTGTATTCTTAGTGATGTGTCATCTCCTGTGGTCCAGGTATGCTGTTTGCTTTGTATGAAGTCTAAATGTGAAGAAAATTATACTTTTGCCATTCAGGCCAGGATAAATGAAGAGTTGTGCTTTTTAGTCTGAGTTACTAGAAATATTTCCTGCAGCTTGATTCATCCATGTGCTCAGAATCATCAACTAAATGAATAAGAAAAGGGTAATGAAGCCTGTAAACATGTTAGGAGAAAATAATTAAAATATGAAATGCTTGATTATGTCACTCAGTGGCAGTGTGTGCATACTTTGAAGGTACATAACAGCCTAAGGTGTCAAAATCAGGGATAATGTAGAGAAAATGAAATGATTTATGTCAAAAGAAAAGGAACAGCCCTAAAATAAAAAGAACTTGATACAAATAACAATTGCTAAATGATTTAAGATTTAAAAAAAAAGAAATATGTTGACGGATATACGGCCGTGACAAAAACAGAACTCATCCACTGATAAAGAAAACATCCTGTACAGTACACAGAAGCACCTGCAGATGACGGACCCACCGCCCTCCCCCCTTATTCCTGTATATGGAAAAAGTGTAAAAAAAATGCTGTGATTAGAAACAGTTGCAGGAAACCTGCTGCTCCTTGTCCTGAGTCTTTTATGCTGTCAGGCTCACATTTCACATGGTAAGGGGAGCAGTCTTGCTCAGGGCTGTGTGTAAGCCCCATGGATGCAGAAAGACCCCTGCCTCACCAGGGACCTGGTGGCTTCACCACAGGTGAGTTGCTGCTGAGGAACCTCTGCCCTGAGCTTTGTCTGATGATCCCATTGACCTGCAGACTAGATGATGGAAATACCAGTCATTTCTATGAAAGCAGCCCATCACCCACTACAAAGCAATTGTATAACAAAATGTTCAAAGATAAAACATATTTTTATAGATGCTTCAATTCATGCACTTGTCCCTCTAAGTGGCATTGACAAGACCTTAAGACTTGTTTTGTGGAAGTGGAAATCTTTCTCTTTGTGAAAGAAGAAGAGCTCGTTCAAGCATAGAATAAAAGAAGTAGCCACTCTAAGTATTTATATATTCATGTTATTTTTACCTATCTGATCTAAAAAGATTATATTTAATCAATATATTTTTTACCTTGACTAAATACAGCAAATGCTTTCAAATGGAAAAGTGCAAATAAACAATACATTCCCTAGTGAAGTTGCACAAATATGTGGTTAGGATCCTGAATTCAGGCAATGATCTTTGGAAATGCTGACTATAAAATATGTTTGCCTCATATTTGTATCACATAAGATACATTCACAAAGTGAATGGTTGTTGTGCCAGACTGCTTTTGAGCATCTGACTGATAAGCAAATCCTTATTAATCTTAAGCATCTTAGTGTTCTGCTGTTTCAAATCCAAATTACCAAGAGAGATTTTCTCAAAACAAGCATTTTAAATAAATATGATTTTCTAAAGTATGTGATGACTAATGTCTCTGAGTCTTACTCCAGAACAAGAACTAAATATTTTCTTATTACTCCAAATGATCTCCATCACTTAAAAAATAGGCTACATTTTTTCTTTGTAACAAATTACTTAATGTTAGATCATATCTTGGCATTTCATTTTCAATCACTTTTGACATTTATTATGTATATCCTTAAGGACAATCCTTACAAATAGAATGGAGTTTTCACAATTCAGTTTCTAAATAACCCAGTTGAACAGAAACAGGGCTTCTCCTTCCACAAGTTTTCCCCTGTTGGGTTGCCTACCAGTACAGGAACTGCAGAGATCTCCCTGGTTCCAAAACCTAAGAGAAAACCACTGAGCTGCTCTACCAGGGACCATGCATTCCTCTTGCTGTCCACATTAGTGCTCCAGCTGACTAAGGTCTGGGGTGATTTCAACCAATTTGCTACACTGTTGTATTCAGAACTGTTTTGTGTGGACAAAGAGTAGTTTCAGATGCCTGAAAGAAAAGCAAAAGAGAGGGAGAAGGCCAAGAATTTTACATGCTGTCTGAGAATAGTCTTGTTAGTCATCTGCAGTCTAAACAATGTGAAAAACAGTCTGTCTGATGAACCGTATGCTTTTCTGGAATGGGGTATCTAAATCAACATCAACATGTTTTACAGTGTTTACTGGAGACTTTTTCCCCTCCCATATAGACAGATAAAGTAATAGCTGATACTACCAGGAAGGACAAATAATTTATTTATTGACATATCCCAATAAACAGGAATAAGTTCATGTAGAGAGCTATTAATGAGAAATTCACCCCCTAAAAATATTTCAGGAAAGAAAAAAAAATTAACCTGTTACATATGTGGGCATAATACTCTCTCCCTCTCCCCAAAACAAGCGGCTCAAAACTGCCAACTAGTGGCAGAAAATCTGTTTGAAGTTACTTTCTTTACTAGAGAACCAAGATACAGATCTATCTTGCATCATGGTTAAAAGACTAGTACCCTTATATGTCTGGGGTCAATAAGATAATTTACCAAACACCTAGTTATAAGCTACAGTCTAATGGGATGCTCGTAATTGCACCTGAAAGTGCATTATTGTTAATGCAGTAGATAATGTTCAAAAAGGGTTTAAATGAACCAGTTTGTTTGAAAAAGATATTTTCAGATGCTGAAATCTTTTCAAAGCTTTGTTCGTCCAAAGACAATAGCTGGCAGGGTGCCAAAGAAAGAGAGGCTGATAAAGAGAATACTATTATATCTGGCACTTCTTTTGCAGGAAGCTGTAACTCCTATGTCTCATTTTTCTGCTCCGCTTGATAATGTAATAATTCTCATGAAAGGAATACACAGAAATATAATGAAAAAATGATATGATTGTGCAGTGAAAGATAAAGCTATTTGAAACTCGGTGGTTTCAAAGTACTGCACAGTGCTTTAGTTGTCTGGCAGTCTGTTGAAGTCAACAGGGCTCATTTGCCCCCCGATATTCACACTACCTTCAAAATCTAGTTGAATGAGTCTTAGTTTCTGACTACCTGGATGTGTCTCTAGGTGAAACATCCCAGGCTCTGTATGTGCATGGGGCAAGTGCCACAGGACTGTGTTTGATTGTACTCATAATCAAGGGCAAAGCTCATTCAGAGAGGGGACTGATACTCTAATGCTGACAGTTCAGCTGCTCCTCCTTCTTCCCTGAGAAATTTCTGCCAAATATGATTCTCTTTAAAAGATATGAAACTGAGCACATACCACATATTTTATAATATTAAACAAGTAAAATATGCAGCTGACATTGGGATATTGTTACTAGTGCTGTTGTTTGCAGTCAATCAGCTACAGGTAAACTGCAGGTTTACTTCTAGGCTTTCCTGGTAAATAATCCATTCAAGGTCTAATCCAAATGGTACTGAATACATTACCAATCATTTTATTGACTACAGAATTGCAGAATGACGGGATGGCTGAGGTCAGCAAGAACCCCCGGAGGCCCCTGGTGCCAGCCCTGCCCAAGCAGGGACACCCAGAGCAGGCTGCCCAGGACCACGTCCAGGCGGCTTTTGGAGATCCCCAAGGAGGAGACCCCACAGCCTCTCTGTCAGCCTGTGCCAGGGCTCCATCACCTGCCCAGCACAGAAGTGCTGCCTGGTGTTCAGAGGGAGCCTCCTGGGTGCCCAGCTGTGCCCATGGCCTCCTGTCCTGGCACTGGGCACCACCAAGCAGAGCCTGGCTCCGTCCTCTCTGCACCCTCCCTTCAGGGATTTAGGGACATGGATGAGATCCCCCTGAGCCTCCTCTTCTCCAGGCTGAGCAGCCCCAGCTCTCTGTCTCTCCACATAGGAGAGGTGCTCCAGTCCCTCCACCATCTTGGTGGCCCTCCCCTGGATTTTTTCCAGTATGTCCATGTCTTTCTTGTCCAGTGGTAAGACTTTGAATGAACTCTTACTTCTTGCATTAGATGAGTGCACTGAGAATCTGGTCTACCTGATCTATTAAAAGAAGCAATAGTTTCATATGTGGACACAGCAAGTAGCATCAAATGTGCAAAATAACTTAAAGTGTCAGAATATCTCATTTTCTGACACACAGAAGCATTTGGAAACACCTGAAGGCCTCCGTACTGGTGAGAGTGTAGTGCTCTGCACAGGAGCAGCGTTACCACTCTGGGTCTTGGCCTCCCATGCCCACTCTCCTTCTGTGGGTTAATTAAATTCACCCACTGGGTTGCAGGGCTCTGTGATGAAAAATGGGCTGTAGAGCCAGAGCTGGAGGCAGAAGGAAATCTAAAAGGTGCAGAGTAAAGGACCACAGCAGAGTGCAACATACAAGTTCAGGTGTCAAAGGCTGATTTCATTTAGAAACGTCCTCAAAACACTCAGAATACAGAACAGCTGGAGGGCAGAGCCCTTCAAAGCAAGTGCTATCTGGTGCCAAATCCAAGCATTGCTCTTTGGGAGATAAACCATGTGCCTGTACTTGTGGCATTATAGCTAGTAGATTCATTTGAAGCTAATCTTACAAGTTCTGAAAACAATATCTAGAGGAAAAGATGAAAGTCATTTAAAATTATTCCCGAATCCATAAATAACAGTTTCTTATAAAGATAGATGACATTTGGTGAGTGAGTTAAAAAGATCAAGTCAGCATCACTAATATATGGCCCCAGGGAGCAACAACTCAGGAATCAAACCTTGAGGGACTGCTTCAAGGCTAAAAGCAGCTTCAGATCAGTGATCTTTACAAAATAGTTATTTTATGTGGACATGATGAATAACACTTCAGCCAGGCTAAGGCCAGATCTGGTGCATGCTTATCCTAATACTTTCAGATACTTTGACAAAAAAAAAAAAAAGATGCTTAAATATGAAATAAAGAAATATGTTGCTCTATAAACATCTGTTACTTTGACATGTGAAGAGTGGGAAAGATAATGTGATGTGGAGACATAAAGTCAAAGTACTGGAACATTAAAATTGCATTTGTAATTGCATTAGTAGTATAATAAGAGTTATGGAATCCATCTTCACGTAAAGCAGTGGAATTGGCCTAAGAATTCATCATTCACAGTTTCATTATAAGCGTAATGAAATGTGAGCTTGCACTTCAAACAAACTTATCATTAAAAGCCTTGAATCAAAGAAGCATTAAAGCACGGTCATATGTGACAATCTGATGCAGATATTGGAATTAGTATCAGGCTAATTAGAATGTTCACTAGAATACAAAATCTTTTAGATTTGAAAGTGTTATCATAAGCTACCAAAAATGAAGATTAAAAAGACTGATAAAGCAATTCCCTAAATTACTTTAATCACTCTTTCCTCCTAAGGTTTTGAGGTGTACTTCAAACCCAAACTAGTGCAAGGAGTAAGGAGAAGCTGCATAAGGAGAATGCACAGAAGCTACAATAAGATCAGTTCTTATTGATCATAGAATCGTGGGGTGGTTTAGGTTGGAAGGGACCTCTGAGATCATCTAGTCCAAACCCCCTGATGCAGCCCGTGGAGGAGCCCCCGGTGGAACAGGTGGATGTGGCCTGGAGGAGGCTGCGGCCCATGGAGAGCCCCCGCAGGAGCAGGCCCCGGGATGGAGCTGCAGCCCGTGGAGAGGAGCCCACGCAGGAGCAGGGGTCTGGGGGGAGCTGCCGCCCATGGGGGACCCGTGCTGGAGCAGTTTGCTCCTGGGGGATGGACCCTGTGGTACGGAGCCTTGTGGGAGCAGTTCCTGAAGAGCTGCAGCCTGTGGGCAGCCCCCTTAGGCTCAGTTTGGGAAGGATGGCATCCCGTGGGAGGGACCCCACGGGGAGTGGGGGCAGAGAGGGACAGAGAAGGGGTGGTGGAGATGAAGCATCAGGGATGAACCACAGCCCCCATTGCCCATTCCCCTGTGCTGCTTGTGAGGAGGAAGTGGAAGAGGGTGGATGGGGGGAAAGTGTTTTTAGTTTGATTTTAGTTTCTCACTGCTCTAGTCTGTTTGTAATTGGCAATAAATTGCATTCATCTTTCCTAAGCCAAGTCTGTTTTGCCCTTGATGATATTTGGTGAGTGATCTCCCTCCCATGAGCATTTCCTTGGTCGTATTTTTCCCCCAGTTTTTTTGAGGAGGGGGACTGAGAGAGTGGCCATGTAGTCCTTGGTTACCTACTGATGTTAAACCATAGCAACTTCATGACCTCTTTAGGCAATCAGTTCCAGTGTTTAATCACCCTCACAGTAAAGAGAGGTTTTTCACAGTAAAAACAAATAATCTTGTGTTCAGATGGAATTTCCTGTACTTTAATTTGTGTCCATTGCTTCTTCTTGTGTCACCAGGCACTACTGAGCAGATTCTGTCTCTCCTTTTGTTCATTCATTTTGTTCATTCCCTCCTATTTATGCATACTGATAAGAGCCCCTGTACTTTTCTTCTCCAGGTTTCCTTTTAATTCAGTAGAAAAAAAATATATATTTTTCATAATTCAGCAGGGCATTGAATGCCAGAAAAAAAAAAAAAATACAATAGTGGGAAATCATGTCCCTGTGCTCCAACATGTAAATCCAAAAGAAAATTCCAGAATTTGTTCAATCTCAGTTTTTAAAGGGCATTTGAAAAATCTTGGGAGGAAATTTTACACTGGGCTCTTTAAGTTTAAAAAGTTGCTAATAGGTAACAGTGAAGTTAGTTAACTTCAAAAGAGTTGTTTTCCTTTACTGAAAAGAGGATCTGAAATTGCGTCTCTTTGTAGTGCTGTATCTGTTAGCAAAGAAACATTTTATCATGAAATCCTCACACAGACCTAAATACATACAGCTATAAATAAGTGAGGTTATAAGCTAATTTATCAGAGGGGCTATTGCTTGGCCTTTAATTATACTCCCACAAAATAAAATAAAATCAAATCCAGTAGCAACTGAAGGAAAAGAAATAATTCACTGTCCCCTGAAATTAGTCTTGATTTGTGGATTTAAAAACTGTTAGGAGAAAAGGATGAGATATACTACCCTTCTTTATTCATTGGAAAGCAATTAATATTCTGCAGATCTCAGTGATGGATACATGCTGTGTTTTCTCTTTTTCCAGAATAAAAAATATGAACATGCTGATGAAAATATTAAGTAGTGTGTGTTATGCTGCCAGTTATGCTGGAAATATCCTTCTATTGGAGAGGTTACCTGACAGTTTATTCAGCTGCTTTGCTGGCAGGAAAAATAAGATGGTGATATTTCAAAGTGGCTGAAAAACAGTCAGACCAAATTCACATAGCTGAATATTTAAAATGAATTAATAGAAATCATGGCATTAAAACTATAATCATGTTTTTAAAATGATGAAACAAAGACTATGTTTTATTTTAACACATTTTAAAAGTAGGTATCAGAATATTTGAGCGAAGACACTCTCAGTTTACCTAGAAGTGATAATTGTACTGATGGTAAGATACCCCAAGCTGATAACTCTCAGCAACAAAGACAACTTGTCGGTTTTGTCAGTTTAGGACAAAATTAAGGACTTAAAAACTCTCAATACATTCTTCTACTTACATACTAACTGGCTGGTTTAGAAAAGGCAGCAAGAAGATAAGTACTAGAAAGTACATGGTCACTTACTATACCAGCCGTAGCAACATCTTAAGAAAGAAAGCCAAAATTACTGGAGAATACAGGGGTACTCTTTTGTTCAGTAAATGAGGATTCAGAAGTCCTCTTTGAAAAAGGCAAGCTAATAGATCTGCAGCTTGAAAATCATTAGTGACAATCATATCAGAGAAATGTGAAAATCAATTGAAATAGTGGGCAGAAAATGATATATTAATTGTAACAAGAGACAGTTACAAAATAAATGAAGAATGCCTGTGGAGCTGCATTAGGCTGACAGTAAGGTGGTGATGGTCTCTACACATTTCTCTTACAGCAGTTCCTGAAATACTGCCTTTATTTCAGAGGCTGTCTTTAAGTGGGTGAAATAAACAAACTGAAAAGGACTTCAGAATAAAATAAAATAAAATAAAATAAAATAAAATAAAATAAAATAAAA
>CM021731.1:187455370-187596020 GCA_011075105.1 Heteronetta atricapilla
AATAAAATAAAATAAAATAAAATAAAATAAAATAAAATAAAATAAAATAATCCAAGAGAAGCAACTGTGAGGAAGGATTGCTTCACAGTCAAATAGTCAAAGAGTCAAAGACTGCATGAGATTTAATGAGACTGTGCAGAGGTGTCGGAGGGCTTTCTAGATCCTGCCTAATTTGTTGAGGCCAGATTCCATTTGGTGTAGGGCATGACTCCTGCATTAAGTTACAAAAGCTAAGGTGGAGTTGATACCAGGATCTGAGGTTTTCTACCCTGGTATATTCTCAGCAATGCTCAGAGCACTGGGAAGCATTCTGAGCTTGCTACGGAAGGTGGAAGGTTTTCAAAAGGAGGTCTGAGAAGAGAGGACCAAGAAAAGTAGAAAACGTGAGAACAACAGCAACAAAAAGTGTTGGGGAGCCAAATCTGTGACATAATGCACTATAGGCATGACTAAAAACCGCAGCTGGAGATTTCCAAACCATCTGGAGAGAGAAGATACAGATGGACCATATGGAACCATTTCAGAATTAGATTTCTGAACATTGTTAGTAATCTCTGATGCCCATTTTTATGTCAATACCCAGCATTTGTAAAATAATCATCCTGCATCATCACTGTTACCATTATTGTTGATATTGGTATTATAAGATTCTAATTCAACAATACAGTTGAATTAGAACACATGGGATAGTGAACCCAAAGTACAATAGAAATAATCAAAGTACTGAAGTCTATACTTAGATACCTTTAAAGTCAATGTCATGTTTTACAGCCAAGTACTTTGGACCTTAATATAGTTTAATGACTATTTCAAAATATTTCAAAGTCAAATCTTAATGATCCCTAAAACTAGATTTCAGTCCCTAATTTTGCACTCAGGTTGTGCACAATCTCTTGAAATTTGTCAGATGAAAGGGTACTTGGAAAATAAATCTGGGAGTCTTGGTAATAAAAGACAGGACACAGCTGTGATCTATAAAATAGATGAATACATGAAGAAAGGAAAATATTTGAGGTTCTAGGCCAAAATAGAATCACAACATTTCAGGTAATAATTTAATCTGTTTTAATTAGAAAGCCACACTACAAATGATCTGTCTGTATCTGTTTAGTCTTCTTGTTGTGTAGCAATAGGTGAACTATTTGCATGCCTTCCACTGAATGAATCCAAGGATTATTTCTACTCCATTCTGTCTCACTTCTATATAAAATAGAGGATAAATTAAAAAACTTACAAATTTTATGGTCCTCCCTGGTGTGTTTCATGAGAGTAGCAAGTGTCAGCCAGATCTTCCCAGGATGTGCGGAATCCTCAGGAAAGCAGTGAGATCTGCTTTTGAAAAACAGCAGACACTGCTAGAGATTTTATTCAGATTATTTCTTTCTCCACTAAGCACTCCTGACTCTTTCTGATCTGGTGCAGAAGAAAGAGAAAAGAGAAGCATGAATGGGCTAGGTAACAACCACTGTTGTTTTGGGGCAACCCCTTGAATATTATTAAATCTTAGGAAAACCAGTGAAAAAATATCTTCAACAAGGTTACACTGAATTAAGTAGGATTCAAACATAATAACTCTTCACTGAATACACTTGGATATTTTGTGCTCTTAACATTAAGTCTGTTTTATTTACTGATACCTTTCCAATTAAATAAATGACACTATTTATTTATCTCAGTTTTCCTCTGACAGAAACAGCAAAATCAAGGTGAAATGTTCAGCCTAGCCTCACATACTCCTTACAATTATGTCTTTGAAATGACTTAAGCACTTACAAGACCAAGAGTTATTACAGGAGACCAAAATCAGAACTTGTACATCAGCACTGTGGGGAAGGAGTTGCATAGCATTTAAGGATGTTTGCTTGGAGTTCTCAGTGTTTCTCATGGTTCAGGAAGAATGCTACCTGCCTTGCACTTGGAGGGATAAATAATGCAGGCAATTATAAACAATGGAAATAAAATCTAAAGTTTGATCCTGGAGGACAGAAATATTTCTATATTTCTAAGACTGTAATTCAGATTCATTTAAAGTATTTTTGAAATAGAAATAAAACATAGGGCTGTGGTTTTGCTTTTTTTTTTTTTTTTTTAAATTCTAGAAGGAATTGCATACTAAAGTGTGTGAATAAAATCTACAGAGATATGTCTAGAGATGGTGTTTTTGAATGAGGAATAATCTAAGTTGTCCTGTATTATTTTATTAAAATTAATTGTCTTTGCATAAATTGGTAATTAAACAGCAAAATGCAGTGGCATGGTATGTGTTATCACAGAGCAATTCTGAACTAACTTTTCAAAAGGAGAGTCCTAAAAAATACCTACTGAAGTGGACTGTTCCTCTATTAGGCTGCCCTTTGGTAACCATGGAAACTGCAGGTTTGTCCAGGACATAAAAGAAAACTATATTGCGTTGGACACATTTATTTGTTTAGATTCAAAGTTTTACAGCAGTGAAAGTCATATAACATTTTACTGTGGTTCTTTGTCAGGACTGTGACCTCCATGCTGCAGCAACACTCCTTAGAAAAAAGAAACTCTCTGGTGATCTGGTACAGCAACAGCTGCTATTGCTGTCAGGTCTGTATTTCCGTGAAGCAGAAAATCATTACTAATCAATAAATCACTCTTCTAAGGAAATATGAGAAGATGATGGCATCATCTCTCAGCATTCCAGTGAAGAGAGATACAGTGGATGCAAGGTCTGCCCCAGCAGCAGCTTCTCCCTGCAGAGCTGCAGAAATAGCCCTTGAGCCCTCACCCTCCCTCTGGGAAAACAGTGTGCCATGTTCAAGAATTATTAGGTCATAAAAGATGGCCCAGATCCCCACTGTCTGGAGTCACAGAATCACATCTACACTATAGGTACCGTGATACCTGACAACAGTGCTTTGCTTCAAGGTAAAAATGATGGAGAGTGCAAAGTAGTGAAGAAATGGCCAGTTGAGACTCAAAATGCTGAGAAGGTTGTTCCTAATGAAGGGAAAGAAAATTTAAAAGAAAGAGACTGCAGATGGGTATGACAATTGTTCACTGCAGCATTCAGTGATGAAGCAAGTTGCACAGACATTTCTTCCATATAATTCCACAGCAAGAAGAGAAACTAAAAAAATATCCAATTCACAGATTTGATAATTTTGTCTAATGTCATTTGGAAAAGATAGTTAAAATGTAAATTGGCTGTGCACGTTAACTAGAGGGTCAGTCAGGAGCCTTGAATTTACTGTATATACACCTTAAAGTTTTAATATTAGATGTAATGAACATTCACCCCTAAATTCTGAATGTGGTAGGAATTGTAAGATGTGTGGAGGGTTAGCTCGGAGAATGAAAATGTCATTTTTCTCCTTAATTTAACTTAAACAATTTTTAAATGCACTTCGGAAAGAATAGGATTTATTTCCCAGGGTTACATTTGATTAACAGATGCTTAGCGGGTGTTTAAACATACATGTGTCCTAGGCATCAGGGATCAAAGCAAAGGTATTCTGAATTTGAGAAACTTCTGTTGGGTTTACTGGAAGCATTCTTTACTGCTTTATGCAAAATATGGCCAGTTGTGCTGTGCAAACAACAGAATTTACAGCTCTAGGACAAATTTACTGACCGACCTGTGGTGGTTTTACCATGCTAGGCAGCTGAACACTACAACTGCTCTCTCACTCCCCCTCCTCAGATGAGGAGGGGAAGAAGTAAAGGAAAGAACAACTCACGGGTTGAGATAAGAATACTTTAATTAAAGGGGAAAATAATAAGGAAATATTATTATTAATTAAGCAATTCAACTAAAGGGAAAAAAGGGAAAGGGGAGGGGGAAAGTGAATAACAAAATAAAACAAGTGTAGTCTATGTGGAAGTGCAGAGGAAAGCAATTACTCTCTACTTCCCACAAATGAGTGATGCTTGACCACGTCCTTGAAGCAGGGCCTCAACGTATGTAGCTGGTGTTCGGGAGGAGGACAGACATTTTTGCAATGAGAGCCCACCATCCCTCCCCTCTTCTTCCTTTTTCCATCTTTTATTGCTGAGTGTGACATCATATGGTATGGAATATCCCTTTGCTTGGTTTAGTGTCAGGTGCCCGGATGATGTTTCTCTCTCACTTTTTTGCCCACCCCCTAGGAGGGTTAGAGCAAGTCCTGATGCTTTGCTAGCACTTCTCAGCAGCAGACACAACACCAGTGTGACACCACTGTTGTTCTATCTACAAGTGCAGAGCGCAGCACTCTATGGGCTGCTGCAGGGAAAGTTAACATCCCAACCAGAACCAGTACAACTGACCAACTAACCAACCAAATATAAATATTTATTTGTATATATGAATGAGTTGGAAGTAAAACTTTTTGAGTGAATGAATTGGAAGTAAAACTTTTTGGATTAAAATTTCATTTCTGGGGCAAATAACTTTTAAAAACAATTTCTAAAGTCACATTGATTTCAGAACTCAAAATAGTATGCAAAAAAAAGTTAACATTTTCTTTAAGTGTCTTTTTTGTTTTTGTATATGATTATTATTCAAAAAAGTACTATGTGTAGCATTAGCAGTGTTGGTTACTCTTTGTAGCTAATTCTTGGCCATGTACTTCATAACAAATGTTTTGTCAAGATCTGGTGAGCACCTGTTCATATCATAAAAATCTTTACACAGGGCACAGGACTGTAAAGAATAGATCCAAGGAAGAAGATTTTGAAATATTTGAATAAAGATTTGTTACCTTGGTGTGATTCTGAACTGAGAGGATATTTATTATTATTATTATTATTTTTTTTTTTTAATTGAATGTGAAGAGTTCTAATTTGAAAAACAAATGACAACAAAAAAACCTATCATTTTTCATTAGCAAAAGTGCTTTTCTTCCTTTTAAATTCCAACTTTTCAGAATTTAATGTTTTGGAATGTCTCAAAATAGTACAGGGAACACTTTTCTTCATAATGCTGTAGCTTTGTTTTTCTTTGCAACTGTTTGAACTGCTTTTCAGCTGTTTTGCACCTAATGTGATATTTCAGTATTTCATAGTATTAATTATGAAATATATGTATAAACAGAGAAACGATATTGGTGCAGACAGTTTATTTATGCCACACAGAGTTTTGACCTAATCTTTACAATCTTATTCTTGCAACTCTTTCTTAGCTTTAATGAGATTTGGGCTTGAATATGAATTTGGGCAAGCATCCAAGGAGGAGGAAAGAAAGGATGAACCTTCTGCTATTATAGACTATAACAATGAAAATTAATAAAATTATTAGGAAAGCTGCCAAGGCTGTAAGAGATGTATTTATTAATCTTGAACAACTTCAAAAGAAAACAAAATAAATGCAAAATAAATAACATGATCATCAAAGAACAAACACACAGAATCTCAACATTAAAAAAATTAAAATTGTATTTAAATTGCAGAGATGACAGATAACTGAAATCTTTCATAACACTGGACAAACACAATTCTCTTGTTATTTAAGGTCTTCGAGGCAATTTGAGAAAAATAATAAATGTGTATTTTAAAAAGTTAAGACAAAAGGGAAATATTGTGTGGAGATTGTAGAAAGTAATTAAATGCCAACTCCCTTGGCAATTAGTAATATGAAAGCTCTATAAACATGTTTTAGGATTATGGGATTATTATAATTTACTAGCTCAATGCATTCCTTTGTCTTTACATGCAGGCAAAGCTTTTGACAAGGTTGAGTAGTCAGTTTTTAATCAAGTAAACATTTGTAAAGTGTTTCAAGGATACAGAATTGCAAAATGAGTTTTAAAAAGCAGTGGCCTTGACGTATTTTCTGAACAAATTTACTTACAAAGACAAAAAAGTGTTTCAGAAGTTTACAATTGTTTTGAGAGTTCCATTTTCTTCCATTTCCCATACCTGCTGGTGTCCTCCCAAGCAATCATAGCAAGAATAAAATGTGCTGTTAGGAAGTCCTTGATGTTGTTATGTGCTATTTACATTGTAACTTCTATTAAGTTGAGGATGTGCATTACAAAAGGGAATGGATGTGTACGTGGGCTGAAACCATATTATAACTAATAAATATACAGGCTGTGCTTCTCAGAGGACAGGAACATAGCTGTAACAGTCACCGAGCGGCTGAATATCTCTAAGCCTCTCCACACCAGCGGTGGGTGGTAGGATGGGAAATGTGATGCTTCTGGCCTTCATTCAGCATGTAACTCATAGAATTGTTTTTATTAAGTGGAAAGTGGGAAAAATCCAGATCATAATGTCAATCCCATTCTCAGAAGGCATTAGGGAGCGAGGAAACACTGGATCAAATTCTCTGCTGCTTCTCATGAGAGGGGGAGCACAGGATGCACAGCCTGTTTTACATAGCCAGGGTGTTTAAGGAAAGGATGTGTCTAAGGAAACCCTGTAGGATCAAATGATTCCTGTGGGAACACAATGCTGCATATATCAATGCTATGCAGCCCATGTGTCAAAAGAAGTCCCACCTAAACTCTTGGCAAGCCAGACACACAGGTAGGGGTGTTTAAAGAGCCGAATTAGACACCTTTATCTGTCCCATTTATTTTGCTTTAAATTGTTAACTCTGGACTTAACTCCTCCACAGTCTTTATCTTTTCAAGAAAATTTATGACAGTAAGTATTTAACAGAATTTTATTTTGAATGCTTCACTAAATTCCTTTATACTTGAGGATATTGGTGGAGGAAAGCCATCATTTTTCCTAGGTTATTGTAGTTATGCATTTTTTGTTCACTTATTTTGATGTTGATGCATTTGTTACAAGTTAAAATAATTTCTTTTTGGCAAACTGGAAACTGAAGTATAGCATGATTCCCCTGCGATTTGGGAATGCTGATGGCTTGTGCATGCCATTCACTTTGTGAGTGAATGAGAGCATTGCATCCTGTTGCTCATAAATGTACTTGTGTGATGCATGGCTGTTGTGGTTTAACCCGGCTGGCAGCTAAACACCACACAGCCGTTCGCTCACCCTCCCCCCTCCCTCTCTGGGATGGGGGAGAGAAACGGGAAAGTGAAGCCTGTGGGTTGAGATAAAGACAGTTTATTAAGATAGAAAATTAATAATAATAATAATAATAATAATAATAATAATAATAATAATATGTACAAACAAGTGATGCACAATGCAGTTGCTCACCACCCGCTGACCGATGCCCAGCCCAACCCCGAGAGCCGGCCCCCCACCCTGGCTTTGTAACCACCCTGGGCTGTAACTCTGAAGGCAGCAATCCAGCCACATCTTTTCCTTAATCATAAACTGGGGTTGAACTTGTTCAGCTCATCTCTTAGTATAACAGGGGCTTCTCCCCTCTAATTGCAGCCAAGTTTTCATACCTTGCTTAAAAGACTTCATTATTTTTTTTTTCAAGCTGTATTAAATTGGGTAAGGGTTATGTCAAGAGATTTGTCACTCTCAGCAAGCAAGCGTGGGAGGAACAGTAGATTTATTCAGGGTATTTTTCCAGTCAATGTATTTACAGCCTCTGCTTTTATTTCAGATAAAGCTAAGCCATTTCCTAGGGTTTTTAAAATAATTTACGACAGAGTCCCCTGCATGTTTTCTCTCTTGATTACCATTTCTGTGTCTTTTGATCATCCAAAAAGTCGTCCCAGGAACTAACAGGAACTGGTTCCTCTGAGAACAGCTCTGCTTATTAGGGCCATCTCAGAGGACGGAGGTGCTCTGTCTGGGCCAGTAGATGAAAGAGTACAGGAAACATCCAGCTTTTTTTTTTGTATTTTCCTTTTACTTCATAAAATTCTGCCAGATACTTTTTGGATACAGTTCATGATTTAGAAGGGGCTGTGGATCTCTCAAGTATACTCCATTCTTTATTCTAGAAGAACAGAAAATACACACTTCATTTTCCATGTCTTCCTTAATATTCACCATTAGGGTGGTCGGGCACTGCAGCAGGATCCCCAGGGCAGCGGTCATGGCACTGAGCCTGCTGGTGTTGAAGAATTACTTGGACAACGCTCTCAGACACGTGGTTTGTTTTTTGGCTGGTCCTTTGGGGACCCAGGAGTTGGACTCAATGATCTTTGTGGGTCCATTCCAGCTCAGGATATTCAGTGATTCTGTTATCTCTTGTTCCAGCACAGCAATTTGGCCAGGCCAGTAGGTGCATATGTTTTTATCTATAAGGGTGCCTCTAAGAAATTCCCTCAGTGTCACAGCTGAGTGTTTCTACACGGTCATGAATGTTCAGTACCAATGTGGCTGGCTGATGGGAGGTGGCAGGAAAGTCTGTGAGTGCCCAGTGTGGTGGTGGCTCAAGTTCATGCCATCCTAGGCTCTGATCCAAGTGACTGTAGGCAGACCTGGGCTGCAGTCTTGCTTGCCATCCTGGAAAAATTGAGGTGATTCTGGTATGATGTCTTTGAAAGGCCAAGGTTAGGGAGTAAGGAGCAGAGATGTACATGTGCTGCTCTACCTATTCCCTCCACCTAGGCCTTTGTTCTTTTCCTATTTTTCTCTTAACAACTAAATGAGAATAGGACCTTGTAACTCTGCTATTTGCCTTTCTCTTCTTCTCTCTCTCTCTCTCTCTCTCTCTTTTTTTATTTATTTATTTATTTTTTTTTTTCTGTTCAATTAACTGGCATTGTTATTCCAAATTATAATGTGTAGCAGATTTCCACTGATATCTCTTTTTGGTGGGGTTATGAACACTGCAAAGTTATCATGCATTGGTAGACCTGTGTATTGGCAGACCCACTGGAGGACCATGCCCTCAAAGGGGATTTTGCTGCCTGGCCCAAACTTGCAGAGTAGGTACCAGGTCAAACTGAGTGTCCTCAAAAACAGAATGAATGAGAAATTACATTATCTGCAGAGTATATCTAACATTATTGTTTAAACTTTTTGGGGGTGATGGGAGCTCCCTGAGGGGCAGCTGGGCAGGTAGTAATGCATCCATGGGCAGTCCAGTTATTCCTCTTTGCCTTTGAACTTATTCTTCTTTGAGACAAGAGGTTCAGAATGGAAAAAACTTTCCCATGAGGACAATTGCACCTTGGCAGAGGTTGCCAAGAGAGGTAATGCAGTCTGTGTTGCAGGGTCATTTTCAGAACCTGCCCCTTCCAGCCTGAATTTTGCTGTGATCCTATAGAGAGGGACAAACTACACATCGCCTGTCAGAATCCTGGAAGAATGTTAATTCAGGATTATACTCCTAGCACATAGAGATACACAGGTAACATAAACACCATTCCTCCAAAATTTGCTTTATAGCATAAATATAGAGGCAACATACTGTAAAAATCAAATACTGAATTTATTTATTGTGAACCATTAACAAAGCTAAGGATACTTAAAGATAAACTGTTTCCAGCATTTTCGTTTTTCAGCAGAAGAGGCTAGCATTATTGCTATTTAATTTCACAGTAAATCTAAGTAACAGTTTGACTAGCTAGTGGCTGATGGTTTAGAAAATGTCAGACTCCAGGTGATGTGTATATTTCTAAATTCACATCTGTAATAATATGAAGCTCACATTTATACTGAGATAAATGACCAGCCAAAGTTGTCAGCTGTTGTACACCAGTAGAATGTAAAACTGAAGGTGGCTGTAGGAAAAAATGAAGGACCCATTATGCAGTGCGGATCATCTTGTTTTGGTTCATCTCTGCTACTTACAGCAATTCTGCTGGGTGGCTAAGAAAGAGCAGAAAGGCAGCCTGGCCTAGAGACAAGTCCTTCTCCAGGATTTTCTCAAATAGTTGCAAGTCTGGGGCACTCATCAAGCCAGCAAACTTCACCTCCAACCATGATAAAAGAAAACCTTAAGGATAAGAACAGGTTTAAATATTCTGCTGCATTAGGACTGAATTCACTGATATGCATTCAATACACTGAAATCTGAATGTTATCTCCATCATTTCAGGACTTGTTCTCATTAGCCCATTGTGGGTCTCTACCAATATGGCTGTATGATGGAATAAAGCACATTGCCCTCAATAAACTGAAAACCAGCAAGAAAGTTCTGCTGCTTCGTCCATGGACCTTGAAATGTCAGGCACAGTAAAACCCACAAATGTGATAGATTTTAATTATGTGAATGCTTTATGTTCTGCATCACATGAACCATATGAAATCTTACAGAAATCTAGCTTAATTCCAATGTATTATTCATCAGGCTTTCTTTTTGTCTGGAAATGTTACAATAACCTTGGCTGAAAAGGCTGGACATTACAGCCTCACAATGCATGTGGAGAACACCGGCACCACTCTGTTACAGCAGAAGCATTACCCATTGTCCTGCATATAATCCTATTGAAATACTTTGGAAACTTGATGATAGGATTGTAATTCAGACTTGTTCTTCTAGTTCTCTTTTGGGAAAATTAAATGGTCAATAGAGGCTTTTCATCTTATTTTTGCTCAAAGCAAGATTAAAAAAGAAAAAAAGAAAAAGAAAAAGTTATTTTCATACATGTATGTATCTGAGATAAGAATTTGCCTGTCAATAATTCTCCTATATATTGCATTTTTTCAAAACAAAGATGAATCCCTTACAATTTAATTTATACTTAATGTACTCACATGTTACTCTTTTACATATTACTCGAAGTAGCACAATCCCAGTTCTGTGTGTTTGAACATCATGCAAGATTTCTATTAAAATGAATGTTAATTGAGATCTTTCAAGACAACAGGAGATAAGGCCATATAGAGCATACAGTATAATGTAGCTCCTCTGTATTATTTTCTTTAATAGAAAGCTTTTTCTTTTCATTCTTTATCAGTTACATGCTGGATCCACTTTTCTCTCTCAACCCTGCAAGCAAAACTCTTTGCTGATGCAGTTGTTTATGTCTGTTTTGACTGATGTGCTTATCTGCACCAGCATATCATTGACCTCAGCACACAGAATAACAGTGATTCTATGAATGGGCCTTATCATTTAGTCCCCAGATATTTCCATAGGGAACTGAAAAATGCCTGTATGATTTTTGTGACCATGGTACACCAATTCTGTTCCCACAGGGATGGTTGCTGTGGTGTTATGGAAAGGATAAGATGACCAAAAGGAGCAAGTAGGGAAGGTGAAGGGATAATCTTGGTACAGGGCAGGCCACCAACAGCAGCTGGGTACAGACTCGGCACAGGGGAGCACCAGGCCCCAGCCCACTGACAGCATCACACTAATGAGGAGAGGTGTGAAATGAGAGGCCCGAGCTTCCCACAGCCCTAGCAAGGGCTGCTGGGCTTCAACAACTCCAGGAGAGGATGTTGTGGCCAGGCTGCCCAGAGACTACAAGCAGCTGCACCCAATGGAGATAAAATAAAGACCAAATTAAGGTAAAATTTGGACTTATGTGTGTACAGCCTGTTCATATTACAAGTTTTAGTTAACCTGTATATTCTTGGAAATTTAAGAGGTGGATTAAAGAACATTAATTTCACTATTGCTTTAAAGTGGTTGAGTTGATAATGCCAGATGGTATTTAAATCCCCTTGTCTATTCAGCCACTGTCATTCTTTTCTTATTTCAGGAAGCCCAATAGCATCCTCTGCTTTATTTGGAATAGTTATGAAGGGATTATAAACAAACAAACAAACAAACAAATGTCCTTGATAAAAATACTTTCATTATCTCCTTTTTTTTTTCTTTTTTTTTTTTTTCTTGAACTTCTGTCAAAAATAAAATCTGTAATTTTCTGATGGGATGAATGAACATTTAAAACCATACAACCCTTCCAGATTTTTTTCAGAAGTTTAATTGTCAGTAGCCTTAATGGTTTTTTTTTTTTTTGGATGGAGAAGATGGATTAAGTCAGACAAATTAAACAACTAGCATTTTATGATTAACATAAATTCAGAGAACTATGTGATCTTCAGTAAGGTATCTGTCTCTACTTCCAAGTTGTGGCATTTCTATAATCCATATCATAGATATAATAATATCAGAATATAGAAATATTTTTGTATAAATTTAAGCAAATTATTATATAACAGACAACTGATTCTGAGCTTCTATAAAGAATATCCAACTATTTCAAGAGAATAAAAATGATATCTACATTGGATGAGTGCTTCAATAGACACCTTCTATCTTTTGTAAAGATTTAAAATATTAATAAAATGATTTCTTTTCAGTCTACCAGTTTAAAAGTTTCTAATAATCATCCAATGTGATTTTATATTTGCTTATCTTCAATGAATCTGGTTTAAACATATTTTCTATAATGTGAGAATGTGATTTAAATCATATTAGGGAAATTCCAGTCTAAACAGTTGGTTTGCATGAAACCTTTTTATTGCAATCCAACAACAAAAAACATGGCCAGATGAGATGTACATAAGATTGTTCATACTAAAAACTCCTGTATCAAAGCAGCTTGCTGTGTCTTTCAAGCTTTTTCTAACAGTTACCATAGCTTTCAGGAGTCTGAAATAGTAGGTTTTCAATAAATTGCTGTTATTTTTCCCCAGTGCAACACTATTAAAACCATTTAAGAGCCATGTTTTACTTAGGATAACTTTGACTGCATTTGGAAAAAAAATATATTTCTAGAGTTTTGTCAGATTTCATATGTTTTCTTGGTAAGCCCAGTGCTCAGCAACAGCAAGTTGTAAAAAAAACCAGCAAGTGGTAAGTTGATATTATTGGTAGTGAAGGTGCAGAGACAGAAACAAGGATGCTTGAAGTCATGGAGTAGCTTCTAGAGAAGAAACAACTGGACAGGCTGGGACTCTGCAACTTGGAAAAAGGGGTGTCAAGGGAGAATAGAGAACAATGCAGTTCTATTAAATCATAAGTGGCAAAAAGGTGGTGAAGAGGGAAAAATGTTTGCTGTGTTTCTGAAGAGAAAGTGAAATTAAATCAGAAGGTGAATATTTCAAGACAGATAGAAGCAGTTGTTCATAGAGTAAAGCTGTGAAACTTTTCCGTACAAGACAGAGTAGAACACACTCGCAAAGGTTTACACTAACTTTAAAAAGTCAGTAAAAATGCACAAAACAAAACATCATACAGGGTTATTAAATAAGAACAATGATAAAAAAATGCGCAACCTGTGCCCCAGGAAATCTGTGATCCACAATTTTGAGACGTGGGAAGAATATATATAGGAGGTATCACTATTTGCTTGTCCTCCTTTTTGCTGTTTCCTGGGCAGTCACCATTAGTCATTGCCAGGAACAAGAAACTGGGCTAGAGGAATATTTAGTCTTACTCATAAGAGCTCCTTTTGTGTTACTCCTTTAAAAGTTTCACACTGCTTTAACAAGCTTGCTATTTCTAGAACTTTCTTCTTATTTCTTACAGGACTGACGTAGAGAATTTTTCTTCATAAAAAGCTGCAAAAGTAGCAGAGAGAGTAGCATTAGAGATTGTAAATAAGCCTTATTGATTGGTTTTCTATGTTAAATAATATATAATTTCTCAGTCATTTTAAGCTTTAGTGCCAATAAATTACAACTTTAATTTCCTTTAACAGAAAATATTTTGTATGCCTAAGGGTTTTTTCTAGTGGTTTCTGTCATTATATGGTACTTCCCTTTATCATTAGTGACTTCTCAATATACAGTTTTGCATCTGCATTCCTATGAACCATTTCAATATTTTTATCTTTTTTTTCTGACTGTCAAAGACAGTTTTACAAAATCTTTCAGAAAATATTTCTCTATAGTGTCCTGATTTATTTGAAAGCGGTGTCCTCTGCTTTTTGTAAATGAGTCTCAATCCTGGAGAAGATTTAATTTCTTAAACGTGATCCAGCTGTGCTAAAATAGCAGATTCTTTACCACTTTGTTAACTATTTTGACAGTATAGTCTTTATAAATCACAGTCTTATTCCTCTAGTAGCAGCCAATAATTGAGCTCTAAAAATAAAAAAGATAAATATTTCATTATTATTTTTTAAAAAAAAAAATATATATATATATATTATTTTTTATAATGGAGTGATACACAAATGAATTCTTTCCAGACCTTATCTTATTTCCCAGGGTATTTCCATAATTTAATAAAGTACCTAAAGTAAGTATATTTTATTTATTTTTACAAATAACTGAAAATTGTCCCTATTAGCAAGATCAGTTATTCTTTATTATTGAACATATACTTGTTTTCAAAACATAATTTTGGCAGGTGTTTCTTTTTACTAATTTTTCTAAAGCACAAAATATCTGCTGAAAATGCCCATCTTTCACACACCCTGAAATAAGGTAAAATAGTTTAAGTAAAGATTTTTAGATTTTCCAGCTTTATTTGTGCTAGTTAGAAGCTATTCCTTTAAAATAAAATGATTACTGACCTTTGACTCACCAGAAGCTTGAAAAGTTTAATGGTTCAATAGGATGAGTCCTTATCGGAAAAGGGTTGTGGGTATTTTAATTAATAATTATTATTATTTTTATGTAAATATAAAGTATTCTTGAATATGGCTTGGCTGTAAACTTTGTATGCCAGTGACCATCTCTCCTGCAGCCTCTTAATGGAAAGGGAAAGGGGAAGAAGAAGAGCAAGGGAAGGGGGAATAAAAAGGGAAAGGGGAAAGAAAAGGGAAAGGGAGAGGAGAGATTGAAATCTGTTCTAAATGGGTGCACAATTCTGAACTCTAACTTTCCAGACAATCCACCTGGATGTGTGAACTATTTATTTTGCAGTCCAGAAGAGGTATATTTTCCATCTATGATGGTATTTGTGCTATGGATGAATTACCTTCAGGTTCTGGAGTTACCTACCCAGGTTGTGCCAAGCACGTTGTCCTCTCTTTTCTTTGAACTCTTCCCAGAGAGCACC
Source organism: Heteronetta atricapilla (assembly GCA_011075105.1). Lineage (NCBI taxonomy): Eukaryota > Metazoa > Chordata > Aves > Anseriformes > Anatidae > Heteronetta > Heteronetta atricapilla. The sequence goes on from CM021731.1 coordinate 187,470,114, forward strand.
CTTGTTCTTTCTTTTATCCTTGGTTTTCTGTGTTTTAACATAGAGAGACTTGTTCTGTCCAAGCTTGAACAAGCTGTAATGATGTATGAAGTCACAGTTAGTGTGCAAAAAGTGCTGCTTGACAGACACTCAACCTCCACCATCCCCCATCCATAACAATTTGGGAAGAGCAAAAGCAGTTATTGCAGCACAGCCACGCCATTATTAAGGCAAACATCTTACAGGCTTCTCCACAGCTCACCCTAATTTTGATTCAAGTGTTTGACTCATGGTGTGGCACTCATCTTGCCTATCTTTAGCTGTCTAGACATTGTGTGTTTAATGTGAGCTGGCTGTCTAGGTCCTGTTTGCAGGAGATATCTCCTTAGCAAGATTCATCCTAGCTGTGTTATGTATTATCTTCAAAGAGAATGAAATTCCTGTTATTTCTTTGTCCTTTGAAATCCGGAAATGTCCAAGAAAGTTGAAAATAAGTAAAAAACAGAGATTTTACATTGGTCCATTGCAGTGATCAGACCATTGTACATTGAGGAGATGGTGGTCCACAGGTAATCTCAGCCAGCTCATTTTAACAGAGGAGCCTGCAGGCAGCCCCCTCTCGGTACTGGTGATCATGGCACCTGGGTGGCCTTGCCCTTATTTAAAAATGTGACAAGAAACTCTCATGTGAACACTGCCTGACTGCAGGTAAATATAGCTTTTCCTTTAAATTCCTTTAAAATCTTGTAATAGCTTGATCGCAGTCTACAACTTCCTCGTAAGGGGGTGTCGAGAGGCAGGAGACCTTTTCTCCATTAACACCAGCGACAGGACCCGCGGGAACGGGGTTAAGCTGAGGCAGGGCAAGTTTAGGCTTGACATCAGGAGGGGGTTCTTCACAGAGAGAGTGGTTGCACACTGGAACAGGCTCCCCAGGGAAGTGGTCACTGCACTGAGCCTGACTGAGTTTAAGAAGAGATTGGACTGTGCACTTAGTCACATGGTCTGAACTTTTGGGTAGACCTGTGCGGTGTCAAGAGTTGGACTTGATGATCCTTAAGGGTCCCTTCCAACTCAGGATATTCTATGATTCTATGATTCTATGAACTGAAAAGGACTAATTTCTGCTAAGGACCATGTCTGCATGGTGTGCTGTGTGTGGGTTGTAGTCCTGTTCACTGATACCCCACCTGGGGTTGCCAGTATCTAAAGGGATGTAGGCTTATCTATGCTATTCTCTTCTTATTGTGCTAGCTTTGATAAATAGCATTGTGAATGATACCTTACAGAGTGCCTTTCTTACTGGGATCATAACAGACTAGCACCTCCCGGTACAAAACACCTGTGTTAGCAACATTAGTAACAGAAGGCAATATCTACTTCTTCTACAGAGTAAAGAAGTGGTTCCCACAAGAACTCTGTAACAAATCTAATTTTCAGACTGTTGCTATGCACAAAAACCAAAGCTTTTAGAATTTTGGCATTTGTACTTTTATTTTTCCTTTTAAATAAAATAGTAAGTAAAAAATAGTAAATGTAACAAGATGATTATGTCCATGGTGAAACAGTAGTATATGTGCATACACAGATGCTAGCTTTCCATTACCCAAGCACGAATATAGCATCTAAAAAAAAGGCTCTTAAAACATGAGACTTTTTTTTTGACTTCTCTATTTCAAGCAACCCAATGGAGTCGACTGATATTTCCAAACCCATTCTTTGGGAGAAGAAAACATATAAGAAACTCCAGCCTAAAGGTATTTTTATTCAGGAAGGAATCTTAGTTTGAAATAATGGCACTGCAAGAAAGGGATTTCCAGAGCCTCATGGCCACCCTACATTTGATGGGATCAGGAAACGAGTTTAACAATGAAAAGATATAGCAGAGATTGACACTGTTCAGGCATTTAGCAAAATTGGCCATGACTTTTTATTTCGAACCACTGAAGAGATATGCCTTAGATTCAAACTCACAGTGAATAAAACACTAATATGGTGGGGAGCAGACAGTCTAGTTTACTGGTAGCAGATCTTCCTGTTATTAATTTAAGAGCTGTAAGGTCTAGAACAACAGAAGAAGTTGGTCCTCTAGCAACACAGTTTGATTCTTTGTAGTGTAATGTGAAAGACTTAGCAGGGTTTGAACTCAGGGCTAGATATTTCTCCAGAATGAAAACTGAAAGAGATACAGATGGTTAGGCTACTCCTGTTGAAAATATTAAAAATTCAGTTCTTGCCAAACTGACAAGGGAAGTAATTAGCTTAATATTTCTAAAATGTCATTCTACACAGTGCAGAATGAAATCAGAATAGGCCTTAATACTGCAGAATGCAGTGGCAACATGATCACATATTACCCATTGCATATTTCCTTCTAGACACTCACATTATGACACACACAAGTATGTGCAGTGATCTTGGGTGTCCAGCCATCATGACACCACAAGGAGATGTTTCTCCTGTACTGTTTCCTTGTACCATTATGCGTCTTCCAGAGGCATGTTTATTTGGGTAATTGTGTTAACTTAAAAAAGCTGCCTCAAACAGGTGTTGGCCTTTGAAAGACAGATGGTTTTACTCCTGCATGCCTTTGGAATGAGTTTTGGCTTTGAACCAAGCTCATAACACCTCAATCTGGAAACATCTGTGATAACTACTAACTGTGCTGGGTTGCTCAGCTTTACTATAGTAATTGAAAATGAGTATGAAATAAATATAGAATTCTAGAGCTGATATGAAATGCAGCCCTCACCTACCTTGATTTATATTAAGATGTTTTTTGTTAGTTTAAATCTAAATTTCCTTGATCTGAAACTCCTTAGGAATCCTCAGATGAATCTCTGGGGTCGGGAAATAGTTATCTGTCAAGAACAAAACTCAGTAGAAGAAAGGACTGGGTTTTGAAGTCTCTTGATGTGGTACTGACATGGTTGAAGCACGTCTTTTCAACTTTTAATATAAAAAATGCAACTGCGTTTCCAAATTTTATCAACTGCTTTACCTACGATGTGAAGGTTTTTTTTAGCAAAGGGAAAATGAAAAAGAATTTTTCAGATATATTAAGACAGATTTTTTTTAGCTGAGCTTTATTGTTCTTTTAGTATAGTTGAGTCATGTAAAATGTCAACATTTTAACTTCTTCTTCTATTTAGTTAGTGATAAAATTTTAAAAACCTCAGAACCTCTCACAGAATGGAAAGCCTAACCTGCTAGACCCCAGTCTAGTTTTGAAGATCTTCTGCAAAGATTTACTTTGAACAAACTTAAACAATCTGTTCTAGCACTCCTAGTCTTGTTACTTTAGGTATAAAGGTTAGAAACATTAGAAAAACAAGGTCATTGGTGGCAGTAAGAGCTTGATTAGATGCAGAAGGTGAGATTTATCAGGGCAAGAAATAAATGCTTCTAAGGGATAAGACTCTTCATCCTGAAATAGGCACTTAAAATAGGTCAGCAGAAGGCTATCCTGAAAGTGCCCATTTCATTTGGCTAGTTATAAAAAGATGACAAGTTTGAATCTAGACACAGAGATCAGATGAATCCCACCCACAGAGACTAAAGAGCATTAAAATAGCTGGTGGCACCTCCATTGTCACCAAGTGAGGACATCCAAAGTGTCTGAAATACCATTACTGTCAATTAATGACAGACAGCATGGGAGGTGGGATACAAACGAAACTGTTCACTAGTAGGATGGTCAGAGAAGTCTGGGAGATGTAAGGGGAAATGAGGCCAGAGATACTGATTGGCCTGTGGACAATGTTTTCACAAATGGAGAAAAAAGGGGGAGGTATGAATTTTATATTTAGGAGTCAACGTGATCAGATCAAGAAGGAATGTGGTAAAAATTCTTAGCAGCAGTAAGGAAAAATGCTGTCTGTGGTCAGGAAGAGCTAGCATTTTGGGATCCAGAAGGCCAAAGTCCTTGACAACCTGGGCTGCTCAGCTCCAGACCAACCTGGTACATATGCCATTGAGGAGCAGAAACATTACACTGGTAGGAAAAGGCATTGCCTCTGTTCTGCCAGCATTTCTGAAATCAAAGTGCACCTGTGATGTGCTTTGATTTTGAGCATTGCGAGGACTGAATGGAAAGCAAATGTCAACAGAATTTGTTTTCATCCAACTTCAAGCAACGTCTTGGTTTTCAGCACAGTTCTCATTTAAAAATGATGTTGTTCCTTTCCAAAGAAGATAGAGGAGGAACAGTGAGAGATGATAACACCATTAGCTTTACAAGCTCTTATGGAGCAGTAGTTTGAATTTGGCATTTCTTCAAAAGGAATAATTTGGGATAATTATAAGGAATAATTATTCAAAAGGAATAATTTGAACCAGGTTCACATCAAGAAATGCCCAGGCTCATTCAGCCAGTCAATTTAGAAGATAGAAAAATAATAATAATAAAAATAATTGGATATTTGTCTCCAGACTTGCCACTCATCTACCTGTATTCTATATCTTGCTAAACAGTAACAGCACATTTTTACAAAAGATTATGTTGTTCCATCTCAGTGGAGAAGAACTTATGTGCAGTCACCTTTCTGTATCTACACTTCAGAAGTCTCTGTGTAGACAATTTTATCCCTGGACCATATTCTAGACATTGATGCAACAATTGTTTTCTTTGCAGTGCAGTGCATTGAGCATAATTAGAGAGCTTGAAACATATCTAAAAATAATTTGTAGGACATCACACCTAATTAGGTTGGATGCAGAAGTCTGGCAAGTAGTGCTAACTACTGTCAATTGTAGCACTGAAAGAACTTTAAATGAATAAGAAATGTAATTTAAATGGCAACATCAGGACGATGAAACTAGTTAATGTAACTGAAGGAAAACAAGAACTAATTATATTGTGGACTGTGCAGAAAGTCCCTCTACAGCTTAACATTATAAAAACTAATTCTCAAAATTGTTGTGGCTGTTGATGGATTTTTATTTTATTTTTTTAAAAATAAGAATAATTACCCCACGTAGATTTCTGTGTTTAGATAAAAATTAATGTTCTTTCTGCTCCTTTGTTTTCCCAGCATGATGAGTTTTGTAATACTAATCATTTCCACAGTCTGTCACGTAATTAGTGCTGGTGTACATCTGCACTGACATTTTAAAATACAGGTGTTATATAATTTTATCTGGGAACATTTCTCAGGACAAACAAGTTGTACAGTGATTGTTTCCTAGTCTTATTTTTGTATTTCACATTTGCAAAATAGTTAATGAGCCCTGGGAAGATGCTTTTTCCCCCTCAGCAGAGAATTTTCCAGTATTTCTGAATTACTTTTGAACTCAGAGCAAGTATGCTCCTAAGAGCAAGAACAGGTGGTGGCCTGGGCCATCCAAATTCCAGGGGCAGCAAAGCTGTTTGTGCAGGTAACTTCAAGCTGGCAAGGTTGATCCTGCATTCAGCAACAGACTGGTTGGGCTGGGCACTGTGCCTAGGGCAGCAGACCCCTCTGGAGCTTACCCTGTTTGATATGACCAGGCAAAGGACTAATGCTCATTGAACATATGGCTCTACTGCTTAATGTGTAGGCCCTTCTCTGATAAAAATTAATTTTGAGCATCAGGGTAGCCTTGGACTTAGTAAGTGCCTGGTTTCTTTTTTTAGATGAAGAAAAATGAGAAGATACTGTCTAAATAAATCACCCTAATTAAGTTCTATTTTTAACACAGTGTTGGGTGAACATGAACATGAATGTGAATGTGAAAATGAGCATGAACATGAACAAGGGGGAGTTAAAGAAATTGTAAAACTGGTGAATTATCAGAGGTAAGCTACAGGCCCCAAGAATATGGGAAGCTGTTGAAGAGATCACAACCAGTGTCATTCACCAAACATAAAACAATGCCTGGAAACAGTAGCAAGATTTGTGAAGAAGTTATTGTGACCTAAAACAACAAGAAATTAATATATCATTAGGTTAGTCAAATGTTCTTTTTGTTTGTTTGTTTGTTTGTTTGTTGTTGTGGTTTACTTTGTTTTGTAGAGGATGAAACAGGACTCAGTGGTGTTCCATACAACATGTTCCAGGGAAAGAACAGTGAAAATCCATGAAAAAACAGACAAACAAACAAACAAACAAAAAAACCAAAAACCAGACAACAACAACAACAAAACAACCAAACAAAAACACAAAACAACCAACCAACCAACTAAACAACAACAACAACAACAAAACAGAAAATGCAATTAACTGGTTGATTTTTTCCACAAAACGATGGAGATAAAAGAGAGATGCCAGGTTTTGAGGTAACAATACTGTGTTGACTGCAATATAGTATTTTGGAAGCACCTGAGTAACTAGAAAGAACAGACTTAGTGGGAGGTAGAAAGGTCTGCAATCTCTGCCTTATAGGCAATGCCAGACTGATAGAAGAAACAGCACTGAAAGCAGCAGATATGACAGCAAAATTCAGACTGTTGAGGTAGACAAGAAAACAGAAGGCAAATTTGATACTAAGAAAATAAAGCCACAGATGAGAAAAACAGAAGAATGAAGTGCTTCAGCATGGTGTTAGGAAAGGGAGAATGTGAAAAACAAATTGAATTTTCCATTGTGGTACGAGGATTTACTAAGCATGAAAAGATCAGCAGAAGTGCAAATTTTTCAAGAGCAAGCAAGACACTGATGTCTTAGAGTGACAACATTTTCAAGAGCACTCGACCTGAGCCTTAACAAATGCAAAAGAAGAACTACAGTACTGTATATAGTGCATGGGTTGAACCCTTTGCCATATATAACTGTGTATCATCATCATATTATCAGTACTCTCAGGAGTAAATGTTGTGATTGTAAACTGAATATCAGGAGCAAAAGTATGGTGCACATAGACACGAAGGCCAGTATCACATTTCTTCAGGAAACCATCAAAGACAAAAGGTCAAGAAACTATGGACAAATGGCTATGAAGCCACCAACACCTAGAAAGAACTTCTACCCTCTTCTACTGAGAAAAGAAACTCTGCAAAATGATGTCCTTATGTTAAAATTGGCTATGCAAGAACAGCAGAAGCATCATGTCAGAGAGGTATCACATTGGCAGAAAAGGAATTCCTTCCTCCCTATACAAATAAATATATAAACTCCCTATAGTTAAAAGGAAGACAAAGATACTATTAAAATACTCAAATGCATTATAATTCACATTTAAAACTATTTTTACCTCTTTTCACTTCATCTTTAACAAAATAACAACAACAAAAGATTTAGTAACATATACTAGGCATTGTATTAAGAAAGACTAGGGTTGTTGCTAGAGATTAGCATGACCTATTGAATACATAATTATAGTAATTTTCCAAATCCTGCCAAGATTATTATTATTATTATTTTCTTTTTTAAAAAGAAAGCAACATCTACCTTCCTCTTCTCTATCCAGTAATATTACAGGACAAAAACAATCAATCAATCAAACAAACAAACAAAAAAAACCCATCAACTTTTAAAGATACTTTTCTTGAAAAAAATACCTTTAACTACAGCATCTCTAGTAGTAAGGTTGTCCTTGTTTTATCAAAATATCTATCATAAAGAAGACCTTTTATTAGACTTCAATTAAATGCCGGAATTTCATAGATATTCTCATAGGAAATTTTCCAGTGACTTCAAGGTGAGCTTTTGTATCTTGGACTGTAGCTTCAAAAAAAACGTAAAATGAATGTTAGTACATTTTATTTCTACTGAAGTAGGGCAGCTGGGAACTGAATGCAATATTTTGTTGGGCTTTGAGTGAATGCCTGGGGAGCTGCAAAACAGGGTAACATAAACCACTACTGAGGTAAAATAAATTAGGGACTGGGTCTGTTGTCAGTGCAAGTACATTTAATGTGCTTTTAAGAGAGGAATTGTTTAACTAATGAGGTACAAACATCAATCGTGTATTTCAAAGTATTAATGCATAATGCCCACATATTTGTTAAACTTTAATAAATCCAATTAATATTCTTTTGCTATTTAATCAGGCATTTAGTTGATTAAAGTGAATGGACTATTTAATCTAGTACTTTATATTTAATCACACAGCTACATTCTTTTAAACATGTGCCATCAACATTAAAATAATATATACACCATCCTGTAAATTCCAAGGCAGGTGCCCCAAAGAAGTACAAGTGGATGAGGACACATCCCCATGCTTTCATAAATATTCCTCATTTTGTTTGGGACTTACAGCCAAATGCAGGATCTGCTGGTGCTTGCTCTGGAGCAGGAGGTTCTGCCCAGCATAGGACTCACAGGAGAGAGTCCCAGAGAGGCTCCACATGGTCCTGTTAGCAGCACAACCTAAAGGGCAAGGACTGGTTCACCTGAGAGCGTAGCTTAACCCACATGTCTGTGGAAGAAAGGTGCTCCATGCTGTGCTGAGTCAGGTATTTTGTGTTGCCATGTACACTTATCTTCTGATGTCTTTCTCTGACAAGGCATGTAATGAGTCTTCCTCTGGTGAACACACTCAGGAATACTGGTAAAGAGAGGAGGAGGATGCAAAGGAAAGCAGAAGGTTCTAAGAAAGTAACAAAATGAAAGTAAAATTCCAAGAAATAAGAAGAATTTTAATCAAAATAGGAAAAAGTCCATCACATCCACAGAAAGATAAGGACAAAACTGCACCTTTTCAAAGGGAGAAAATGAAATAATATGAATTAATAAATGAGAGGGAATAATTAAGTATGCATCAGAATAATGGTACAGAGAAAAGGGTATCAGAAAACAAGGAAAATGAAAATAAAAGGTATTGGGTGTATGTGTAGGGAAGTAATGTTTCTTAATATATTTAGAAGCCTGGTTTGAAAATGAAATTAAAAGATGAAATACATAGTTCACCACCAAGATTGCAAAATTAAAAGCTGGCTATCAAAATGTGGTAGACCACAATAAAAGATTAAAAGGAAATGAAATAAATTACTTCTTCAATTTAACACAGAAAATATTTGAGAAAGAATACTGCAAAGACTGGATTATTTTTTACATAGCCTTTGCTCCTCATCTGCTGACTCCTTTGTCATTTCTCCTAATTACTTTCATTTGACCAGTTTAAAAGAAAATAAATTATACTGCAGATAATTTTATCTAACCTTTTATTGAAATAAGTAGTTTAAAACAATATAAAGATTATCTCCAAATCAATAATCAAATTTAGCATATGTAAAAGTGTTCTGAATGCAAAAAATGTCTTTAGTATATTCTATTTATTTATTTCCATACTATCAATAGAGCTGAGATTTGCATTTAGAATCAAATCTTTGGGCACAATTTGTGCAAAAGGGATACAAATTTAATGTGGTACTTCCCTGAAACACCTTTTGTGCTTTGTCCAGATACAACTTTGTTCTTTTAAATCACTTCCTCTCCCTAAAACAAGTAGATAGGAAAACCCACCTCAAACCATAAAAAAGAATGATAGCATTTTTAGATTCTCAACTAGAGTTTAAGAATAGCACTAGATGATTTCATTGCATGTTCTGTGATCGCAGCCTTTTCAAGAATTCCCAGTGAATTGCCACAGAAATGCCACAAAAAAAAAAAAAAAAAAAAAAAAAAAAAAAAAGGACTGTGTTCTCTAATAGATGCCTTCTGAGACAGGGCGTAGCTTGAAAAGAAGGGTGGTATCACCCATATACTTTCTCTGAAGATCTTTAATTCTGATTCACAAACAGCTAATATTGAATGTTTCACAAAAAAAGATGCAGGACAATGATTATTCAGATATTTTGTGAATATATTAGAAAAACAGATATTTTCTCCCCCCCCCCCCCCCTTTTTTTTTATTTTTTCCTTTTTTTGGGTGGGGGGAGGTTGCTGGCAGAAAACAAATAAATATATACCAAATAGTTTGATATTAATTATTCACCTGGCATTAACTTTAAGAATAAGAAAGAAAGCAGAGCTTTTTGCCTTGCTTGTACATCATGTTCCCTTTGCAAGGTCAGGTCTTGCCAGAGCTCGGATGCAAAACTTTCAGAACAAGTAGTATGATCAATATGAGAACTAAGGATGCCTGGTTCCCCACAGATTTCTTTTGAGGTTGTTTGACTTTGATGTCTAAGCAGGTGAGATCTATGAATGAAGCTTTTCACTTCTCGACAGTATTAATAATGGCTTGCTCCACGTGGATCCTCTGATGTCTAATCAAGGTTAAACCTCCGCAGCAGCCTTTTCATCAGTGGAGGCCCTAAACAGGCTGCCTTGGCTGCTTTTTTTCTTGACATTTGTAAGAAGCAGATCACTTTGGGAACTGGACAACTTCTGCAAGTTTGGGTGCAACTGGCCAATGTTTGTTGGGCAGATAAGTTTTTCGGGAGGCAAGCAGAGCTAGGATAGGGCCACAGAAGTTTTACTTGGATAAAAAGGAAAGAACACAGTGGTTAGGAAGTGATGCTGAAGCTGAGGCCCTCCCTTCCCCGTCTAAGTTAAAGCTAAGGCTTCTTGCTGTTACAAGGAGGCAATATATTTCCAGATGTCTCTTAAGAGACAAACTGAAATGCTGACCTCTGACGGCTTTCTTTACTTATGTAAGAGAAGCTGTTATGTATTTCTTATTCAATGAAGAGGGTTTTCTGTCCATGATTAACCTGTGTGGTTTCCTACACAGAGACATGGGTAGTGACTTTAGCTATGTTGTACCAGGTGACTGAAGCTTTCTCAGAAGGATGCCGGTAAGCCACGAACAGAAAGATTTGAAAGCACAATTAGATAAATGTTTGTAATGTGAACTTGTATTTCCAAAAACATCTTTGCAGAGCTACAAAGAAGTAAATAAACACAGCAGAATAAATACTAATACAGATGATGAAAAGCCACATTATTGCAAGCATGTGTTGAGGGCACACTTAGACATAAGCAGGGGCTGAGAAACTGCTCCTGTTTGTGACAGCCATTACTGATATACTTGTACATATCAAGCTCTTATTTATTTATTTATTTATTAAATCATGGGATTTGTTCTCTAACTTCAGACAGGTGAATCCTTTCAAAAACACATCAACATTTCAATAATAAAAATAATCTCCCTTTTGTGCTGCAGAATTGAACTGATAAATTAAAAGAAGCTCTTTCTTTGATTTTATCTGATTTGCACTATTTTGCCAGTCTCTGTCTTTCCTCCCTTATTTTCCAGTCTTGACCAACTTTCACAGGGAGCAAAGGAGGATGCTGGAGCACTTTACTTCAGTTTGGTTTGTGAAGTTGGACCATGAACTCCTGACCTCATCCAAAGTAAGCTGAAGATAATGACAGTCTTTCCATTGACTTCAGGGAACACCAAATCAAGCTCTAAATCCTCCAGGCTGCAAAAGATCATAAATAGTCATTAAAGTCATAGAAGTGAGTCTTTCTGCACCTGTAGTCTTGCTTAGGGTTACTTTATCAGCTGTTCAAGTGGAAACAGATCCTATACTTCAGAAGCTGAAGCAGATACTGAGTTATTACCTCTGTTGTTTTGCTGTTTTTGTTGCTCCTGAGAAGGTAAAGGCAACAGGGAAATTAATATGTACCTGTGATCCCATCAGAGAGACAAACATAAGAGGCTGAGTTCTTCCTGCTAGCTGGAAAATTAGATACCACATAACTTTAAATCTCTAATAATGCTAGAGCACTTGCTTACTTTTTATTATGTAAGGCAGTTTAAAACAAGTGAAGTAACTAAGTGGAAAACCAAAGGAAAGTGCCTGCAAACTACTTTTCTTATATCTTTCAAAAAGGCTTGCCTGACTTGTCAACAAAGGGAAAAGGACTGCGCACAGACTCCATTCTGCTGTAGTCAGCAACATCTAAAAGAAGAAAGCAGTTTGCCTAAAAAATCATACTTGTTATATTTATACAGCAGCATGTGGGGCAGTGTGTTTTCTTTGACTTTCCATTGGAGCTGTTACAAGTTGTCTTTGTGAATTCTACAGGCAGGTATAAAAGTAATATTTGACTTTAATTTTCAGGCTCCTTATGCACTGAGGAAAATCCACCAGAGCTCCATTTCTCCAGCTTTATAATATAATAACTCACCTTCACATTTTCAACAAAGAAAGGCTGTGTAAGGAACCTGCCAGTTGTCATGGAATCAAATGCTATCCTTTTAAATAGCATATCCCTCCTCACACAGACAGCAATGATCATAACTCATGTATATGTTAGAAAAAATGATAACACCATTGTCAAGAAAAGTATGATGCACATTTTTAGGGATATATGCTCTACCTGCTCAGGCCAAAGCAATGCAATCTTTTCTTTTCTTTCTCCCTTATAAAAAAGAGAAAGAGGTATTCCAAGAACATTTTTTTTTTTCTGACATAAAAAGTAAAAAAATCTCATTTTTGTAAGAATGCATTCCAGACTATTCACATCATAAACATCTTTCAGTATCACATACATTTATAAATCTTGGTTTTAGAGGTTTCACAGAATCTCAGCAAATATAAAACATATTTTAAGCTTTCCAGATGAAAAATCTTTCAAAATGAGGCTATGCAAAATGTTTGCCCAATGCGTAGGTTTTAAAAACTTGAAATGTCACATGATAAAAGAAACCTCAAAAATATTTAAGAATATTCTGCTGACTATCTCTGTGCTTTAGTGGAATGAATGAAATGTCATAACAAGTTCATAATGAAAAAAAAATGGACTATTACAAAATTCATAGCAGCTAATGAAAAATAAAAATAATGTATTTGGATTTAAGAGTAGTGTCATTCATACTGTTGTAGCTCTATTTCTGTACCCGAGCAATGAACAGTCCTGCATAAGAAGGGTGTAAAAGCAAGTTGGGAGGTAAGTTGTCGAGGTATTAATCATAAAAGTTAAATATATCCTGCAAAATTATGTTTTTCAGTTGTATATATATATATTATATTATAGCTGTATTGTTTAAGCATATACTTTTAAAACTTAAAATGTAACTTATGTCAAAGAGTAAATCAGCAGAGGCAGCTCTCAAAACCCAAATCCTCCCAAAGAAAATAGGCATTTTACATCTTACTCAACAGTTCTAGTGCTTCTTAGAGATAGCTTGGAAACCTCCAGAGAAATATTTTTATGTGGGAGATAGTAACCCTTAATATTTGTTGGTAGTGTAAGAATTTTTTGCTATGCTGAGAGTCATACATATTTCACAAAAAAATTAAGCAGACAGTAGGGAAAATAACTTCTTACACCTGGAAGGCTTACAAATTCATTATGCAATTTTTCATGCACAACTACCATGGAAGTCATATACTTGTTTCCTTCAGGATGCAGGAGCTGTATCTGTTCTCTCAAAGACAAGAATAGTATATTATGCTGTTCTCTGGACCTATGTGAGCTTCAAAGATATATTACTTGTACTAGACTGAAATAACTGAGGGCTAACACTGCTATCAATCAATATATTAGGACTTAACCTTTATTTACATTGGCTTCACTTTTAACTAAGTGATGCCATTTACTCAATTACTGCTACTCATGATTCACAGCAATGTAGCAATGTAGCTGGAAGCAGAAAGGAATCTCACTAAGATTTTTTTTTTTTTTTTTTTTTTTTCCAATTTAGTCAAGTTCCTTTTTCAAATTTATTTCTGAAAAGGTACTAGTTAGGAAATAAAAACTTCCATCAGGTACTTTGATTTGAGCAAAAGAGTTTCTTCTTTGTGTTCAGCTCTTTTGGAGGAGCAAGGAAGAGGCACATTTGGCCAGCTACAGCAATATTGTTTTGCTCACAGTCTCTCTGTTGGCTGAACAATGGAGGGAAGCTGTTAAAGTATGTGTCATTTAGGAGTCTGAAGGAAACAGGGTAACAGAAATGATATGTCAAGTCTTGATTCCTTATAGGGCTGCTCTTTTTTGTTACTGCTTTTCAGATTTTTACTTTAAGTGTGGTTGCTAAGGCTTAAAGCAAGAGTGAAACTCTGTTCACGGATAGCTGGGCAGCCCATGAAAAAATGGGAGAATGAGCGACAAATGAAAGGAACTTCTGCTGGGACTAAAACATGTTCAGTATATTGCTTTGTTATCAAAGTGAGTCATTTCTGTTAAAGGAAGCAGAAAAGAAGTTTGGAAAAGTTCCTTACTGCATTAATTCATGGAAATTCAAACCAGCCACATTTGCCTAAATGCATCTGGCATGAGTGATTCTATGGTGACAGTGACAAGCACTTGGGTGCAAAAACTATAGCCTGCAACTAAAACTAAGAGTCATCTACCATCCTTAAATGAGGTGAAGCTGTTTAAGAGTCTGCTTCATGCAAGACCTACACAAGTCCTCAGTGATATATGCATGCTTGCTAAGCTCTGAACTCTTGAGGACAGTCAGCCCAGCTGCGGTGGTTAGGTGCAGCAGCTAACAGAGCAGACAGCACCAAGAAAAGGCTGATAGAAACGCAACAAGGAGAAATGAACCTTGCTACATGGCTGGACTTGGCTGTCCCAAACTGGCCATCATGTCTTATTGTAGGGTTGAGACACCAAGCTTGCGTGTGAACAGAGGGCACAACTGTGCATTTCTTACAGCTCTGCTTTAAAATCAAGTATTAAGGTTACCCAATTTTTCCAACTTTTCATGTATAAAATGCTATTTGTTAAGCCAGTTGATTCATGTTGGAGAAAGGGGAAAATTACCTTAGCTTTATCGACATGGCCATCCAGAGAGGGGTTTTATTTACGGTGTTTTATTAGTAACCTCCTTCAATCTCACCCCTGACCTTGTTGATGCCAGTCACGCCCTGGATAAAAGTTACATGCATGTTTATTTTACTTTACCACCATTGCTTTTACAGGAGTAGCCTAATCAAGTGATTAATTATGCTTAGGAAAATCAAAACAAGACTTGTTTTCAGTGGAGTTAATCTTGAATCAGAATGTTGCTAAAAGCTACTCTGAGCAGGTTATGATTTGAGCAGCATGTATTGAGATTTCATGGGCAAAGGTGCTAGCCAAATATCAGAGTTTCTCTGCAGAGGGGGACCTCTGCCTCAGAGACCCACTTTGTCTCTCTTCATTACTCTAGGAACAGACATTCCTCCTGGCAAAAACAGGCAGGGTTGTAGTCAGCAGCACACATAATTAGATTAATCTGGGATAAATGATAAAATATCCTCCCCTTCCTGTAAGCACTTGCTCCCCTTTCTGGACCCAGGACATTATTGCCACCATTACATCCAAGACTAGACCAGAGTTCAGCTACCTTCACAAAGCCTCTCTCCTGGAAGGTCTTACATCTTCCTTCAGTGCTGTTGCCTTCCTAATTCAGTCCTTACAGACTTCTTCCAGGGCTGTCAGGAGCATGGTGGGGGAGAGCATAAGGACTCTCTTCACCAAGGTCGCATTGAGGAGAACTCTCTGTACTGTACTTTTAGCTTCCTATATCAAAGTGGCTGTTCTAGTCAGCAAGGTTCTGAGACACAGAAATGATTAAAATTGTCTTCATTTTCATGCTACACATTCCATGAAGTACTTTAGGTATCATTTGTTTCAGAATATCTGACAATTATAATCATGATTATCAGTTTAATTGTATTATGGTACAGACAGGGGACCATGAGTAGAGATTTCGTTAGGTGCGCTGAAGCTTGTCAGAAAAAGACATCCTATATCAGTGTTGTTAAACTCAAATGTTCAACACCTTGAGTATGTCCTTCCAACACAGCCTAAAGTTTTGAGATAGAAAAAAAAAAAAAAAAAAAAAAAAGCAGGGATTTTTTTTGTTTGTTTTATGATTCTGACTTTTCAGTTTTCGCAGTTTTAGTATACTTAGAGATTTCAAAATTTTCTTCCATCAACAGAGATTGACAGAAAGGAAAAGAATATAAAATCCAATAGTCTCATGAACCTGTATGTTTTCAGCTACAAATTAATGGTAAAACATCAGTTATCATAAAACTGAGGAATGAATGCTCTTCATAATATGGCACATATTCGTTTGAAAGTCTCTTTTTTTCCACTTACAATAAATTTTGATATTGATAATTCAGTTCCATATCTGCATGCCTTTGCTGTGCTTTAAAGCATTGTAGGACTCCCTTTCCTGGTGGACCCTGATGCCCACTGGGATCCCACACTCTTCACAGAACAGTTGAGGTTGGAAAGAAATTCTGGAGATCATCTTTTCTTATAATCTCGAAGCCGTTGAACAGAACAGGACCCAGAATTGACCCACTGGTACATCACAAGAGACTGGCCTCCAGTGAGACTTCATGCCACTGATCACCACCCTGTGCGTCCAGCAGTTCAGACAGTTTTCAAACCACCTCATGGTCTGCTCATCCAGCCTATAAATCAACAGCTCCTCTACAAGGACCTTGCAGCAGTGTCAAAAGCCTTACAGAAGACAAGACAGATAATATCCACTGCTCTCCCCTCATCTACCAAACTGGTCATTTGACTGTAGAAGCTTACCAGGTTGGTTGGGAATGATTGTCCCCCTATTCATGCAAGTCTGTTGCTGGCTGCCAGTAGATTGGGTTGGTTTTGCTGAAGCTGATTGGAAGGAGATACCAGTAAGCCTCTGCCATCTCTGTTACCTGCTTGTCATGGTCAGGGACCAATCTGAAGCTTGCACATATCCCTTTTTCTTCTGCATATCCAGGTTTCTTCCATTGTAGGTGATGCCAGAGGTGGTGAAGCCAGTGGTACATGATGGTGTGTCTGAGATTGTACTCATTGTAGAGCTCAGAAGTGGATTGATGAACACAGACCTGGAAACTCAGAAACATCCAATTCTATAGTCTAAACATAGCTATGAGGATGAAGATGGTAACTGAAAAGGGCCCAAATGTCCTGGAAATACACCATCTTCTGTATCAAATTACCAAAGAAGAACAATAGTGCATTAAAATGAAATTTTTAAATTGATGTATTTGTGGCATCTTCTTTTGCTGACAATTTTTTGAGAAATTTAATTGTCTACATTGCTTCAGTTGAAAAAAAAAATATCTGGAATTGTTAGAGGGAGAAAGAAATTGTTGATCGTTCTCAAATGTTGTCTTTTATTTTTTGAATGTCTCATCTTCTTGTGATTCTAATGACCAGAGAAGAAGATAGAGATGAGAAAGTGTCCAAGTTACATACTTGTTTTGGGGAAGGGACAGTAATCAGAAACAAACAAACAAACAAACAAACAAAAAAGGTAAAAGAGATGAATGTGGCTTGATTAATGTACAGATAATTGTACAGGTGGGACAAATACTCTATTGTTGTGGTTGTTATAAAAAAGAAAACTAAATATTTTCAATAATAATAATAATAATAATAAACAACTAACCATCATTCATAAAATTATGGTTAATTTTGTATGTCCCAATGAAAACTTTTGAGGTAGCATATTACCACATGAAAATGCAAATCTCTTCTGGCAAAATCAGGACAGGAATTTGTATTTCCAGTGTGAAGTCATAATCCTGAGGAAGATGAAATCTGTGTATTCTTACAGTCTGCAGGAGCAGTACTGCCTAAAGGATGTACTTAATGATGAAGCAGAAGAATGAAAACCATACTGCAAAATACAGTCTCAGGGCACCAAGAATGTAACACTTTGCAGTAAATATGTTGCTTTAAAATAGAGATGCATACTTCTGCATATTTTCACACACACACAAAAGAAAGGAATAAGACAAATCCTTCTAAAATGATACCTCTAATTTTCAATATGTGGCAAATAGAACGAAGATGCAAAGTGTAGCTATTTGCCACAAGGAGGGCATTCACTCAGGAAAGCTGTAGGATGTTGGAGCATGCTGTAAGCATGTTTGGCTGAAGCCAGGGGGTCACAGTTTTGCTGCAGTAACTAGCAACAGTCCTTGGAGATGGATCTGTGTAGTTTTTGTAAATGATGAGCATTTGATTTTTTTTTTTTTTTTTTTTTTTTTTTTTTTTCCCCCTATCACAAATGAGTTCAGGAGAATTTTTCAGGTCTTGCTGTCAAACTAAGGAGGCAGATGGTCAGGGCTGGCACAGCAGCCAGCCGGTGGCTCGCAGAACTGGGCCCTCCCAGCACTCATTTTAATGGAGTCTCCACCTGTGGTCAAGCCTACAGAGAGCCATTTTTATTTACCAAATGGTGAGTGATTGGGTCATTGTCCTGAAAAATTATTGCATTTCTGTAACACTTCCATTAAAGAAAGTAAATGAACTCTTCAGAATCATAGCTTTAATGACAGTCATGCAATTCATACATTTTAAATAAAGTCCCTAATTGGCTGTCTGTGAAGTAGAAAGAGAGCTGGTGCAGTGAATGGCTTAAATGCAGCAATTACAATATTTCTTATTCTTTGCCAATCTAAAATTAATGAAAAACCTTTCTTGCTGTGACCTTGACAAATGGTGGTGTAACCTTTTTAAATTCTCAGAGGGGGCTGAATCCTACCCTGTGAGAAAGTGATGCAAAGGAATTGCAGCTGAACATTTCTAATTAGTAAACTGAAACTCTGTGACAGGGAAGAAAGCTAAGAGGCACTGATTGGATTTAACATATATTAGACACCATCCCCAGGGGAGAGAAGATAGCTCTCAGTATTTTAATCTCAGTGTACCTGATTATCTCTGGGCACTACTGAATCACATGCAGGATTTGTGTAAATTTGTTTTAACTCGAGGTAAAATCTGATCCTGCAATACACTAGGTATGCCTAATTCCTGCTGCTTTCAGGAGGTGCTGTGATGGTGTGTACCCCCCCTCCTGCCTTCGGTTTGGCCATTGCCTTGCTCAAACACTCTCTGCTGCACCTAAGGCCTTGCTTATTCAGATAGTGGCAACACGCATGCTCATGCAGATAGTGACAACAATATCAGCTCAAACTGGGTGCTGGAAAAACTGACAGACAGATGTCTTGCTCGGTAGCTGAGGGACAGTGTAGCATGAACCAAAAATGAACAAACAAACAAAGAAACAATAATATGACTATTAATCCATCATCTTACCCCATAAATAGTAAGCAGGTTAAGAGCCCTCTGAGCTCTTCTGCACAGTGGCTAGCTGCATGACAGGATCTTCCCTTGAGTCAGGATGTCTCTCAAGGTCATTCCTGCTGCAGAGATCACTTAATCCTTGAGAGAGATTCCTTGCTGCAACAGATCCTTGGTCAGTGATTAACAGCTTGCTAAACTTTTAAGCTTTGCTAAGATTATTATATTGATTGTTCATATAAAATTCTTAGACATAAACTGTTGACCAAGTCTGGGACTAGGAGTAGATTCAGGCTCCTTACCTCTTTGATTCAAGGAGTTTAGAAAGCAAGGGGGTGCCTTCTGAACCTTGTCACTCAACAGTGTGACTTACTGTGCCCTCTATGCAGTAAATAATCAACTGTATGTTGCTGTCTTGCATCTTGTTTAGTCGCTGTTTTATTTCTGATTAAGCTTTGCTGGATCACTCCGTTATATCAATAAATATGTTTCTGCTTCTCTCTTATGAGTGAAGTGTAAAATTTCATCCATGACAGTGCCCAGCTCTTCAGGGAACTGGATGCAGAGTGCAGCTTCCCAGTGAAATGTCTAACTCTCATTTGTCTTGGAGCCTTTTCACCTATCATTGGCTTTTCTAAGAGGTTTTAACATTGATGTACATAACAGTTAAACCATCTTTAAGCCCCTCTACCCTTTCAATGGCATATGGGGGAGTCATCGTGCCAAATCTTCACATTCAAATCTAATTTGTGTAAGTATCATTTCCATGTAGATATATGTTATTGCTGGATTACTAGAAGTGATTTGTTGATTTGACACTGTGGAAACTCCCAGGAGACTTAAAATCAAGAACATCCTTTACTTTCCTTGCTAGGTCACAACTCTGATGCATAATAATTCAAGTTATGTAGAGTGTCATCAGTTCTATTTCTGTTCCTTCAAAAAGGCAAGGGATCTTGGGGTGATAAATAAAGCAGTAAGTTTTTGTTCTCTGGTACTTATTTGACCAAAAGGAGATTTCTGACCTCCACCATGCTGGAGTGATCTTTTACTAAAGAAAAAAAATAACTGTATTTATTTTAATTTTAGGGCTAGTTTTCAGAAATTCTAGGATTTTCCATGGGCTACATCATGTGTACCCTTCTGACAATGGTAAGCCCTTTCTGTGATGCATAGGGTTATGCACAGCTAGCATGAGTCAGACTGTCCATGGGCACCATCCATCACTAATGTGAGGAAAAGATTCACCACATGAGCTTAATCACTAGCTATGCTTTTTAAGACCAGGGATAAGGAAAATAAAATCTAATAAAATTGTGCTTTGCATTCTGCTTCCCCTGGTTTTCCTAACAGACACAGAAAGGAAGCACATCTCAAAATAACTCTGTTGAAGTCAGCGGGCCAAATAAACAAGGGAGAAGCCAGCATAAATATGAACTTGCCCCTTCGTTTATTTATTTATTTATTTATTTATTTATTTATTTATTTAGTGTTTTTTAAATCCTGTTTTCAACAACCAGATTGTTTAAAATCTCTAGGGTGTATTATATGGGTTTATATGATTGCTATGATTATTTCCTGATTTCACAGATAATTCAGAAAACTTCTCAATCACTTTTGAGAAGCTGAACATCTCATGTGTTTTATTCAGTAGTTCATATCCTGATAACCCTTCCTTATTATGAATCCTTCCTCCCTGACTTCTTTCTGCTAAGCAAAATGAGTGCAAATATAGGTCAAGAAAAGTAATACCTCAATTCCCTTCCTCTCCAGTGAATGGAGCATATTAAAAATTTCCAGAGTAATTAAAGAGACTATGCAAGATTAGTAGAGCAGGTCTGCCTGACATTCATTTTTATTATATTGCTATGGTTTAACCAGGCAGGCAGCTAAGCACCACACAGCCATTTGCTCATTCCCCCCAATCAAGGGGAGAGAATCAGAAAAAAAAAGGTAAAACCTGTGGGTTGAGATAAAGACAGTTTAATAGAAGAGAAAAGGAAAGGATAATAATAAAATAGTAATGATAAAATAATATACAAAACGAGTAATGCACAATGCAATTACTCACTACCTGCTGAGTAATGCCCAGCCACCCCCCGAGCAACAGGCCCCCCCCCACTGGTCAACTCCAGCAGTTTCATTGTTCAGCGTGATGCCATATGGTATGGGATGTTCCTTTGTCCAGGCTGGGCCAGCTCCTGGCTGTGTCCCCTCCCAGCTCCCTGTGCACCCCCAGGTACCTCACTGGCAGGACTGTACAAGGAGCTGAACAATCCTTGGTCTGTGTGAGTGCTGCTCTGCAACAACTAAAACATCCCTGTGTTATCACCGCTATTTTAATCCTAAATCCAAAAGCAGCAACTAGGAAGAAAATTAACTCTATCACAGCTGAAAGCAGGACAATATCCACCTCTTCTAAACCATCTATGCTATGCCCAGGTCCCACACTTTCCAATACATCCCAATTAATCACCACCACATTTCCTGTCTTTTGATTTATACACACAGATCATTCCCTTCCTCTATGGGCCATCCTTCTAAAATGTGCACTGATTTTGTTTTTTCCATGACTTTGGGCTCCATCTATCGTAATAGTCCTCTAGGGCAGGAGAGATGATGTGTGGTGTTGGTTTGTTGCATGCTGAAGCCAGTTCTGGCTCCATCACCACTGTGCTTTTCTGGTTCTACCACCACTACATTTTGCTCAGTTCCATCAAAATTCATTCTTCATTAATCTGGCAACTCTTACTGTAATAATGTTGATATGACATATAGCAACCATAGTAGTGATGACAGACAGCATTATGCAGCAATTGCTATCATACAATTCAAATCATTGGTTATTCTCACCCAACATTTAATCCCCTTGTTGTACACATGGCACCAGTTGCGTGATGTGTGGTGGGAACCCTCACTTTGAACATCCAGCCCAGAACCAGTAGTTGAAGTGCCAAGAGGAGTGGTGCTTAGGTACCAACCACTTCTGAAGCTGCTTAAACCCCTTTGTATGCCATTATCTCTTTTTTTTTTTTTTTGGTTGTAGTATAGTGGGCCTCTGATCCTCTGTATCCTCCTGTCTCCAAAACACTAGGGGCTGACCATAAGTCTCCCCTGGCTCTTTCTGCCAGAGGCTCCAGGTGGGGCCATTCTCTTCAGCTGCACTGTAGAGCACATTCTTTACATCTTGTCCTCACTGTACTGGCCCAAGGTTTACTGCATGAACTGTCTCCTGTTTATTTTCATGGAATCATAGAATCCTACAATCATTAAGGTTGGAAAAGACTTTCAAGATCATCTGGTCCAACCATTGCCCTACTACCAATGTCACCCACTAAACCATGTCCCCAAGCACCACGTCCAACCTTTTCTCAAACGCCCCCAGGGACGGTGACTCCACCACCTCCCTGGGCAACCTGTCCCAATGCCTGACTGCTCTTTCTAAGAACAAATGTCTCCTAATTTCTAACCTAAACCTCCCCTGGTGCAACTTGAGGCCATTCCTTCTAGTCCTATCATGAATTACCTGTGAGAAGATACCGACCCCCTGCTCCCCACATCTTCCGTTCAGGTAGTAATTTGTTCAAAGGCTTGCTGTTGCTTGAGGCCCCATTTGAAATTGTTCTTCTTCCAGGTAACTTGATATAGAAGGCTTACAATGAAACTGTAATTTGGAACATGCATTTTCCAAAACCCCACAATGCCTAAGAAAGCTTTTGTTTCCTTTTTGCTAGGTGGTGGAAAATGTAGCCATTATTTTGTTAATCATATCAATGGAGGTCAGTCTTGCCATTTTATGCCTAAAAAATTGATCTCCCGTGCAAGTCCTTTGACTTAGTTTTATGAAAAAAATCAGCTTTCAGAATGATTTGGATTATTTCCTTCTCTTTAAGATAGGGCTTTTAATAATATTTGCAAACAGTCATTGCAAGTGAAGTTGGCAGAAATGGCTTTTGCTTCATTTTTATTTCCTTCTTTCTTCCCTTCTCCCTGCTTCCTTCCCTCCTATATTTTTATTAGCTTGGTAATATCTGATTTTTGATTGAAGTATCTTTAACAAACTGGCTTATGGGAAAATATGTACTTGCTTTAAAAACTGTTGTCCATGCCAAAAGATTTGTAACCTAATTGTACCTTAAAAGTAATACCATAATAAAAATGGTCATTCTGCTATATGAGAATATTTTTACCTATGTGCAATGAATTTTCCTACTGAATCTTTTTAATACTAATTTAAAAAGGTTAACAAAATCCCAGTACAATGAGTAAAATGAATAGATACTAAATTACTGAAACATAGCAACTGGAATCCTAGGTTATGTTAAAACTGATGGAACTATCTGCATGAAGAAGTCATTCTTATTACATTTTTAATATACATATTTCCTTTTTAATATTGCATAAAAATCCAATTAAATATCAGTGTTACTATGACAAACTTGTAGAAGATGGACAATTGACCACATTAGTATTCTCGTGTTCATTATCACTAGCTTCATTCCATAGGGAACTAAATAACTGCAACATAATTGGAGTCTGTATTTTTTTGTGTGATATTTCATAATAGATATATTAAAATAGCTAGACTTGTCAAACTCTGAGATGTTAGCAGTCCCTGAAGATCAACTGTTCTGCAATATCAGCTGTGTTGCCTTCAGTATTCTTCTTTTTTTTTTTGGTTAGGGTTTTAGGGTTTTGTCTTGTTTCTGATTCACTTTATTTATTTATTTATTTATTTATTTTTTAAGATGTTCCAACTTTGATTTATGCATAAATACAGTACAAATTGCACCTTGGAGGGCTTTCAGACAAATTCCCATGAGATTATGTTTCCCTAAATGATGGCTTGGTATTATTTTCATTGTGGTTAAGCTGATGTGCTTGAAGTGAGATATAACTGGCTCAAGGCCAGTGCATGACAGCTCCTTTCAAAAACGGAAAATAAAAGTTTCCTTTCATATCACTTACATTGTCACTGGAGTGGGTAGTTCTCACCATCCGGCTGATTCCAAGGCTGCAGAATCACGGAGTAGAAATGCCCATGTGAGGCCAACTAACACCTCTTTGAATTGAGTCAGAAGTGGCCAATCATGCCAACATGATTACACTGTCAATAATAAATCCTGCTGGTATTTCCACTCAGACGTGGTCCAAAATCCATTATTGACAAAGAAAATCACCCCAGATGATTCATGAGAGCTTTGAATCAAAGCCGTCCCAGACCCTGAGACACAGTCTAAATGCTTACATATCCTTCAGTTTATTGTTAATTCCTACAAATGTTGCCATGGAGAGGGAAAAGAAGAAAATAACTTTTAAATTTGTTATTATTATTATTATTATTATTAATATTATTATTTATGTCCATACATAAATGTCCATACAATAAATGTCCATACATATGTCCATACAATTTTTTACAAGAAGTTCATAAAGAATTCAGCAGGAAGCACGCAAAATCTTAGTACTGGAATCAGGGCTCCATTCCCAGTTACTTTGGTGTAATTACAGAAAAGTTCCTCTGAAGTGTACTGTTTTCTTTCACATTACATATGTTACAGAGATCAGAAGTTTCCCCATCTTTCCTCTTTCCCTTTCTTTGAGGTGGGATGCCATATCTAGGAAGATACAAGCTAAAATTCATTGCTCCTTATTATATGTAAAAACTTACAGAAATGATCAGACTTCTCCAAAGCTCAGTGGTTTTCAGCCCCATCGAATGGTAAGTAATTCCATTTATTCTTTCTATTGCAAAATGAGTTTTTCCACTTCATTTCTCCACCAAAACTATTTACATAATGTCTGTGTTCTTTTATGACTTGTACAAAAACAGTGCCATACTCCTAAATTTGAATGGGCTTAGGGAGAAGGCTGAAATAAGAAAGGGGAAAAAAAGTAATAAATGGATAAGCCAGTCATTTATCTTATTTTAATCCAACACATACATTATAAACTTCATAGAAGTTTCAGAGTAATCATTTCTAACAAGTGAAGGATGCCTATTTTCTCGTGAACTTTCAATGAGCTTCTATTCAACATTTACTGGCCCAATTTTCTTTGTATAGGTCAAGAGGATTTTCTCACATCTTGTTAAAGGGAAAAGGGTACTTGAGTGGAAAAGGTGTGCTCTCTTTTAACACCACACCATTTCAAGTACCTGAGCATATTAATTAGAAGCTGGAGGCCTTTAGTGCAGATTTGAGATATTAGACCAAAACTTACACTTTCCTTAGAATAAGAATCATTTAGAGGTGAACTGATGTAAAGGGCAAAGCTCACATGCCAAGTACATCTGAGTCTTAGCTGAGGCATATTCCCCTGTTAGACCATTTGTTAGTCTTTTAGACATTTAAAGAACTCACCTTTAGCAGAAGTTATATCACAAAAATCACACTGACACTGCTGAGGCTCTGTTTCCAGCTACAAGCACACATTTCCATGTGATGTCATGAAATAGCTCCTATATACTTACATTGTAAAACCAGGAATACCTCAGTTCTTCCATATTATAGTGCTCGGGAGAAATTTGGGGATGGAAGGAAGAGAGAAAACTTAGCCAAACTGTAAAGAAGCATAATGTCTAAAGTTAATTTTGCAAATCATTGTGTTCTTCCCTTGAATTCCATATCCGTTTCAGAAATAGTTTATTTCAAGACTCTGGGTAAAACTCAGCCAATCATTTTTCATGGATTTAAACATTGTAACTAACTGATTTTATTGAAACTTAGATCTTACAGGCCATAGTGACATTTTCCCCTAAGTTTAGTTTAAGTTGGCCTTGAACAATTAAATTTTTCATTAGTTTTCCAAAGGCTAGTTGACATTTAGGAATTAGTTAGAAATTATAGTTTTATTGCCCATGTTATTGCAATGTAATGTTCATTTGAAGAGAAACACAACGTTCTGCTTAAGCTGACTGCATTTAAATTATCCATTTTATTTTATTCTCAATAGTATTTGCATGATGGTAAATGGACAAATAAAAATGATTTTCAAGGAGACACTGTCTCTACCCTTGAGTTAGATAAATGAAGGCCAAATATGGGACAAATAGTCTGGGAAAATGCTATTTCTACACTAAGAGGAAGCACTGTTATCTGAAGGATGTCTCATAAGATAACAAATCACTGTCTGAGGAGGGATGAAGTGCAACATAACTTAAAAAGATTTAAATTCTAAAGTAAATATATATATATATTTTTCTGTAGCAGAATCATTACTGATACCACTTTTCCTAATTTGATTGCTTAAGTCTTCATACATATCATTGAAATGCAATTTTCCAGCTTTTATCTTGTTTTCCTTGTGCCAGTTTAAGTACGTAAGAAGACACCTTTCAAATTCCTCAGACATAATAGTGCTCAATTGACAATCCAGCTAAGCAGAATCAGCATTAAATCTGTTCAAGAGGTATTCGTCTAGACGAACACCTACAGAAGCCTCGTTCCCTTCATTATTATGGTATGTGCACATCCATCCACATGCACAGACTTTTCCAACAACCCCAAGAGAATTTTTTTCCAGCTTGATCATGCTACCTAGTTTTAGTTCTCTAGGAAGAAGCATTAACCCACTTTCATTCCTAGCAAGCTTCTCTGGTGACCACAGCTTTACACTGTGACCTGGAGGATCCCTCAGATAAATCAGTCCTTGGCCATGTTAAGATAGGTAAATTATGACCATCGTTAATACATTATATAGCATCATAGGCACAACAGACAAGAAATACACATACAATATGATGGCTGTATTGCCTGCAAGCCCCAGGATGTCCTTTTCAGTGGAAACAGGGTTGTTTTCTCCAGGAGCTTTCCTTTGAGAAATATTCAAAGCTGCAGGAAAACACTAACAGCAAGAATTCTTAAAGATAGATCAGTGGAAAAGGGAATAAATACACATGCATTTAACAAATTATAAATCAAGGTGGAGAAAGAATGAATTAATAGGAGTAATGTAAAATGGTAAGAACTTGACTGAATGAAGACAGCAGATGATGCTTTGAAAATAATAAGTTCCAGACTGAAGAGAAGTCACTACTGAACCTTCTCAAGGATTAAACTTTGGAAAAAAACTTTTAAACATTTTCATTAATTATCTTGGCTAAAAACCAAGAAGTGCATGCACAAAATTTACAGTATGCAAAAGGAGGCTTGAGATATCAAATGGGCAAATGAGTGCACAACTCCTGTAAGTAAAGGAATAACAAAGGGATATCCCAGAATCAGAAAATTCAAGGACAGATCCCAGAACATTAAAACCAAGAAAATCAACTATTAGATCATCATCTGGAAGGGACTAAAGAAGATAAAGAGCTGGTACAATATTTGACTGTGGGGTCAAATAACCAACCTCTGGGGAGTAAAGCCATCTGGAGAGGACTCGGTGCTATTGGTGAGACTGCGCCTGGAACAGTGGTGAGTTCTCAACGTTGTTCTTGAAAGCTGCATTCACATTTGCACAAGTGCAGAAAAGGCACATTGTGATAAAGGGATGAGTGGAAAGCTTCAGTATATGAGGAGAGAGAAAAAAACCACACATTAAGCAGCTTGGCAAATTGAAGAATGGTTTATAAATACATTGGGAAGTATATGTAGAAGAAAAAAAAAAAAAAAAGAAGAGCTGCTTAAACTAAAGAGCAGGACTGGCATAAAAAATAACTGTTCATAAATATGCTCAGGGAAGAAATGAGGGGGAAATTTCTAATAATCAGTTCAGTGAAATTCTGGAACTGCCTTCAAACAGAGCAGTAGGAACACCCAAAGAGTTGTCTTCAGTCTAGCATTTGGTTAGCTTAAGTAAGGATGGGTTAAGAGGTATCATGGATAACAATGATTGCACCACAAGATTATTTTCAGCCCCATCCTCCATATCACTGTGAAGTTTTATGAAGAAAGGGTCCTTTTATCTTTTAATCACAAATAATACAAAGTTGTCTCCTCATGTCTGGGAGCATGCTTAGGGGATTTACATTTTTATGGAAAGAAAATGGAATAGGTTAGCCTGCTGCCCAAGGGGTTAATCTGCTGTGGTTTCTGCTGATTGCCTCTTTTTTTTTTTTTTTTTTTTTTTTTTTTTTTCCCTGAGTTATCAACATTCTTTAAGGAGAGATGATAGACTTTTTTTCTTCTACATATACTTCCCAGTGTATTTATAAACCATTCAGATGTGGTCCTTTCAGCTTACAGCACACTACTAAAGAGTTGCCTGAAGCTAAAAAGAGGAGGAATATAATACCTAAACCATGGAGATTTGTATTTATTATGACTTACTATATTATTTCATTCTGTTATATATCTGTATAACAATAGATAACATTCCAAAACAATTTTACAATTGTTTTAATTTAGATTATATTATGGACACTTATCTGAATTATTCAAGTTACTTAGATATGCATTAATGGACTGGAAAGTTCATGTAAACATAATCTAATTAGATTTCTGATGCTCTTGGTTTCCAGGAACAAGAGATTCCATGTTGAAAAGTGCATCTGGGAGCCAGAATATTCAGAGATAGACAGAAGAGAGATGAGAAAGACAAACAGGAGCCTGCTCTTCCCAAACTCATGTTGAACTTTGTTAGATAAACAATGAGAACTTCAACCTTTACAAAGTTCTTTGGTAGCTGCAGTCACAATAAGTGTTTTAAAATGGAGGTACATCCACCTTTCTCACTGCATTTCCTGACCCTCATCTCTCATTCAGTCAGCTAATAGCATGATTAATCTGTTTTAACATGGATCATACTCCTCTCAGCTTTCATCAACAGGCAAAACAATCCCAGGCAGTTCCCTCTTTCCAGAGAAGAGCTGATGTCTGTCTGAGAAGTCAGGATTACTCTCACCACTCATGCAGAAATACAGCTTCAGATATCTAATTCATAGATGCTTACACTTCAAGAAGTAACTGTGAGCTCCCTATACATTCAGTAGAGAGAAACAGGTACTTTTTCAGACACACACTTCATGGAGAGATTAATCCACGCTTTAGAAGCACAGATTTCTCTCCACTGCGTACAGATAAATTCCCATGGTAAAAATGACCAGGGTCAGCAAGGAGGACAAAGGCAGAAGGTCTCCCACTTTGAACTTGCTGCTCGGCTGAGTTATGAGCTGTGTTTCAAGCACTCACGCTTGAGAGGTACAGCTGGTCAGATGTTAGCAATCCAAGACTGACTGCTTTAAGCTAACCACAATAAACAGTTTTTTATTTATTTGCACCCTTTATCATTTTCAAAGCTCTTGATGCTAGAGGAAAAGCACTTCAGAATTTAAATGATAATAAATAAATCTGTTATTTGGACTAATTTTCATGAGCATGACTTTCCTGTCCTGTAACATAGTACCCTAAAATTCCTGCCATGTAAGGGTGAGGAAATGAAATACAGGACAGTTCCACACTACAGAAACTTTTATTATGACTGCATGTCAAAGCTGGTGTCTTGTTAATGTAGTCTTGCTCTATAATGACATTAAGTACTTCTCAAGATATTTGTTTTACATGGAGTTTTAACAACCTTTACAATATTGAATTCCCTGATTAATGCATCTCTTCCAGCTTGATTGTCTTCTCTACTTATGACAAAATACTAAATTCGCTAAAACTCCCTCAAAGTGGTAGATGCATGGAGTTCACCTCCAGAGGGTACAAGAAAAAGAAATAAATATATCTATTGCTAGTATATAGCAGTTTCTGTAGATATTATTGAATCAATAATTATTTAATAAAGGATTTTTCTTCTTAAATAGAGATTCCTCCTGGATAACAGAGCTAGGAAATGTATGAATTTAAGAAAGAATAAAGTAATCTACTTTGCATGGAGAAAGGGCAGTAACAAACTCTTATAAGTAGCCCTAGGGAGTAGATTCAAGGGAAAAAGGAGCAGCTAAGACACAGGACTGGCTAATGACTGAGAAAAAGTAAACCATAAAAGAGCTGATTCTGTGAAGTGATGCTCAGATGTTGCTTGGACTCTCCTCTCAGCACAGGTTTCTCTGATATGTCCTGGAACAAAAGCTTGGATAAGAAAGAAGGGCTAGGGACAAACTTTAGAGAGAAGCTGACTAAACATTTTTTTCTTTTTCCATTTTGTAACTTAATTTCCAGTTTTGTGATTAAGCACAAACATTCATTTTTTTATACAACGACCTTGATTAATTATTTTCTGCAACCTGATCAATTTACATACAGTACCAAGTTGAAAGGACAAGCGCTGAGTATGTTGCCCCTCAAGGAACAGCAAAACTAAGAGAATTTTTTGTAGTGCTTCCTGCCTGGGAAGTATTTGGGGCTTCGCAAAAGCTGGGGTGTACTGTTTCTACCAAGGATCAGCTTAGAAGCCGGTGATCCCAGAGGCTGGAACAATGGAATAGACTCCCCCATATCAGAAGCACGTCAGTGTTTCATACAGTGGACAAAAAGCTCCTGGCTTTGGAGAATGGACACACAGCTTTGGTCTTTCCCTAATTTTTAAATGCACTAGAAAGTTGCATCAAGTTAATGGACTCTTATGAATGTGTGGTTTTATCTCACGGTTGATGATGGGACCAATGCAGACCTGTGTGGTTCTTTTGGTGTATCCACTAGGTGAAATTGTACTAGGACTTTCACTTGACATCTAAGATGGAAACTGCTATAAAATTCCTCCTCTGAGCAATATGTAAGTTTGGCAGAACATTATATTGAGCTGATTTTATATTGAATCCTCCCATACTAAGATCTATGTTTCTCAGTGATGAAATATTTGTCATTTTCATGATTGAATATGAACAGACGTGTTTAACTTCCATGGTTAATGATCTCTTTGTTTCTACTTTTAATCCCTGCCTATTAGACTAATGGACTCAAATTACTACAGTGTTAAAGAAGCTATTAGGCTCTTTTATAAGACCTGGAATGCTAATGGCAATTCAATATGAAAATTTAAGCACTATCTGTTTTACTGCAATGTAGTGGCAATAGTCGCCACTTCTGAAAGAAAAAAAAAAGGAAAAAAAAGAAAGAAAATTTTATATTTTCAAAAAGTTCATAGACTACATGATGCTTTTTCAAAAATTGTCACTCAGATTATTCTTTCATGTATGCAAGTATTGATTTATGAAGTGTTCTCTTATGTACTATTTCTGGCACATAACACTAACCTTTAAGTAGAAATTAAAAACTCTGGGCCTCTTGCCTAGATAAACCAAGTAGTTCTCTGAGACCTGGGCAATTGCTATCATAAATAGTCACTGTAGGCCAAAACAATCCTTAGCAAGGAAAGTACAATCTAAAAATAAAAAGAACAACCTTTGCTCTCTGCTTCCAAGGGGTAAAACAGATACAACCTAGCTTTGGAGAACAATAGAAGAAACAATAAAACCCAAACTAAGGAGAGGGAACAGGCACTGCTGAAGTGCAAGACAAAGAGAATGAGGAGACCCATTCTGGGCAGGTGAAGATTAATAAAATAATCTGTTCCCAATAGGAGATAGGTTCTTTCTGGTCCTTCATCATAAGTGCTACATTTATCTAGATTTCATGGCTCTTATGGTCCAAAATTGATAACAAAGGAAGTGCTGGATTTGTCCAAGTACAATCAGAAATATGAAATAATTCCTATAGAAAA
Organism: Heteronetta atricapilla; assembly: GCA_011075105.1. Lineage (NCBI taxonomy): Eukaryota > Metazoa > Chordata > Aves > Anseriformes > Anatidae > Heteronetta > Heteronetta atricapilla. The sequence goes on from CM021731.1 coordinate 187,501,568, forward strand.
ACAGTGAGTCCACTTTATCTTAGAAGCCCATAAAATATTTTTATGCCAATATTTTCTCATCACAGTACAGGAACTCAGGGATAGACGGTGACATTATAAGACTAAATCCATGTGTTTTCATAGAACTTCTTGCTAAATTATGAAATGGATATTCACACAACACTGGGCAGCCCCCAAATTTAAATAGATTCACAATCATAGCAGACAAATTTAAAGAGAATATGTCTCTCTGCAGCATTGTCTAGATCTCTGATAAAAGCTACAGAGGTTTCTAATGGTAAGCTTTCTCCTCTTCAGACCTGTTGGATATGTCTTTTGCATAAACTAGACAATGGCATTGCTGTTTACCTCAAAGAGAGGCTAGCTTGAAACTAAAAGTTCTCCTTGTGTTTGCAAGCTGAGGAGGGGACCTAACACGTGACACATAATGATGAATCAAAATGGTTTTAGGCAGGAACTTCTGAAAAAGATTAAAGGAACATATTAAAAGTGACCAAACCAAACATTTAATACTAATGCTTCTTACAGTGAGAGCAGTGTAGAATGACTTTAAGGACATCCAAGGAGCCACAAATCAATATTGTGCACCATAGAGGGGATTCACTTGAGGAGAAAAGAGAGAATCAAGGGACAGGAAAAATGTAGTCACAACCTTAATATAAACTCTGGAAGAGCCTGATAGCTAGAGGAAGGACCTGGATGAAGAAGAGGTCTAGTGTCCTCCTTCACAGTCTTAGGCATGGCCTGGCTGAACCTGACCAGGCTTTCTGCATCAGCAACCAGCACCTGAAGGAATTCCTCAAAGCAGGACTGAAGTAAAAAATGTTATCCAAGAATTAACAATAACTCATCCCATGAAGTATCTTCTCCATAGTCTCCCCTCCTTACACAGCAGGTGGAAAAGTCTCCCAGTACTGGGAGAGAATACAGTCCTGGTCAGAATACAGGTAAGGGTAGTAGTGACAACAGTTCTAGCATTAACTTTCATTCCCTTATTCCTTTTTTTTTTTTTTTTTTTTTTTTTTTTTCTTTTTCAGCAGTGAAATAACCATGCTGTAGCTTGTACAGCCTGCATTCCTCACCAAGAGGATGAACAGATCCATCCTTCCCCATCCTTCCTATATTGGCCCTTGTTCTACCCCACAAGACTCATTTCGTTCTTACACTGTTTCGAAGACAAAGCTGTGACAGCCTTCATACAGTCATGTATTGACAGAACTGGTCCTTTTCCTCTAAATCAGGGCACACAGCATCAGTCCACTACAATGTAGAGGGACTTGGGCAGATGATAGGGAAATAACTTCCTGAAATATACATTTGTTTTCATATTCCTAGGGAAATCTAAGGACAGTCAATAGCAGCAGTGTTCAGAATCTGTTGTTTCCTCCTATCTTATGTGTCTACTCAAGCTTTTGCTTTCAGCTAGCATATGGGAACTTTACACAGAAAACACCTTCTAATACCTGGAAATGTACTTTGCTTAAAAAGGAACCATTCTCTCTATGGACATTGCATTATTTATTTTAAGCCTTTAAATATGTTCCATATTCAAGTGAGTTGAACATCACATGCTTTCATATTTGCAGCTGTTCAGACAGCTGATATTTAAATTTGTGATCCTCTGGAAATTTTCATCAAGGTGTCTCTGCGATAATAGATGTATATGCTGAGCTGGACATTGCAGCACTAAAGATAGGCTATACAGAACACAGAAAATGATCTCCAGTCCATTTCACTTGTCTTATTAGTATTATTAATATTGTTGTGTAGTTCAACATATATGCAATTTGAAAGGCTTAAGGCTGGAAATGTCTATGTAACGATGTTTTTAAGGATGCAATCCAGTGAAGCAATGTTATACTGAGGGACATCAGTTCAGCCCATTGGCTTAAATGAGTATCCTTTACATTGGTCTATAATTATATTTATAATTGGTCTTCAGTTACATTCATAATTACTTAGACCTAGACTAAAACCCCTAAACACTGAAGCACTGTTTTCCATTAAATTATCAAAGTAAAATGAAATGTACAGTATATGTATTCCAAAAAATGTTGATACTTTTTCACCAGACTTAAAACTTTGTTAGTGAGACAATTAAAGAGATGATAAAAAAGCAATAGGGAACTATGGAGAGTGGACAATCTGAGCTTTTCTGGGTAGGGGCTCATTTCCCCAGCAGGGTTTTGGGGCTGTATTTACTGCTTGAGTGCATCGCCTGCTGCGTTTTGTGCCTACTGCAGTAACAGATTCTGCTGTACTCTACTATAAACGCCTTGGATCACTCAATACTGGCATCTTCCTGTAGCTTTGCCATTAAAAAGCAGAGGGATTTTTTTTGAGTGAGGCCATTCATGTAATGAAAATAACAATAATAATTTGCAAATGGGCAGTTTACCACAAGTCACTAAAAGAGCATTTTCTTAAAAAAAGTTTGGGATAATAGGGTGCTACTAATTGAGCACTTTTTTTATTCCTCCCAGGCTCATTTGCAGAAGCTAGCCTTGTGACTACTGTCATTATGTTGGCAACACTTGGAAAACAGGAAAATGTATGTCTTAAATGGGTTCTTCTTGCTTTGCACCAGAGTTCATCTGCATGAAGGAAAAAGTGTTCAAGCATCTATAGCAGTGGTGCATATAGGAGACAGGAGGTAACTAATTTGTTAGAAAGTTTACATGAACTTAGCTATAAGAACACCCTTTTGAGTTAAACTGTGGTGTTACTGTCATTTTCTGGCATAACATACACATGTAAAATTGGGTTTGAAAGATGCATATGCACCTCAGAATACTTCTATATATATTTTTTTTTCATTTTTTTAAGTGTAAGAATTTGTGCTGAAGGTTCTGAAGTACCCTCTTGGAAGAATGGAAATGTTCTTTTGTGACCAATCTGACCAGCCTTGAAATGTACAGTGCTGCTGAAATGTATCTATGTGCATTGTTTGCTTTGTATATTATTATTTATTACTATCATCCCTTCCTTTTCTGTCCTATTAAACTGCCATTATATCAACCCACATGATTTAGCTTTTTTTAACCTTGATATTCTCTGCCATCCCACTAGGTGGGTGAGTGCATGGTCATGTGGTGCTGAGCTGCCTGCCAGGTTAAACCACTACAGTCTGTTTGGTGCCCAACATAAGGCAAAAAGGGTTGAGATAATGACAGTTCTGTCCAGAGGGTGTTAAAACAAAATTGTTATAAGCATTTTATCAGTTTAAGAGCTGCTGATCAAAATTTTTATTTATTTATTTATTTATTTGTTTGTTGCTTTCATGGTTGTTGTGTTTGTTCTCAGAATTGGGTTGTTTAGCATATTATTTACCAAGAAAAAAGTTGGTCACAAAATCTGGTATTTGTGCTCAGCATTGCCATTATCTCCGTACTTCAGGAACCATCTCTTGGAAACTATTAATAATTACAGTCTTTTTTTTTCCTCTTCCTCCCCCCCTTATTTTTTTCATTTTTTTTCCTCAGGGAGCCAGTCTAGGGGGGAGACAAGAGTGGACACCTTCCCCCTCTTCTTCAATCTTCCTTTCTCCTTCACTTCCCCCTAACTTGCCCCTTCACTTCCAGGTTAGTTACAACAGCTCTTGAGGACTCCAGATGTCCTTGGGATGTTCAAACCAGCATGTTCCTATTGTTCTGTCTCCTGAATGTATTTCAGGTTTTGTTTAAAGTTAAACAACTATTTAAGAATACCACACAGAGAGCAGTGGGGGAGGATATGGGTAGGTACCTAGGACAGTGGACACCTCCAGTGCATTGGAACTTCACTGCTGAACAAGTGCAGAATCCTGAGAAACTAGTAAAATATTTGGAAAAAGTATGCTGCTGCCCTGGCCATTGGAGAGAGACACAAATCACTGCAATATGATGGGGCCTGGTCCATGTCTACCAAGCCCTTTTCAACACTATTCAAAGACCAGCAGGTGCCAATCAGTACCCCAAGAGTGCTTCAGTGGCAACATTGCACCAGCCGAGACTCCCTGATTCTCATCCATAAGCTGACTTGTGGATTGGAGAGACAAGGAGACTTGCTTACCCTTTAATAATCCTACACAGCTAGTGCAAAAGTCTATTGGAGAGTAGAGACTAAGCATGGACTATCATGGTCTGAATGGTTCATTATTAAAGTAGGAGCATAATTTGCTTTCCTCCAGTCTTTCAGGGACTTCTCCCACTTGCCATGATCAAAGATTATCGAAAGTCACCTCAGTTATATCAGCCAGCTCTGTAAGTAGTCATGGGTATACCTCACATGGACCAATGTATTTCCAATTTACATAACTTTTCTCTGACCTGATCCTCTTCCATCAATGATACATCTTTCTTGCTAAAGTCTTTTGATGTCTGAGACCTGGGATTCTGGAAGACCCAGTAGAGATAGGCCCTTGCCGGTACAGAGGCAAAGAAGCGATTCATTAAGTACCTCTGCATCTTCAATGTTCTGTATAACTAGGTCCCTCATCTTGTTCAGCAATGGCACTAGAGTTTCCTTCATCTTCCTTTTGTCATCTATGTCCTTACAAAATCCCCTTCTGTTGTCCTTGGCCTTATTCAATTCCATTTGGGCTTTAACTTCATCCCTGTATGCTTGGAAAGCATTTCTGTATTCCCCCTAGGTTACCCATCCTTGCTTCCACCCTCAGCATTCTTCCTTTTTGTGTTTGAATTTGGCCAGGAGCTCCCTGTTCAATCACATGGAACTCCTGGCATTTTTGTCTGATGTCCTATTGCCTGGAATGGACCTCTCCTGAGATTGGAGGAAGTAATCCTTGAATATTAACCAGCTTTCTTTGGGCCTCTCTTCCCTCCAGAGCCTTATTCCATGGGACTCTTCCAAGTAGATTCTTTAAAAGTCTGAAATCCCTTCTCTTGAGGCTTACAGTTGTGAGCATGTTTTTCAATCCTTCTCCCTATCCTCAGGATACTGGACAGCCAAGGCTGCCTTTGACTTTCACATTACAAACAAGCCCTTCATTATAGGTGACCATGAGGTCTGGCAGAGTCCCTCTCCTCATTGATAGGTTGTATTTGCAAAACACATTATGTTTGCAAAATGCGAACCATGAAGGATATCACTGTCAGCTTGTGCTTTTGACAGTGAAGCAAGAGCCAAATTAACCTAATGAATAATGTTGTGTTAATTATTTGGTTGGTCACAGATTCCAGTCTCAATCACATGTTCCTTTTGCTTAATATTTTGTCCTACATACAGATGATGACATACATTTTTTCTCACTCTTCTGGATACTTTTTGCTGCTAGTTCTATCTGTCACTTAGAGTTCTATCCTGTCACAAGAGCCAGGAATTAAGTGATTTAAGTATCATTATCACTTACTGCAGAAGAAACTGCAGCATAAGGAATTTGGATTACAAGGAAAGTGACTATTAAACAATAAAATAACGAAGTTCAGAAAGTGACCCAGCCAAAATTCAGCTAAAATAACTAAAAGTCACTGTGTTCGCAACAAGTAAGAAACCACAGAAAGAGCAGTGGGGACATCCCAGAGATGGCTGGTTAAAAATCATAATGTGAAAAGGGGAAAATTAAACTATTCTGAAGGAAACAAACAAGCCAATAAACAAATGAATGTTTGTTGCCTTAAAAAATGTAACTGGAGAAGGTTAATGTCATTGTATTGTCCTAGCATTGAATTTGAATCTGCAAGAGCACAGGAGTACAGAACTACTCTACAAAGTGTCAGGACAAGTTAGATCAAGTAGCCAAAATTTCAGAATGAATTGTTAATTTCAAAAAGTTGCCTCTGGTTGTATTTTTAAACAAGCTTACCTCAGTGGTATATCCTCCCATTATCTCTTCATGTGTTAAAAGACAGAAAATTATTGTGGATTGATTCTATTTGGAACGAGTAAAAGAGCATGTGAATCTTTGAAAGATGTGTGGAAAACTCAGCTTACAAAATGAAGACAGGCACAAGTTTACCACTGTAAAAATAATGACCCCAGTAACAGTTATGAGTGTCTCCATATTCAGCTTTAATTCACAGCCAAGTCTGTAGCAAAAAAAATTATCCTCTTAAGACTGAAACTAATTTACAAATAACATGTAAAAACATAATCTTACATACACACATGCACACACACACACACACACACAGAATCTTGCTTACTTTAGTTTTTGGGAAACACAGAGGCTCTGGGGCACTGATACACCTAACCTTTAGGTGCGAAAGCATAAATGATCAAAACCTCATATGTGGTTGCAAGAGAATGACCATGTACATTTTCTTTCTTTGCTAGGCATTTTATGTGTAATTCCTCCACAGACCCATGAAATAATTAGCAGTGGTTCCTTTAACTTCAATTAGCTTTGGTAGTATATCATGTAAATCAATTAGCTCTGGTAGCATATCGTGTACAACTGTGTGATTCCCTTTCCATTTGCCAAGTTGTGATATATATGACACCAATGGGGTTATATAGCATTTTTTTCAGTAAAAAACAAACAAACAAACAAACAAAAATACACAATTAAGAAATTCACCTACTGATTTCTAGTGCTTAAAAGACAAAGCCTAACTCATCCTTCCCTAAAACCAGCATAAGCCTATAACACAGAGCTGATTTCTCAACCTCTTGAAAATCTTTTCATATAAAGCAGCATTTCTTCAGGTATCTGTTTCTTGCTGCCTTTTCAGTACCAATTTGTAAATTAATCTGCTCAGCAGAAAGCTCAGAATTTGAAGGTATAATTTACATAGGAGAAAATCCAAATTTTGTCTGCAAGATTTATCTCCTTGTATTCTCATTTCTCTCTGAAGTAATTCAACTAGCTTGCGTTCTAGAAATGGAACCATAAGATTTCCTCCCACTTTAATCTGCTTTTTATCCCCATTTTTGTACTGTTCACTTCTAATTTAGCTTAAGTTCCTTAGGTGAAGTTTTTTCTTCTAACCCCACAACTAAAGCTGTATTGGTAGCTAACGTAGTAGAAGCTTCTCTTACTTTATACGTATTGTAGAGGTGTTAATTAAATATTGATTATCCTGACAGTTTTCTGCATTGTAACCTCTACAATTTCAGGGTTGTTATTTATTTAATTATTTGTGCAGACAACCATCTTTTCTTCATCTATTTTCACTAGATACTATTGCAGAATTAGAAATTTGAATGGAGGAAGGGAGAAGATAAAGAGAACATTCACAATAGTTAGGAACTTGACTAGAAAAGGCTTTAAACATTTTGGGACATCTTTCCCAACATCTGCCTGTATCTCCTGTATCTGTGAAGCTCTGCATATGCAAATGCAAGTTCATAAAAATACAGTTACCCTTCTTTAAATATATGTATTACACATATATTGAGACAATGCACAACAGCTCAGCAGATTTGACAGCTGGCTTTGAAAATTTGTCCCAAGTATATTTCATTATCTTTAAATGACAACATAAAGTTTTGAGTGACAGCAGGTATGTAGAACATATGAATCACCTAGTAAATATACTCAGCAGTTTATTCAAAACAAGAAATTCAGCTGTTTTTCCAGTTTACCAATACATATGAGGGAGAAGATGCACATCCACACAGTGAAGTTATAACCTTACTGAAAATAGGCTTTCTTTTTTAGCTACATTTTGCAAACCCTTTATAACCAGTCCACAGCTTCCAAGTATTGGTGTCTTGCAGATGGAAAATTCTTCATGAAATCTATTTCCCCAGACAATGATAACAAAAGTAAAATTGACTAATTCTGTCTCTAAGAGTAGGCTTTTTCTAGGAGGAGCTGGTCTTACCTTTGGATGAGGTTGCTTAAAATCACTCTGATGGAAAAGCTAATTGAACATGACTCAGCAATATTTCAGACCTGGTAGGAGTCAATGTTGAGATACACTTACCAAAAAAGAGTAACAAATTCTGGGAAGTATTTATATCAGTGTCATATGTGAGACATTGGAAGCAATTATTCTGCTCAGTTCATTGATGGAGAGAATGGTATTGCGCACTGGTTTGCACACCTTACTTACTGGATGATATATTGAGGAGTCTGGAAGAAACACAGAGAAGCAAAAAGAGGCTTAAGAAGTATTATCTATGAGGAACAGTGACTGTAAGATTATTACCACAGCTATGTAAAGCACTTTTATTGACACTTATTCGCAGATGATAGAACAAGAAGTAAGCAGATTACATGGCAGTAATTGCTGTCCTTGCTGTCCTGAATGGCTAAGTGTCTAATAATGGTCAGTGGGTCAGCCTGTGACAAGTTCACTAGAACTCCAAGCCATCAGCAAAACAGCATTCAACTCATCACAAAAGCTGTTTGGGTTGGATTTCAGAACAATCCTTAAGATTCTTCCAGACATCTGTTTTTCCCAGATCAGTTCTTTGGAACCATTTGTGTGCTTCACAGTATTGTTTAACATCCTGGGTTGAGGATCTGGCTTCAGGTTATTCCTGCAGCAAAATTTAATGATCTGCATAGATGAGATGCCTGAAAATAGTATTGGCTGCCCCTGTAGATTCAGAAATGGTCCCCACTGACTGGTTCTCCCAGTCAGTGTGTAATTTCTGAGGCATGTGCCTCCTTCTAAAATTGTCCTAGCAAAATGTCATGGCAATTTCAGGATATTTCATATGCTACATTTTAAACCAGTGGCCTAGCGATGCTTGGATTAATGTGCATGGCACTGTTAGGATGTACTTAACACCACCAGTGGGTTTTAATATCTGTTGTATGTTCATGAATTCTACCTGTCCTTTTTCCCAGAAACACAACAGCCTGACAGGTTTCCTTTTTTGACCTGCTGTGGGCCCTGAAAGACATGGAGGCTTTGTCATCCATTTACTCTCCTTCAGAGACTGTGTAATTTTTGTGTGAGTCAGCAGTGCTCTGTGCTATGACCTGCCCAGCCAGCTGCGCAGCTGCTTGGCCACATCAGTAGTGGCCAAGCCGAACTCAACAGACCTGACAGTGTCCATGAGGTTCTGCTGCCTCCTGGCCTCCATCTCCTCCTCGGTCAGCAAAGGTCCTCACAGGTCAGGCAGACATCTGCCACCCAAGCACTGCCATTCTCATGCCTGCCTCAGGTGCAGAAGGTGGAAACACAGAATGTGTCCTTGCCTAGGCAACAAAAAACAGAGCATCTGTACTTTGCAGGGTGCAATAGCTGACTCTACATCTGAAGAGATCTGTCATCTTCGTTTAAACATCTGAAGTAACATCAGGCTTTGTCCTGATTGTTTCATGGCCCAGGTCTGCGTTCCACAGCTGTACCTGTGATGTGATCTCTCTATGTAACTCAGCATTGGGTTTGACTTTTTTTTCAAGTCAAATAATGGAAGTTTACTTTATTTACTCTTCCTTCATTACAAATAGATCTGAAATACACTCATCCTTTGCTGAAGCCTTGCCAGCTTTCCAAAGTCTAAACCAACATTACTGTTCTATAGACAATTAAGGCATTTAAAGAATTTCCATTACAGTCTAGGGTCCTCCATGGAGCTCTGTTTGTGTGTAGGGTGGGGTCAGTGGAGCCTGTCTTCCTCTGGGTTGGTTGAGGGCAGCACTCAGAAGTGTGGGGTCATGTTGCTGATCTCCTGATTCCTGTTACAGCCTCCAGCATGCAGTTGGAGCCAGCTGGTCCCAGCAGCACCATCCCATCAATGTCATCCTACAGCTCCCCATCTTCTGAGACGTGTGGCCAGTCAGGTCAGCCAGGCCCAAGCAAAGATCTGGCTGCTCACAGATAAAGGAGGGGCAAAAAACACCTGCAGGGAAGCCTGGTCCCAGTCCCTGGTCCCAACATTTGCCTTGTCTCCTATACTGTTCTCTTGACTTCCTCCTCCCTCCCAGCCTGGTGTGCCACCATTTTGTACCTCCCAACTGCCATGCTCACAGCCTGCCCCATAACTAACTGATAGCACCAACTGTCCCTTGAGGGTGACAGAAAGTATAGAACAGGCCATCCTTGCCCTCTGTATGCCCACAGCAGCCATTTCTGACATACCCCATGAGAAGTCATGCTGTGCTGACGCTGGCTGGCTGCTGCTGTTTGGAGCCATCATAGCCAGATGATCCTTGATCATCTTCTGTGTGGCTGTAATAATTACCTCTGCACTAGGAAGTGCTCCTACTTGTCAGAATATATACATCTTTAAATACAATTTTTGGTGGCCTTCTACAATGGGGTTACAGCATCAGTGCACAGGGGAAGAGCAACTGACATCATCTACTTGGACTTCTGCAAAGCATTTGACACTGTCCACAAATTGTATCCTAATCTCTAAATTGGACAGACATGGATTTGATGGATGGACCACTTGGTGGGTAAGGACTTGGCTGGGTAGTAGCACTTAAGAGTTGAAGTCCATGGCTCAATGTCCAGATAGAGATCGGTAATAAGTGGTGTTCCTCACTGATCAGTGTTAGGACCAGTGCTGTTTAACTTGTCAGTGACATGGACAATGGGATGAAGTGCACCCTCAGCAAGTTTGTTGATGGGACCAAGCTGTATGATCTGTTTGACACGCTAGAGGGAAGGGCTGCTATCCAAAGGAACCTGGAGAGGCTTGAGAGGTGGGCCTGTGTGAACTCCATGAAGTTCAACAAGGCCAAGTGCAAGGTCCCACAGCTGGGTTGGGGGAATCCCAAGAACAAATAGAGGCTGGGTGGAGAATATATTGAAACCAGCCCTGACTGGGCTTTATTTAATTTTTATTTAAAGCAGTGAATGCCTGCACATACACACTAATTTTAGATAAAGGTATACTTCATATACATGCACAGGCACAATGACATAAACCATAGATACATCTGTAAAATGACATTCACATTAAATTAGTATCTGTAGGAGTGCAGGTAGAGAAAGAAAGAAAAAAGGACAAAAATACAATAGAATTAAATCTTAGTAAAAGTCCGGCTCATGGCCCAACTTTACATGTCTTCTGGACCAACCCTAACACAGTTGGGATGAGGGATGCTCAGGTGGGCACCCAAGGTCAGGAGCACAGACTTGTTAGAAGATGCCTAGGGGCTGTGAGCCCATGCTGGGAGGCCACCGAGGGGCCCTGTGTGACCTCTGCTCCATGCAATGTGGAGACCAGCACCGTGAGATGCAACAAGGGCACCCCCATCCAGACCACGCATCACAGAACAGCCACCCTCTATGACCTCAGCAGTTGTCTAGCATTTCAACTCTTATCTGAGGGCAGCAGCAGCATGTTGGCAGATGTGTCCAGCACCAGCCCCATGAGCCACAGTGAGAGGAAGTTTGGCCATCGTGACTTTTTTTTGGTGAGTTTCTGAAATATATGTGCTTGCAATAACCAATTTGACAATTATTTGTATAAATATAATTTGTGAGATTAAATGCTTTGTTTGTCAAAATAAAGGGTCATCTCTTGTGCTAAAACAGAGACGAAAAGCTCTGTTTCAAGGACTGTTTTCACCCCATCCTGACACACTTGTGAAACAGCTCGGGTGACCTGTAACCATTATGGCACAGATTTGAATCTTTCCTGGTCTCTATCCCCAGCAGGTAGTGAACTTAGAGGTCTCAGTGTAAGAAAGCAGTTAGGATGCCTAAATGTACCTATGTAAATACACCTTTGATGCCATAGAATAGTAGGAATATCCACACAGAGGTGCATATGTGATCCAGGATTGCAGAATCACAACATCAAAGATTGGCTGAGGTTTGAAGTTGGAAGGCACCTGGTCCAAACCCCCCCACCCCCCTCAAGCAGGGCCATCTAGAATCTAGAGAAGGTTGCCCAGAACCGTGTCCAGGTGGCCGTTGAATGTATCTAGGCAGACAGACTCCACAGTCTCTCTGGGCAACCTGTGCCAGTGTTAGGTCACCCCTACCCTAAAGGAATGCTTCCTGGTGATCACAGGGAAAGTCCTGTGTTTTCAGCTTGTACCTGCTGCCTCTTGTCCTCTTGTAACTGGGGACCACTGAAAAGAGGTCTTTGCGCCCTCCCTTCAGACATTGTTAATATCCCTCTGAGCCTTCTCTTCACCAGGCTAAACAGTCCCAGCCCTTTCTGCCTTTCCTACAAGAGAGATGAGAGTGCACTTTTTCTCAGGCCCAAAGTCTTGTGGGGAGGGGAGGTACTGCCTGAGACTGGCTGTGAAAGCAGCACCCCAAGCTGTTCAGAGAGGAACTCGGACTCTCAGGCCCAGCTGGGGCCTTCCCCAGCCTCTCCAGTGGCTTCTGTCCCCAACATGCCTCACAACATGAGGGCATTGAGGGCATCTGACTTACTCCCAGCCTCGTGTTCTTGGCCTGGTCCAGGTTGGGGAGCGCTGTAACTGAAAGACAGCAGCTGCCTGCTGCAAGGAATCCTTGTGTCTGTCACCGTGCTGCCGGCAGGACTGGCTGTCCTGAATGATGCCACCTCTGCCGTCACAGGAGCCATCCCATTCCCACAGCCATCCCCATTTCTCTGGTTCATGTACGGCGTGAGGAGCCAGCAGGCAGGGAGAGGAACCTGGCCAACACTGGGCACCAGGACCAGTGGTGTCTGCCCTGTTCCAAGTTCCTACCCAGGGGTGTGCCCGTCCTTCTCCTCGTGGCTTCCCCTCGTGAAGGGGTCTGGGGTGCCCCCATTTTGTATCTCCCAACCGCTGTGCTCACTGCTTGTCCCTGACTGACCGGCACCAGCTACCCCTTCATTACATAAAGATCTGATATACATTCATACTGTTCTGAAGCCTTGCAGCTTTCCAAAGTTTAAAGCAATATTACTGTTCTATAGACATTTATGGTACCTAAAGAATTTCCGTTATAGCCCAGGTGTATCTCAGCTTAATTTTAAGAGCAGTATTAGGCATAAAATGAACCCACCTCCCTCACTTTAACGTATCCTTCACATATCTCGAACATGTCTACAAAATCCACATCAAAACCTCAAAGGTGTTACTCAGTTAATAAGTCATACCTACATACAGTAACCCCAATCTGTTTTTTTTCCTTAGTCATTGGGGAAAACATATAAAGTATCAGGTCATGCAAAGAGGATGCAGGAATCAGGGCTCAGATGTTGTCATTATTCAGATGATTCCTCATTCCTTGGAATGGAATCCACCCCACATTTTCTGTAGGATTTAAACAGGACATTATTCTCTTACAGAGGTAGACTATCTGTATGGGCTACCTGACTGACATGCACAATCACAACACTGACAGAATGTAATATTGAAGATTTCAGCCTCATTCTATCTGAGAACAAAAAAGGAAAGGGAAAGGAAAAACAGAAAGTTTACTCAGTTTATGAAAAAAATAATTTTAAGCAAGGGCTTTTTCTCACTGCATTATTTTAAATTTGAATTGAAAACAATTAAACAGCAGCAGAATTAGAGTTATCAAATTAAATTTTGTGGATTCAAGTCTTTTGAATCATCTGTGCTAAAAATTACCTACAGTCATCTCATCTCTAGTGTTTTCTCTCAGGTTAGATATCTTAAAAAAATACTTTTTTTTTTTTTTTTTTTTTGGTGATAAAAGATGCTGGGCTACTGAGGAACGATACAGTGCTAGCTGTTACAAGAAGTTTAGAAGGTTGAATTGAGTTTGGAAAATAATGGTGAATATGGAGAACCTTATAGTTTTCTGTGTGAACCAATAGACCAGTAAACACATCAAAGACAGAAATATATCTATAGATAAAAAGAGGCATAAGTAGTCAGCCAGGGGCTAAAATCTTACCACAGAGAATGACATAATCTCACTTTCTTGAGGTAGCTACAATTTACATCTGATGAAATTCCTAGGCATGAAAAAAAAAAATGTGGAAGGAAAAAAGAACAGACACTCTTAAACCCAAATTTGATGCCTAATACTTACTTTTTTCTTTGTGAAGATTTTCAGGGAAGAAAAATATAAACAACATTTTATGTACAGACAGAGTTATTTGTAACTAAAATATTTATTAAAATATTCCAGCTTCCTTTTGAAAGAATAAATATTCATGAAGTTCCATCCCTCTTTCTGAAGGCTTTCATAGTAATTTTTTACCTGCAGTGAGGTTTTCTTGGATGAGTAGGTTTTAAAGTAACAAACCTGCTTTGGGAGTACACAGTAAATAAAAATTAAAAGTGTTTCACTATATTTAAAATCACTATTTTACTAACCTATTCATGCCTATTAAAAACCTTTCCCCATGACCAGTCAAAAAATCTGTTCTTAAGCAAATTAACTCCAAATGAATATTACACAACTTAAAGAAAGATTAGGCTATACATATATATATATAATCCTTTTGTAAGTTATTTAGTCTATTTTTGTTGATGTTGTTTTTGTTTGTTTGCTTTTCTCTCAACTACTTCAGTTTTCCCTTAATATCAGAGTCTGAACAAGAAAGCAATTTGTTCTGGGAGTAATAAGGAACCACGCTTATGTATGTTTTTTTACAACCAAGCATGAGCTTCATACATTATCTTCTAGGGAGTAATACTTTGTTCTTATTTCTTGTTGTTTCTGTACTTAACTTTCTCTATCATATATGTTGCCTTTAGGAGTATGACAGATAAAAAACATTTTTATAAAGTTTCAAGGATGAGTTTTAGAAAGCAGAAATAAAGAGCAGACCCTTTCTAGAAGACATTCTGTACATTTCCTAAGAACTGTTCTCAGAGGTCATTCTGCTAATTCATATTCTGGTTGGTTTGGGATCAGATTTGTATTTATGTACGAATACAAACTGAGCAGATTTGTTTCCTGAAATCTCTGAGAATGATAGAGGGAATGTAGTGGCATATTTGCTATCAGCTCTAAAAGCTCTTGAAGCTTGATAAGAAAAGAATGAAGTTTTCCCTGATATTGCTTGGGCTGTTCAGGTCAGATACTGCAGATTAGTTGTATTGAAAACAGTCTTTGTGAAAATCCATGAAGAGGTAGTAATTTTACAACCACTTGAATAAAAATGGTCTCTAGGAACATTATATTTTCTGAATCCTTGGCAGTACCTTGGGGATCCTTTGAATCTTAAATGGCAGTTGGAGGAAATTGCATGTATAAAAATGGATTCAAAGTTAAAAACAAAACAAAACAAAACATGTCTAGTTTAATGCCTTTCCCACTGGATATCCTTAAATAAATGACCGAGATTAATCAGCTAAAACAACACGCCCCCTCAAAAACATCATAATCAACAACATATTTCACCTTCTATTATGTTGCTAAAATATATTTATGTATTTTTATATTTTTAATAAGAAAGTTCCTCCCCGCAACTCCTTAAATATTTGCAACAGAGTACCAAGGCCATTGTACGTGCTTGTCAATGACTAATGATTATGGTCTGTTACAAAGACCTAAATCTTTGAAGGGGCTGCTGATGCACACTTTTAACTGCACCATAAACTGTGGCTGATATGAATATACTGTTTCCACAGAGAGATTAGGGCTTGTCCACTTGTTGCGACTTTTTCACTGAGGAAAATTATTCCTATGAGCTAATGATTTTCCTTCTAGCTTTAGTATTGAAGAGTAGGGTGGCCCTTCAGAGGGATCTGGATAGTCTGGACTGTTGGCATAAGGTGAATGGGATGAGGTCTAATAAGGCAAAGTGCTGGGTCCTGCACTTTGGCCACAGTAACCCCATGCAACGCTACAGGCTTGGGGCAGAGTGGCTAGAAGACTGTGAAGAGAAAAGGGACCTGGGACTGTTAATCGATGCTGGGCTGAACATGAGCTGACAGTGTTCCCAGGTGGACAAGAAGGCCAACAACATCCTGGCCTGTATTAGAAATGGTGTGGCCAGCAAGACCAAGGAGGTGATTGTCCCCCTGTGCTCAGCTTTGGTGAGGCTGCACCTCAAGTACTGTGTTCAGCTTTGGATCCCTCACTATAAGAAAGACATCGAGGTGCTCGAACAAATCCAGAGAAGGGCAACAAAACTGGTGAGGGGTCTGGAACACAAGTCTTATGAGGAGTAGCTGAGGGAGCTGGGATTGTTTAATCTGGAGAAGAGGAGGCTTGGGGGAGATCTCATTGCACTCTACAACTTCCTGAAGGTGGTTGTGATGAGAAGGAGGTCAGATTCTTCTCTCAGATAACTTATGATAGGACTTGAGGAAATGGCCACAAGTTGCACCTGGGGAGATTTAGATTAGATATCAGGAAAATCTTGTTCTCTCAAAGAGTGGTCAGGCACTGGAACGGCCTGCTCAGGGAGGTGGTGGAGTCACCATCCCTTGCAGTGTTCAAGAAGCACCTGGACAAGGTGCTACAAGATGTGATTTAGTAGCTTAGTGGGTAGTATTGGTGATGGATGATTGGGCTAGATGATCTTGTAGGTCCTTTCCAGCCTTGTGTTTCTATGATTCCATGATTCTATGAAGATCTGGGTTGTGATGCAGAACATCCTAGTTTAAAATCTTCATGAAGATGCAGACAAGACATCACAGCTACCCCATCTTATACTGTCTTGGGAATAGAATCATACAATCATAGAATGGTTTGGGTTGGAAGGGACCATAAAGATCTAATTCCAAGCCTCCTGCCATGGACAGGGACACTTTCCACTAGACCAAGCTGCTCAAAGCCTCATCCAACTTGGCCTTGAACACTTCTGGGGATGGGGCTTCCATAGCTTCTCTGGGCAACCTATTTGACTGCCTCATCACACTCTGCTTAAAGAATTTCTTCTTTATATCTCATCTAAATCTTGTAGTTTAAATACATTGTCTTTTTTCTGTTGCTACACGCCCTGATAAGGAGTCCCTCCTCAGCTTTCCCGTAGGCAAATACAGCAATAGATCAACTGTAGAGACTATTTAGAGAATTCTACTGTTTCTTCATCATTTTTGCTTCAGTTTCTCTTTGAGCAATGGCTGACTAACTGGAGTTCAGCAGATTTGAACACATAGTTTAGGACCTCTCACAGCTGTCCTGGCTTCCAAAGAACCAGTCCGGACCTCTGATTATGGTGTCCTAGTTTTGTAAGATGAGGTTGACCTAGAGGTGGAAGAGGAGTGTTGTCCAGGTTGAGGCCTGACCTCAAAGGGTGATTATTTGACCAAATTTCCAGAAAACATTTTTTTTTTTCTTTTTTTAGTCTAGGGAAATTCTGCTTTAGCTCTGTAGTTTTAAAAATTGTTATTTGGCATTTATATATTTCTTATACATCTCTATGATTGCTATTAAAATTTGACTGAAATTGCTGTAGTTTTCTTAAGCATGATGCATTTTTGCCTCTGTTTTCTTTCCCCTTGGGGTTTAGTGGTTACATGTTCTTGTTGTTGCTTGTGTTGTTATTGGTTAGTTTTTGCTTGTTAATTTGGGAGAAATGGGCTTTGCTGTGTGCAGTATACACATGCTTGAACCATTCATATTTGTCAGCATTATTTTCAGCAGAAGAGGGAATCCAACGTATGTAATGAAGAGCCATAAATGATATAGTGTGAATTAGAACCCCTTAATTAACCCACCCCCTCTCCTCTTGAAAAAAAAAAAAAAAAAAATCCTATTTCAGAAAGATGGAACACTGAAAGTATTATACAATGTTTCTTTAAATCATGAAAAAGCCTGTTAAAAGGCTTTTTGCAGGTCTAGCGTGTCAATGTGTCCCTGCCATCCTGATGATCATCTCAAAAGTTTGACCTTAGCTTGGATTTCATCTTTTTCATAGCTGAAAATCCATCTGCAGTCAAAAAATGTGCTCCCACTTTCAGCTGCTAATGATTGATAGTCTGACTGAGCCAGTCTTTCATTTAATTGTACCATCAAAGTTTGCAAGGTTACAATTTCCATTTTCAAGTTACATACTTTTATTTTGAAGATACTCACAATATGATTAGCTATTTCCCTTGCATCACTAACAGAAAGTGGTAATGAAAATTGCCACTGGTTAATTGTAGTGACATCCATGCTTCTAAACTGCTTATGGTTTGCATAGTTAACTAAGCTAGCATACCAAGTCCCATATCTGTGGGCAAAAGAATGCACTGACTAATTGGTGAAGCTTTCATACAGGATGTTGTGGGTGCAAGATTCACAGACTTCAGCCAGATAGCAGTTGCACTGCCAGCCTAAGCTGTGTAGGTTGCTGGGGTTTGGCCCCAGCTAACAGCCAAGCTCACCAGTTACCATTGCAGGCAAAACACACTTGAATTGGGGAAGTTAATCTATTGTCAATTAATATAAAAATTTAATTGCTCCTTTGGGTATTAGGAAACACAGAAGCAAACATTAAAACACCTCTCTTCAGCCTTACCCAGGTTTAATTTTATTTCCAGTGTCACTTCACTCCAGACATCCCTCCCTCCTTGCTATTGCTGCAGGCTACACTCAGGCTCTTCACTCAGGACCATTGCCTGTGAGTCAATGGCAGGTGAAAAGGCTTGGGGTAAATACAAAGAGCTTTTCTGCTGCTATTCTTCCCACTCTTTTTTCCACTGTCCCTTCTTTCCTACACATTTCCTGCACTCTGGTGTTGATCCTCCATGGATCCTTTAAGGGGTGTGTCTGTTCTGGCTTGCATTTAACCATAGATTGCAGTCCCTCTGGAGTTTTCTCTCTTCCACCATGGAGCAATTCCAGCTCCTCTGACCCTGTTGTTCCCCCATTCCTTCTTCCTCTCCATCTCTAGCATTTTCTACCCATTCTTAAACATGTTTTCACAGAAGCACCAACTTTGCTGATGGGATTAGGTGTTCCCTGTAGTAGGTCCACTGTAGGACCTGGCTGTGTCCAGCACAGTGCAGGCTCTGGCCTCCTCCCACAAATGCCACCTCTGCAGCCCCCCAGTACCAAACTAATTGGGCAGTTTGATCTATATTTCCTATAGTTATTCATCACCTTTCCAACTCTGCCTTGCAGCAGCCCTCACTCTGCCATCTCCCCCAACCCCTCCTTGCTCCACTAGCTACTCAAGGAGCTTTCGTCACTTCAGCTCAGATGCAAGTGTGTGTAGGATGGGAAACTAAACAGGCTGTTGGGTCATGAGAGACTCTTAAGCAGCTTTAGTGCTTCTCACACCTCTACTTAAACCTTGAGCACACAAATTCTGCTCCTCATTTTCTAAGCTTTGCATTACAAAGCTGGAACATGTTTACACAGAGTTAGTTCACATATATTTCTGTAGCTTTCTTTTTGTCAGAGATCATTCTGAAATGTAGTAACAAACAAAAAACAAACTAAACACTGTGTTTTAGACCCATTCATTTATCTTCTCTCCACTCTGCCAGAAGGTACCTGAGCATGGCTGTCTCTCAGACTCCCGTACTTTCTGGAGCTCTTGGAGAAGAAAGGGAAATATGGATTTTCCCCTTCTGCTCTATCCATCAGGGTTATATAAAGGTAGGCCAGATGAAACTCAATATTTAGGATACGTAAATTGGTTTATAAACAGTTCCATGCTACAGAGCAAGTTTGTCTTGAGCGGGTGCCAGTAAGTCACCATAGCTCCTTTTTGCTTCAGAAAGCATCAAACGTGCAAAACACTTGACGATACTTTTTCCTCCCCTGACAAATACTGAATCTGGCGGGTGGGTGTTAAAAATATATATCGCCTACCAATTGGAAAACCCTTATGTACCTTTGGAAACTATTTTTGTTTGGCAAAATAGTTCCACTGAGGTAGCAGTGGTTTACAAGCCTTCGAATCAGCCAGAAAGAAAGAAAGAAAGAAAGAAAAAAAAGTTACTTGACTATAGCTGAAAAATGGATTCACAGTGAAACAGAAAGCTGACCTTTAAATTTTGTTACCCTTGGGTAATTCTTAGCCTTGGGAAAATGTGGCATTGTCTAAAAGTTACTGTACTCCAAAACTGTGCTAGAATTAGAAAGCAGCCATTCAAAATTAGGCTAAATGTACATAGTAATCATGAGATAGTTTTATCATAGATTGGCTGAACTCAAGTTCAGATACATACAGTTGTGGTTTTCTTCAAAAATATTAGATGATCACTGCTGGGGAGGTTTATAATTGCTTTAAGTATAAAAAGCAATACCTGCTACTCAGCTACTGTTCTTGTCTCATTACAACAGCTTCTGGAAGATTTATAATATCCACTTCTTTGTAATTTAAGGAAGATACCGTTTTGATTTCTTAGTCATTGTCCATTAGTTGAGTCTCTCTCTTATCAGTAGTGTCTCCACCATATATAATATATTATTCCTAAAAAAAATCTGAAAAGTTCAAAGCATTATATTTATGTCTCTCACAGTGCTGTAACTGCAAGGCTTTATCTAACACATATATACATTTCCACATGACACAATAAAGATATTGATTCTAGGTTTATTCTAAACTTTCAATAGGCTTGATCACAGTAGAGTAGAAAGCCTATTGACTTTTCTGGGGAAAAACAAATAAAGCTCTGAAGCTTTACCTGGCCCAAAACAACATTTGAAGGTCAAAATATTTGTATCTGTGGTTAAAAAAAAAAAAAAAAACCACCCGCCACCACCACACACAGCACACACACAAAAACTTCCCTTTAAATTTGAATTGAGTATTTTATTCCAGTGGTATCAACCAAGGATAAACAGAGAAAGTTATCTACAAGGACACTGGAAAACAAAACAACATTTCTGGACTATCTTGCCTCACAGTGGTAACACCTCAGTTTCCATACAGTCCCAATCAATATTTATGACTACAGGGTAAGGGATTATTTAAAATGAGTAAGAGATATACAAACTGGCCAAAGTGCACAAATAATGAATAGCCAGTGTGAAATCAGTGACAAGAGCAAGTAACTGGTATGTATGTTTTATATTGGGATGATGTACCAAGTTTGCAAATCACCATGAATACTGGGGCTCTAACCCTCCTTGCTACCTAGCGCTAAAACCACAGGAACAGAGGGAGAAAGTTGAAGACAGAAACCTAGAGCAAACTGAACAGTAGTAATCATACAGTAAGTGAGCTGGCTTCACAGTGTACGACATTTGAAAGCTTGACAAATATAGCCCTGCCTCACTTAAGGGTAAATTTTTTACCTTTGAACTGCAGCTCAATAATTTTTAGATCTAAAGTCATGAGTCTGCAACTTTTTAACAACCAGACGCTTTTCTTGCCACCCATTGAGCTATTCACATCATACTACAAAAATAACAGCAGCAGACTGATAAATGCAATTAATCATATTTCTTATATTGAGATTTTAAATAAGTGATTGCCTTATATAAATTCTATTTCTTCTTTCTTTCTGTCTTCATA
This sequence comes from Heteronetta atricapilla, assembly GCA_011075105.1. Lineage (NCBI taxonomy): Eukaryota > Metazoa > Chordata > Aves > Anseriformes > Anatidae > Heteronetta > Heteronetta atricapilla. The sequence goes on from CM021731.1 coordinate 187,522,712, forward strand.
CCTTCACCACTACAGAGAAAGTCATGTGAATTCTATTCCATTTACTCCATAGGATCAGGCTGGGACTGAGCATGTTCAAAAAAGACACATTAGAAAACCTAACAGAAACTTGTGTTGCAGATGTGGAACTGAAGAGCAATAAAATGAAGGTTTGCTTGGAGGTCTAGCAGCAAAGACAGGCTCAGTGGACAAGTCTTGCTGGCTTGGCACTTGTGTTTGTGTTGGGCAGGAGTGGGACCAGGCATGACACCTGTGTGTCAGTGTTTAGGGAAGAAAAAAGAGGCACTGTTGACTACACACATGCACATAGAAAACTTCACATTTACTTAGCAGTTTGTGACAGCTTCTTTAGCAACCCTTCAGAAATTGCATTTCCTTCATGGTGCAGATGATGCAAGGTGGGTGTCAGGCTACTTTCAACATTAATGACTTGATTGTCTCTCATTAATCCCTTGGAACGGCGAATTTGTAATAGGCATGGAGCCTGGCCCTTCATTTGGACAAGTTAAAAAGGAGTTTCTCATTCCATTCTTTTTCTTTGGGGAAGAAGAAGCCCTCCCACACTTTGTAACAGCAGCCCTTCAGCTCCTGGAGCAAAGGCTGCTAGCGGCTCCTGTTGTTTTGCCCTTCACTGAGTTGTAGGCAGTGTCTCCTGCTGACACAGTGCCAGGTTTGCACTCTGAACAGGGTTGACTGGATGATCTAATGTCTTTTTTTCTTTGCCTCCTTATATAAATCTGAACAGTGAATACTTAAGAGGGGAAAAATCACAGCAAGTGTTTTCCTACAAAGAGTAGGAAAAAAAATATGTCAGAAAAAGAACAAACCAAACCAAACAACAACAAAAAAATTGAACAACTTTATTATTTTTGCTAATGCCTTCAATTGTCATCATCCAGATAAAGTAGTAGATGGTTTTTGGTTCCAATTTATTTCTCTGCCTTGCATCCTTCTGTTTTTTTTCTTCCTTTTTTTTTTTTTTATTTTATTTCAAGATTGATTAAGATTAATTTCTGATCAGGGTGCCCAGATGAAATCTGTCTGAATTGGTAGGGTGCTGTGGTGTTGAGGAGGATTTTCTGCACTGAAACAAACCTCACCAGAGTTTAAACAGCTTCTGTAATTCAGTGCTTGATATTCTGTGCCACAGTCTGGGAGGAGAAGCACAGACGGCAGGAGACCATGCAAAGGTGTCAGTCCTCTTCTATGCTCTCCCAGCTCTGGTGGCTGACAAAGCAACCAGTGTAACCCAATAAACTAATCTGGTGTAGTACAAGCTGCTCAGACCCAGTTACAGGCAGAAACACTGTGAAGAATTATATCAACGCTTTACAGCACAGAGAGTATTTGTCAGTGCTTGCTGCAAGGATGGTACCCACAGCATCAGTTTTCTCTATTAAATAGTGCAATAGGAAACTTCCAAATTCTACATCAAGCTCTCTGTGTTTTTACAGTATTAGAGAACATGCTGATAGAAAAAAAAAAAATAGCATCTCTCTCATCTTATCTAAGATTTACTCAAATGACTACAAAGTTGAAATAAAGGGACAAATTTTACTGCAGTAAAGTGTGGCCATTCTATCAAAGATATACATCTTTGTAGGGGCTGTATATCCAAAGAGGTGTTGTCCAAACAACTGCAATTAAATAATGTCAGAAATCACGGCCACACAAGTATTAGTAACATACTGTAACTGTAATTAAGCACCATTTGTTTTGATTACAAGCTGTAAAAATCAGAACATGCAGAAGGAAGTACTTCAGCAAATTAACTAGTTACAAATGTATTTGCCTCATAGTCCACAGAATAGGCTAAATTCTACTACACTATGCATTCCCATGGAATGTGCTGAAGCGTACTTCATGCACTAAAAATGTTTAAAGCTAAAAATTCAATGAGAAAGGGAGAGAGGGCCTCAGGGCACATGAGAAACATGAGTTACTCTGACATCTAGTACCTATCTACTTGTTAATGACAATTTTCTTTACACTTGAAAAGGCTTCCAAAACTTATGATATAAACATACTTGTTCAGCCTTAGAAAACTTTCCTTGGTCCAAATTTTTGGAATCTTTCAGTGGCATACAATAAGTGTGATGGTTGCAAACATTTCTGTTCTTCAGCAGTCATCAGCTGGCCAGCTGATAGGATTGGAAAACAATAGACAAAATTTCATTTAGAAGAGCTTTGCCTATTTTTTTCAGCTGCATCCATTGCTCAGAGAAAAGATACTGCCTCTCCACAGAAATCTTGCTGCATGCATTTCTCTCATTATTTTTTGGCTGAAGCTATCATCCAAATTCAGCCATAAATTAGAAAAACTTCCTGATATCCTAAGTGCCACTGATTGTAAACTTAGTTTCCCCTTTCCTTTTTTTTTTAAAAATATAAAACAAACAAAAATCTAAAAAAGGATAGAATAAAAATAATTTTAATCTAAAAGACAGTTTTGAAGAACAGCAAGTCCATTCTGTGTAAGCTAGGGAGAGCATAGACAAGTAGACACTGCCAAACACATTTGCCCCAGGAACAGTCCCTGTCCTGTGAATGCAATGGTGCTGAGCTTCTTGTGTCTTTGCTGCTGAGGACCAGCTCCATCTGTAGAACAAATGAAACGGAGCTCAGTGCTCGAGGTGACCACCAGATAGCTCTCTCTGTCCCACATGCCCTCATGCCTACTCACAGGCCTCTCTAGCACAAAGCTGTGGTTCACACATAGTGCAAGGTGTGCCTGCATTGTGCCTGCAATGACTGTGCAGCACATTTCCATCCTGAGCTCCCTGGTGATTTCCCGTTACTGTTGGTGACCACGCTGCCTGCCTTTGCTGGGCAATAGACTTCACAGGAGACACAGCAGGAGGCCTCAAGGACTTCTAGTGGAGCTGATAGTCCTCATCCCACTCCATCCCCTCTTTATCTTTAGGAGAACACCATGAATCATCTGTCAGCCTGGTATTACACCTGGCAGTGAGCCACGTTCTCCACAGACACCATTAGTGGTCCTCTTTCAGTGTCTCACCTAGTCTCCGCTGCTTCTCTTTCAGTTTTCTTGACCTCATAGGGGCATCTACAAATGTGTCTGTTGAGGAAAAATACAAGGAAGCCAGTCAGTTATTGCCAGCTTTAGTTGTAAACTCTTTTGTGCATTTTAGTCCTTTAGTTCCTCTTTACAGATGGCTGTGTCACCAGGCCCACTTAGCACCTGCGTTTGTCCATTAGCAGAGTGCATCCTCAAAGTACTGCTTGGAGAGCAGCTCAGGGTTGTAAAGACCACTGAGGAGTAAAGAATGTTCCTCTGTCCTGGGGCTTGAGAATGAGTCTCTGTATCTTTGCTGGTGACCTGTGCATCCTTGAAGCAGCCTGATGCTCCACAGCTCTACTTGGACTCCACACATCACACATCATGCTGCATGAGATTTTAACCCCCAAACTCTAATCCTTAATTTCTTAATTTCAGTTTTATTTTCACAGGTCCCTATTTTTTGTCAATAATTTGTGAGCATTCCTATTTGGCATTATGTTTGGTTGAAATGTGGCCAGATAAAGTGGAATTTTCAGTTTGTGGACAGGAGTCCTTCTTTAGTTTCCTTTTTATCAGGTGATCAACAATCTACATTTTAATTTTGTATATTATTTAAACAATATGTTTCCAGAAGACTTAGGTTAGTGGGGAGAATGAGGAAATAACTTGGACTTTTCTTTTCTTTTCCTTTTCCTTTTTTTTTTTTTTTTTTAAATTTTTCTTAAATGCTTATTTTAAGTCCAGAGAGAGATGATGTGGATTTTGTGGGGATGATCAGGGTCTGCTTGGGAGGACATTGTGTTGCTAGGAAACACTATTGACCATGAAAAATATCTGCTCTTTTTAAATTGAACTTGGGCTAGGAAATGAATGAATAAAAAGTAGATTAATGAACCAGAATATCAAAAATATCACAGATTATAAGAATATTTCATTTCTATAGTGGAAAGCCAGTGTTAAGTGAAAAACTTAATGCAATTCCAAACAAAATGTACCATTTTGCAGAACAAGCACTTTGGATCATTAATGGCTTGATTACAGGTACACAGATAACCTGTCAAGAACATAAAGGAAACAAGAACAGAAAGAAGGTTCATGCAACTGCATGGCTGTTTGAACTAACTGGTGCTAAACCAAGTTAAACAGTATATATCTCAGACATCATAGCAATTAAGGTTACTAAAAGAGCATACTCTCTTTTTCTCTAAAGAATCACACAAAAGGCAACCAGAAAGGACATGAGGACACATCTAACCCATCTTGGTGCCCAAGGAGATCAATTACATGTCAGCTATCCCTGGGAGATATTTGATCAGCTCATTCAACAACTCTCTATTAATAGGTGTTCCTCCTCCTCCTCAGGCCATCATGTCCTTTGCTTTCCTTTCCTTGTTGTTTGGAAGCTTTTCCTAATGTCTAACCTAAATCTCTCTTGTCAAAGATTAAGCCCATTACTCCTTGTCCTACTCTCACTTCACATAAAGAATAGTTTATTTCATTTGTCTTTTCTGCAAGAGTTATTAAAGACTGTTATCACTTTTCTTTAGACTAAATAACCCTAATTCTTGTAAGGTGCCTGCATCCATCATTTTTCCAAAGGCTCTGATCACTTTTGTTACTTGCTCTGGAAGCTGTCCAATGCAAAGGCATTTTGTATAAAAATCAAATAACTTCCCCTGGACTTCAGAAACAAGTGACTGACAAAGAACACAAGTTTATTAATGGATAGAGCAGGAGACTGGCTCAGGAGAACAGTGCATATTTTGATAGCTCCACCTTACATTTTTAGGTCAGTGATAAGTATTCAGTCTTGTAGGTGATTGCCCATCAGAGAAAAAAAGAGACACCTGAAAATGTCAAACACAAAATAAGAGGTGCCTGAAATGTCAAATGGCTTCTCACAAGCCAAAAAGTCCAGAGAAAAGCAGTCCCTTTTCTGGAAATAGTTGTAAATGGAAATAAACCTCTTTCTGATTTCCTTTCTTCTCAGTTTTGCTGATTATCTTCACCTGCAAAAGTTTTGCAAATGAATTTCTATTGTGACTGCATTGCCATCTCTGGAAAATGGTGAGGTTACAGTTCTAATATTTTAATAAAATGAACTGTGGATTTATAATAACATGATAGAGTTTCTTGCATTCTGTGCTTAATGAAACCACCAAATTGCAATAGCTCTACTGATGCCCCTGATACAGTGGTACGGTAATAGCAGAGTCCCATCTCCCCCATTTTCTTTTAAATTTTACCATGAAATATGAAGTCAATTTAGAAACAGATGAATTATGTTCAAATAAAATCAAGTTAATGAGTGAATCACAAAATGAAATTCAGATTTTAAGCTGAAGCATAAGAGGTTCCACCAGTTATGACTGTGTATTGCCAGGGTGTTTGTACAGAGGGAAGGGTGAATTGGGTGCATATATGGCAGCATGTGATGGCCCTGCAAATCCACAGGTGTTCCATGATGCACAGCATGGAACTGGACCCTTTTTTCTTAATTAAGCTTCGAGTTACAGCCTTGCCTCAGAAATTATTTCCTTGGTTTTGTTAGCACAGAGCCAGGCTCTATAGTAACTAAACATATCTCCTCTCTCAGTATTTTAACTTCTTCATTTCCATAGTGATGGATTCTTGAGAATCCAGACCTGCTGGAGCATTAGCAAGTGATCCACACTTAAAATATCTTAACTTTTAAAATACAAGATGTGGTTGAAGACATTTATAAAGGATTCAAGACTTCTACCAAATCCAGTTGTTATGCACCATATATGAAAAAGGCCCTGATCTTCTGCTTTAAGTTGAAAATCTGACTATAAATATTTGGAAAAACAAAAACAAAAACAAAACAACAACAGCAACAACAACAAAAACAACAGTTAAAATTTCAGTTGAATTTCAGAGTAACCACAGTACTTTTCCCTGTGATGAGTATCAAACGGGCATGGGAACTACAGCAGAAACCACCAAGTAGGCTGTAGTTGCACCTACATCAATGAGGACTGGAGAGAACTGGCATGATAGTGCAGAGCTGATGGCTCTCTCTGTGGTGTTTTGGACCCCAGCTGCTGGCTTTCCCAGACAGAAAACCCAGGATTTTTTTGTTTTTTTAAAAAAAATTTTATTTTTTTCTGGAGATGGTTTATTGATTTTTTTTTTTTTTTTTTTTTAATATACTTCTCACAGCTGTGCTTTGGCCTACAGTGCTGCCTGATCCCCATCTCCATAAGTAAATGGGGTGTTCAAATGCAATTCAAAACCCATCTCTCCAGATGAAGACCTTGAAGATCAAAACGGTTTAAAGCCTCTCCTTGTGTAAGTGAAAGAATTAGATGTGCTCTGGAACAGGTGAATTACAACCTTTTAAATTGCTACCTATTCTGGGAGGGACACATAAATTGAACTTCAATGCCTGCTTAGTGAAATGAAAGACATTCAGGCAATTGACAATAGTTCTGCGTGTGGTTTTTTAATATAAAATTTTAGAGGGTGGTGAGGCCCTAGAACAGGTTGTCCAAAGAAGCTGTGGATGTCCCATTCCTGGAGGTGTTCAAGACCAGGTTGGACGAGGCTCTGGGCAACCTGATCTACTGAGTGGCATCCCTGCCCATGGCAGGGAGCTTGGAACCTACATGATCTTTAAGGTCCCTTCCAACCCAAGAAGTTCTGTGGTAATGGTCTACAGAATAAATTTAAATCAGCAAAGTTTTGAAAGGTTCCTGAGCAAATCTACAATTAATGCTTGCAGAATGTCTTTTATTAGGCTGCTCTTGTGTATTTCTGTTTTTTTTTCTTTGTTTTTGTTTTCTATTTGAATAAAATCAAATGATGTTGTGTTTGCATTTTAAATGTGATTATTTTATTTTTTTATTTTATTTTTCCCACTCTATTGCTTTTTTTTTTTTTGTTAATTACTTCAGTTAAATTAAATTTTTGAAGTATCTCTCTGGAAATAAATGTCAGCTTCTTTCTACTGCATTGGAACACTTGATGTTTTACACAGGAAAGCAAAATCAAGAACTGCTTACTTCATATTATCTGTTTGATATGATTCTAAAAAAAAGGATATATCAAGTCATATGTTGAATAAGATATTAACCTGGCAATAAACAAAAACATCTCAACCAATTTCTCTGAGATAATCCTGGCTTTGAAAATTAAAATATAATTGAAATAATTATTTACCGCAGTAATTATCACTGAGTTAGGAGCAAGGAGAGTGGGAAAACAACATTTTCCATCTTTTTATTCTGCCTAAATTTTAATACCTCTTAAATGGCAATTCTTGTCTTAGCTGGGTTACCTCACCTGCAGGTTCACTAATTCACAGCTGGCTAGAGCCAGTGTATGTCCTCCAGCACCATCTGCAGTTAAAACACAGATATCATTAGGCATTATCACCAGGAATAAGCACCAGAGGCCAAAGTTATTGTCACAGATATGATATAATCTGCAAAGTTGGCCCTAAAGCTCTAGTTAGTCTTCAAATCAATGAAAGTATAGCTATTATTGTTCACTTTCCTTCTCCCATGAAATTAAAAGAAGAGCATGATATAAGAAACAACTTTACTTACACTGTCTCTTTAAATACCACCTTTAATTATTAAAACTCCAAGAAAGGTCTTTTCAGGTTCATCTTTAAACATAAAGGCTAGCTCTCCACTGAACAACTTATGTGAAATGAAGAGTGAAAAGCATCCAGCAGGAAGCTGACTGCTGGTTCTTGATCTCTGCCATGTAACTCCTAGGGTATGTTAAAAAGTCATAAGGGCTACCTTTAAATGTTAGACTGCAGCTGGCAGCCCAGGATGCTGCCATAGCCCAACCCTGGCTCTTCCCTGTAGCCTCCTGCCCACCTTCCCACACACCAGGCAGCTGAAATGTGGCTGGAGGGCCTGCAAAGCCAAGGGGTGGCCATGAAGGACAGTCTCCTCTTTACTTCCTTACATTTACCCTATTAGAGATGCCCCTGTGCTGAGGGAAGTCTTCAGGCAGGGTCTGCTCCTGCCTCAGATAACCTGGACCTAACGTCTAGTAAGGTTAGATGGGTCTTTCAGTATTTTACAATGCCCATTTCTCTCCTCTGAGGAAGAGGAAAGGAAATAAAACTGTTAGGTGTGGTCTGTGTTTGTAAAGCAAAGCCCACGTCAGGAAATATTTTCAGTTTGCTACATTTGTTCTAACACATTTTCTACACAAAGGGTTTCCTCCTGACTCTACACAAAGTAGCTCTTTAAGCATTGTGCTGAATCTCACAGAATGAAATGCGAGGCGAGGTGCCAGACCATTGAAGATCCAAAACCTCTTCACACAACCTGTAGGACATGAGGCTTGCCATTTTGGCCCATGTGCAAGCTTAGAGAATTTTCTGCTTACATGTTCACCTCCCTGATTTTGATTTTTAAGAAAATAGTCATCCGTGTCGTGTGTCCCCCCTCCCCCCCCCTTTTTTTTTCCTACTTTCTCAGAAAAGCTGGATGCTGTTAGCAGAAAAAACTTTCAAAGTGAGCTTTCCAGTTTAAGTTAGTACAGGACAAATCGTGACAAAAATAAGATGGAGAAGCAAAGGTAAGTAAAAAACATGTCTATTTAAATGTGCATACACATATATTAATGTATTTATAGGGAAGAACAGAGGTGTGCCACAAGGGGATGATGGGCTGAGCTGTCCGCCTCTCTTCTCTGATTAATTAATTGCCTTGGTGTCAGAGAACTGGCCCATCCACATGTATCTGCCAGTTCAATTCTTTAAGTTTTCTGTCATCGCTTAACCACTGTTCACCAGAGTGTCAAAAGCTGTTTAGCCGTCACACGTGCTTGCACAAGTCTAGTTGAGAGACTACCAATAAATCCACCTGATTTTATTAATTATGCTGGTGACAGGCTCTAATCAAGGGTGGGGGCAGGAAAAAGTCCTTCTTTAAGTACCTAAAACCAGCAGTTTATATGTACATGGGCTATAAACATTTATGCTTCAGAGCACAAAGCTATGAGTGATGAAGCTTTGGAAGAACTTTCTTTTACAAGCACTTATTTCATAAAGTTTCTTGCCTTCTCTTCTGAATCCTCTTATTTGTGGATTCCAACAGTGTGCAACTTGGTGCAGCTGTGGCTGGGAGTGGTTGGAGATACACTGGGTACCTAATTTCTACCATCCTGGGCCTCTTACAAAATTTTTTACTGATTTAATAAAAAAAAAGAAAAATATATGGGTCAAGAATGGTAATATAGTTTCTTCATCACCTTATTTCAGATATTCAAAACTAAGCCAGTGGTAATCAGCAAACTGAGAAACCCAATGTACACTATGATCTTGGCACATGTTTATTTTCTTTACAATAGCTTAAGTAAATGAAACAGGATCGTACCATGCTGTGAGCATAGTCTCACCAACTAATTAGCCAAAAGAGGATAGAAATGGCAGTGCTGGATCAAACCAAAGGCCTAACAGGTTTGTTGTTCCATTGAATAGCAGGTAGGAATGGACACATGGGAAAGAACATTAGAAGAGGCAAAGCATATAGTGAAATTTCCTGCATATACCTCTCCAAAAAAAAGAGAGATTTTCCTTTTGTGCTTTTGTTGCAACAATAAAAGCTAGGTCCACTTTGAACTCATGTACATTGCAGCATCTATAGCAAATTCCTTAATTTAGCTGTGTGCTGCTGAAATAATTGCCCTTTCCCTGCTTTTAATTTCCTACTCATTATGTTCATTCATTGCCTCATAATTTATGTCCTTAAGGAGCTACTTCAGTTTTCCTTCTCTGTACTGCTCAGGATCCAAAAACTGCCTGTGACATCCCCGCTTTCCCAGGTGCCTCCTTCCCAGCCAGAGAAGCCCCAGCCTCCCCAGTCATTCTTCAAACAGAGGCTGTTCCCCACCTTGAGGAATCTTCATTGTCCTTTCTACTTTTTCACATTTTGCTACAGCCTTTTCCAAATGGGAGAAGATGAGAACTGCAAGGAGTGTTTAAATGTCTGGCACATCCCAGATGTATAGAGCAGCATTGAGACATCTCAGCGTTGTTCTCTAGCCTTTTTCTGAGTAGTTTCTGATGTTCTATTTAGCTTTTAGCCACTGCTAAGGTCTGAGCTGACATTTCCATAGAGACCTATTATGCCTCTAAGATCCCTCTGAAGGGCAGTAATCTACATTTCAGAAACCTTCAGCACTGTAGGTGTAAAGATAGTTTTCCTCATTTATACTTGTTTGTTTGTTTGTTTGTTTCTCTAGTCAGCTGGAGCTGAACACTCTTTTCTTAGTCAGTCAGCATCAGTAAATCTTTTTGAAGCTCTTCCCCATAAGGCTGGTGCAATGTTTCCAGACTACAAGGCTCCTTTCCTGTCTCTCCCACTCACAGCAGATTTTGGCTTCTTCTCTGACTACAACAGCTCTGAACAAGTCACAGAAATCTTAAGGGTAGTGCCGAGCTGTGAAGTTTTGAAATAACTGAGTCACTGCTTCTCCCAACTCAGTTCTAAATATATCTTTAAACTTCTTACATCCTGTTTAAAAAACACCACAAAGGTCTTTAGTATATTTTCCAAATTTTCCAGAGGATTTTGTTCTGCTGTGTGGTGTTGTCAGTACAGAATTCTGGCAGAGGGTGTTCATGAGACAGTAGGTTTTGGAAAATAAAACTAACAATAACTTGGGGAGAGCTCTGCAAGCAGTTCAGGAAAAAATCAATGTTATCTTTGTTTTGAATGGGCATAATAAACAGAAGCAATAAGAGGAAAGTTATAGAAAGTATAGAAAGCATAGGAAAGACTGGCACACCTGTCTTAACAAACATTTGGCTCAAGCACTGTAACTATAAAATAGCATAAATGTAGCTAACATAGATTAACACATATGATCAGTAAGGACTACCCAAAATTGAAATGATATCTCTGATCATATAGGTTACCACATTTCCTTCAAGAAAGTAGTATTGCTATCATCTCTGTCAGGAGTATGAGTCATTAAATTGCAGATGAAAGCAAGCATCAGACAGGCATGAGCTAAACTAGGAGTCACTTTGGTACTGGAAAACTCTGTTCTGACTTCTGATTTTTATAATGCTAGAAGGATGCAGGGGATAGCATTATCTGGTTGCATTATTCAAAATACTGTAAGTAGATAAAATAGCCTGCATCTGTCTCTAATCTGAGGTTTTCAAGTTCATTTAAAGTCAAACATTGCATGAATCAGGGAGAAGAAGTAAAAGCCCACTGAATTAATCTGAATGCTGACTGCCAATATAATGTGGAATTATATCCCATCTCCTAATCTATTAACCCTTAAACCTTGCAGAAAGGTGGAAGTAGAAATCACAGAATCACAGAATGGTTTGGGTTGGAAGTGACCTCAAAGATCATCTAGTTCCAACACCCCTGCCATGGCAAGGACACCTCCCACTAGACCAGGTTGTTCAAAGCCCCTTGAACAACAGTTTGCTTTCCAGGATGCAAACTAACATTACCAGCTCATGTCAAGCTTCTTGACAAACAACACCCAAGGTGCTTCTTCTCAGGGCTGCTCTTAGTCCATTCTCCACCCAGCCTGCATTTGTCCCTGAGATTGCCCTGACTCAGGCCTTGTTGAACCTTATGACGTTCGCACAGGCCTAGCTCTCAAGCCTGTCCAGGTCCCTCTGAATGGCATCCCTTCCCTCCAGCATGTTGACCACACCATACAGCTTGGTGTCATTGGCAAACTTGCTGAGGGTGCACTCCATCTGACTGTTCATGTCACAAAGATGTTAAACAGCACTGGTCCCAGTATCAACCCCTGAGGAATGCCATTCAATTGCTTTTTCCCCAATTGTTTCTATCTGTTTTCCTTGGTTACTGCACAGGTACCAAAGAATATCTTTAACACCCAGAAATCCTCACCTGTAATCAGCATGCCAGCTTTATTTGCAGCTTACTGACTGCTGTGAAGTGCTCATGTTACTTTTTGATAATTTATAAAATCACCATAGACATCTGGTGCTTTGAAAAGCCTTATGCTGCACAGTGATTCCTTGTTTGCCATCAAAAACATCCTTATTATGGAAAACAGTTTCTCCAGTGTTTCTGTTTGCATCCTCAGATGAACTGAAAAGACACCTGAGGTTGTCAATAAAGAAGGTGTGATGAATTTCACTCCTTTCTCTTGATTTAAGGCAGAATGATTTTGCATTTGTACTTACAGGGTGTAAGTAATGGTGGTATATAAATAAGAATGGGTTTATGAATTTACCACTTTTCTGATGTCTAGAAACTTCTTAGTAATTGATTTAAACCCAGCTATATTATTTTATACCATTTACTATAGCACAATAGATTGCAACTTACTATAGCAAAATTTCCGATCCAATATTTTCACCAGCCTCCTTGTAAAAGACTTCTCTGAGTGTGGAGAGGAAGGAAAGAAAAAAAAAAGATTTCTCCCAATTATTTTGTGTGCAATAGCTCGGATTCATAGAATTACACTCAAGACAGCACTATACATTGTTTGACTCAGTACTAGGTATTTCTAAGGAAAATCAATTTTTACTTTGAGAGAGCAAAGGAATAGTGACAGAAGTACTAGGTTTCAAGAAAATAAATTATACCAAATTGTCAAAAGTTTGTTTTATAGAGAAAAAATGACTTTAGAGTTTCTCAAGTAGAAGTAGAAACCTTCTGAATGACTTAATAGAAGTTTTCTTTACCTCAGTATATATGTGAGAAAGAGGTCCTGGATTGCTTGTTGACTTCCAACAATCACCTCCTCCAGGCTCAAAAGTGGTTCATACCCATACACAATAAGTTAAGCAAACGTGGCAAGAGGCCTGCATGGATGAAAAAGAAGTTATTGACTAAACTGAAACATCAAAAAGAGAGCACATGAGAGGTGGAAGCAGAGAGGTGACCAGGATGGAATATAGAGGCACTGTCTGAATGTACAGAGTCAACATTCAGAAAGTCTAAGACTATATGAAGTTGAATGTGGGGAGGGACATCCACAGCTTCTCTGGGAAACCTTTTGCAGTGCCTTATCACCCTCACAGTAAATATTTTCTTCCTTATATCTAGACTAAATTTTTCCTATTTTAGTTTAAATTCATCCCCCCTTGTTCCATCACTACATAAACTGGTAGAGTCTCTCCCCATCTTTCTTGTAAGCCCCCTTAAAGTATTGGAAGGTTGCAGTCAGGTCACCCCACAGCCTTCTCTTCTCTAGACTAAACAACTCCAACCCAACTCTTTCAGATCTTTCTTCATAGGAAAGGTGTTCCAGCCCTCTGATCATTTTTGTGTGCCACCTCAAAACCCACTCTAATAGGTCCCTAATGACCTGGATGATGGGACAGTGCACCCTAAGTTTGCACATAGAATCATAAAGGTTGGAAAAGACCTCCAAGATCTCATCTGGTCCAAACATCACCCACCCAATGTCACCCACTAAACCATGTCCCTAAGCACCATGTCCAAGCCTTCCTTAAACAACCTTAGGGACGGTGACTCCACCACCTCCCTGGGCAACCTGTCCCAATGCCTGACTGCTCTTTCTGAGAAGAAATGTCTCCTCATTTCCAACCTGAACCTCCCCTAGCACAACTTGAGGACATTCCCTCTAGTCCTGTCACTAGTTATCTGTGAGAAGAGGCTGATCCCCAGCTCCCCACACCTTCCTTTCAGGTAGATGTAGAGAGCAATAAAGTCTCCTTTGAGCCTCTTCTTCTCGAGACTAAACAACCCCAGTTCCCTCAGCCACTCCTCACAGGACTTGTGCTCCAGGCCTTTCACCAGCTCCATAGCCCTGCTCTGGACACGTTCCAGGGCCTTGATGTCCTTCTTGTGCTGAGGAGCCCAAAGCTGAACACAGTACTCGAGGTGCGGCCTCATCAGAGCAGAGTACAGGGGGATGAGCACCTCCCTGGTCCTGCTGGCTACACTATTCCTGATACAAGCCAGGATGTCGTTGGTCTTCTTGGCCACCTGGGCACACTGCTGGCTCCTGTTCAAGCGAGCATCAATCATCACCCCCAGATCCTTTTCCTTTCGCAACAGTTTTTTCTTGTCTCTCGATAATGCCCAATTTGCAAGGACAGTTAAGAGATATTTATCTAGAAGAACTGCTGGCTTCCAGGAATTTTTCCATAGCCAACTATTCCATCTGAAAATTATCACACATTTTTTGAGTCCTGGGAAGATTTTAATGTTATTGCCACAGAAAGGAGCACAGGCTTAGTGGACAACATGGGTCACAGAGCAGGGATGATGTCTATTTAAAGGCCATAAAATATGGTTTTATTTCCTTTGACATTTGGGACATCTGCCACAATACATTATCTGGAATAAAAAAAAAAAAAAATAGATATGTTCCAAAAACCATGTGTTGGTAATCTGGGTTAAAATACTGTAATACTTTAGCCATTTTACAGTAAAAGAAGACAATGAAAGGAGTTCTCTTCATCTCATGATTCTCCCCTCTTCCCTTCCCCACCCTCAAAACAAATAAACAAACAAATAAACAAACAAAAACAAACCCCCAAAACTACAATGTTTTTCTGTGCTAGAGATATCTGAGGCAGGAAGTAGAGGCAACAATTCCCAAATGTATTCTAGAAGGGTATGTATTAGCCTTTTTCCCCTTTAATTACATGTGTTTTTTCCACAGTTAGTTTTTTAACTCTGGCTTCAAGCACAGGCTTGAAAAGCTGTTCAGTCTGAATTGCTATTCTGAACTGATAGAAACTCATTGGATTTGGTTTCACTTTCTGGTTTTCAATTTGTTTTTCAATTCTTTTTGTACCACTGGAATTCTGAGTTCAAACAAAACAGATTCCTTGGAGAGAGATTCTCCTCAAGTCACTTTTCCTTACTTTAAAGACAAAATCACTGATTTTTACAGGCTTGCAAAACGTCCATGAACCCATGTAATTTCACCACTTATCAAGCAAGGCCTGAATGTTGCAATGAAATTTGAAATTGGATGAAGTTTTGGGAGTCTGACCTGACCTGGTGTTGCATATAAACATAGTTTTGTTCATTACAGCAAGGTATTTTTGTCGTCAGTAAAGCTTCATCACGTTGCTAGTCACATTGCCAGATGAAGTGTTGTCAATGTATTTCGTTGTGTAAACTTCAAACACTAACTAAACTGAAAACATGTGTTTGCTTCACACATTCAGAACAGTTAGTGGAAGTTAGTTTTCCTACAACTCTGCCAAATCCAATTTTCCCCAAATTAAAGAAAAATAATCACATGAATGTGATCCTGAGCATGGAAAGCAAATGTTTATCATGTAGTCAGCTAGCCTGTGCACTTACTCTAAAACAAATCACCCCCCCCCCCCCAAAAAAAAAAAAAAAAAAGGAAAAAAAAATGTAGCTGTTGTTTTTAGTTTGGTTCAGGCACTTTAATAGGTTCTGAATAAGCAGCTTTTAAAGATTAGAAATCTGCAAGCATCTCTTTCCCATCTCTCAAGGAAAAGTTTTATTTATGTTACATAGCTACAATTACATTTTGAAATTTCCAAAAGCAGCAATAGCTTTTCTGTGTAGTGTCCATTTCCTTACAATTAATCACAACATACTTTTCTTATAGCCTCTCAAAACCAAAGTCTTATGTAAAAGTACCAGCCATTCTGCCCCGTGTCTTCTCCATTGTGCCCTCTTTTACAAGCATCACATGCCTCCTTTTGCAGCATCACATTGAACCTGGATGAAGACTACCAGATTGAGCAGTGGAGCATGGCCTTCAGGTTGGGGTAGTGTGGTTTTAGATGGGGAGGAGAAAGCCTAGGAGAGTGGTAAGTCTGAACTTGACGATCCAAAATGTATATACACTGTGAGCCTCATGCCCTGAGGAAGATGCTTCAGAAACCTGAAGCCCTGTTCTGATTTTTTTTACTTCTGACTGATGCATGTTCAGTGTGTCCTTGGCTTGACTGATAGGTAGCAGGACCTTTTGGGGGGATGTTACTACACATGAACCTTGGCTCTTTTGGGACCTCTTTCTGCTTATGGGAATGCTGTCTGTCTGCAAATCCTTTCTTCCGAGGGCAAGTTGTTTCATTGGATTTTTCCATATTTCTAAACTGATGTATAAGAGCTTATATATTGTGAAGAAAATAGAAAAACAAAGATTTTTCTTTGCTAGCCTGAGGATGTGATGCGGCTATGTTCATGGTCACAACAGTGGAAAGTGCTTGGGTTGAAAGGGATGAAAAACAGTGTAAGAAGCAATGATGAAGCAAGTTTGTTGCTTGTAGAAATGCTGAGGTCAGTACTCAGCTGATCTTGCTGTAAATGGTAAGGTAAAGACAAAAGTTAACTGGGAGGCTTGTGAAAGGGTTGACAAGATCTTCAGACATTCATCAGGTGAGGTCTTACAAGAGTACTGTGTAAGTATGAAAACTGCAAACTGAAGAATGCCATTTTCAATTTGCTGTTGCCACTTAGGGGTAATATTTCAGTGGAAGTTCTGTTTTACAGTACAATAAAGCAGCAGGTGAGCAATTAGACAGGATGATTGCATTGTCTGGATGGCTCTGCACCACTTAATTCCTGAAAATATCTATCTATGAATAACTAGCCCAATACAAGCAAATCTGTAAAAAAAATAAATAAATAAATAAATAAATAAAAAATTACATGCAAAGGTGAAGAATATTCCACAGTTTATCTTCAAAGCTAAGTGCAAGAGAACAAGGAGATAGCAAGTAGTGCCATAGTGCTCTCTGGTGGAAGTCGAGCAACATTTGCTTCACCAGGCAAAACAGAATCGGTAGTCGGGGAGTACCTTCACCACAAAGATGATAAAAACGTATGTAAGCTGCCAGAAATCATATACCCTGCAGCCACAAAACATTTTCAAAGGGTAACAGGGTTAATGGTTAGCCCAGCACTTGTATGTCTGTACCTAATGGTCTACTATTTAAGAGGAGAAGAGCAGAGGGGACTGGACAGTACAGGAGGATGTTTGTAGATTAAAAGTTAAAGTTTAGGCCTATATGTGTCAGAATTTTCAAAATGTATTCTTTCTGAGGCAGGGCAAAAAACACCTGATCATACCCCTGCATTTGAAAGATTAGAGACGTTCACATGTATGTAGCTTCTATTTAGGAAAATCAGTAGTCAACGTATCACCATAAAAAGACCTTACAGTTATTACTGCTCTAAAAGTTTCATAATTTTCATAATTTTCATGAAAATGAGGAAAGGTGTTAGTCAAAAGTGATGTAAACTCTATTTATGCTGACTTATTAGCAACACACTTCTGAAGTTTTGATTAAAAAAAAGCAACCTTGGCTTTATCAGCAGGAAATATCCTACAAAAGATGAATGGGCTAAACATACAAATAAATAAATGTTAAATCAGATACATATGTACATATGTAAGTTCTTCTTGGAATTTATTTTAGAATACCTCTTAGAAGTAGTGCCTACAGGCAGCAAATGAGATAGCTCAATGCTTCATTTCTGTTCAACTACAAAATAAAAAGAAAGATCTTTCCTGTGCCAAGGGGCTTAAATGCTAAGTAGAAAAGAGAAAAAGAGATAAGCATAAAGTAGTATTATCCCCTTTGACAGACTTGAAATTTAGGTATAAAGAGACCAAGTCAGCAAAACACATAAGCACATGTTTAATTCTATTCAGTTCTCGAGGTATTTTTATGTATTCTGCTGAATAGAAACAGCATTAAGAACATTCCTATGGTCTTCACTGGATGATGGTTATTTGACTTGTTTACACTCGGAAGTGACTTCTGAGGCAAATAAATAAATAAATAATAATAATAATAATGTGCCTGGGAGCAGCCCATCCTAGATCTAGTGTCCCAAATCGATCTGAAAGTTTTAGTTATACAAGGCAACTGATGCAGCTTATGCAGAATAAGTAACTGCATTTAGGGAAATTACATACGAGGAAGAAAACTGTCTTACATTTCCCTACACCAAAATCTATGCTGGGAGGCTGGTGGGAAAATGACAGGGGAGGTGTTTAGGAGAGGGACATACTATCTAGCTGCAAGTGATGTTCCCACTACCAAAATGACATAGTTTGGGTCAATATTTGCTTTGCAAGTTAATGGTAGCTGAGCATTAACATGAAATAAATCTCACAGTGGTATCTGCCAATATTTAACAAGGAGTTCCTATGAACATTTCTCCCTTGGCCTTTCATTAACTCTGTTTCAAGGACCTGTGTCCCTGAACACTGGAGAGATGGGACAATGGAAATTTTGACATTTACTCTTCATTTTCTTGGAATTAAGAAAGAAAACAACAAGCCAACACAAATTGGCAATGTTATTCCCTTGTTACAGAGTATGCTGATAGCCCAGAGGAAGTTTGCCAGTGTGACAGAGAACACCTGTACATAGAAGACAAAGAGGAATTTAATATTTCTATATGTGGCAGTAACAATTCAGAATTTGGTTTTATTTTTGTATGATTGGTTTTATGATCGCTGATGCTAATAGATGATAATGCAACAATGCTGGAGAAGTGTGAATCTTTAGCAGTAAGGAAATCATTCCAAATGTACTTTTGAATTCTGGGTGTTATTTCTAACTGGATATCCAGTGAAATTCCCTCCTGCCTGTGACCAGACTATGTAATCAGAAATAAGGATTAATTAGTTACTACTTGTATGAAAATCATATCACCACATGTATCCTTAACATCATTATTTATGCTCATACAAAGGAATTTAGACACGGGGCTTTTCAGTTTCTGCAAAAAAGATGAATGTTATTTCAATCTGCTTCAGGGCCTGTCTGTTACTCTTGATAGGTGTCAAACAGCTCTCGATTAAACTATATTGTGATTCAATTTCAAATGTATGTTTTTCATATATTTTAAGACCACTCTTTTCTACAGGTACAGGTCTTGATTTTGACTGCATATCCATCACTATTTTTGCAAGTAACACAGGATTTTTTTTTTTTCCCCACTAAATGAACTGGGCTTCCAGACAGACACATGAAATCCCATTGTAAGGATCATTTCTGTACTGTGAATTAGGTCTTGCAATGGAAGTGATCTGTTTTTTTTACTGACTTCATTCTGTAAATGAAGAGTAGGGTATTCAAGGAATGTTCTTGAGAGAAAGGAATGTATACACTTCTGCAGGTCATTCACAGAAAAATTAGAAGCAGCAAATGAAAATCCAGTCCAGCTCTTCTCTGTATATCCACATGGTGGCCATATAACCACAGTGATGTGAGCTGCTGCTGCTGCAGTAACACTGACAACCCCTTGGTAATTCCAGTACCTGTTCTCTATGCACCCTATGCAGAGATTTCATCTACATCAAGGTCTTCTGTGAAAATAGACAGTGCCTACAGATTTGCTAACATCTTATAAAAACTCAGGTAATGTAATTCCACAAACAATACAGTCTGATTATTGGCCAGACATACATCAGCTTTATGCTGAATTTTATGATTGTAATTAAAATATTAACAGTACAAGCATAAATTGATGAAAATCAGGAAGAATCTTGTAGAGAGCCTCGAATTCCATTTTTTCTAGTTCTTCTGAAAATGGGTGAATTTCTTGTAATGAAGTATGATACATTAACATTATTTACATTTTTGTTTATAGTGATAACATGCAAAATAAACATTTTAATGATTAATTTGTTACATAAATTTCTGTATTAAAATTGGTTTACTTTATAATAAATATCATGTTTGAGCTGTCAAAACATTTTCATAGTGAAGCAGGATTAGAGTGGGCACGTTTTTATCATCCTCATGTGTTGGTTGTCAATACAACACCCAATACCCTCCTACCAGCTGGGGATAGATGGCATCTGGGTACTCAACATACAGCGCCCGGTGCCTGGAGGGGCTGAAACACATCACCTGGTTGCCTGAGATGTCTGGGCAACGCTTGAGAGTCTGACTTCAATCAGTTGTCAAAACACATGTTAAAATTTTTAATTGCATATAACAGCCAGATACTTAGAAAAGAGAGGGAAGTCCATCTGTCACAGTTTTAATTAGAACCAATTGTTTCTGTTTCCTCCAGGAACAGGTTGGTATTGTTGGGAAATAATCAAAACCTGAATCCTCTCCAGTGAACACACCAAATTTTGAATCAGCAATGCTGCCGTGGGACCTTGTAAGAATTGTGACAGCCATGCCACATGTGTCTGCATCTGCTGTGAGTGGGGTTTCCTGCAGAACAGGGAGTAGGTGAGGAAAGAGGACTCACCACCAGTTGCCCACGCTGCACTGTGAAAGAGGTCCTTTGGCCAAGCAGTCTGTTGCATAAAGTGGGTGGAAACTTGAGGCAGCTGAACCACATCTCCCATGAGATACTATGACAGCATCTCCAAAACCAAATATTATGCTTTCTGACCAAAACCCAGAATCTTTTCAGTTTTAGATCTGTTCCTCTTCAGGTCTAAGTGAGTATTGAAATTTTCTGTGGAAAGCAAATACTTCTCATAAAAATAGACAAACCTTTAGCCTGCAACACTGTATGTCACAAACAATATCAGTAGGAAGACCTTTCTGATCTTTCTGAAGAGCTGTCCAGCTTCTTAACCTGTGCAAGATGGAGACAATCCAGCTTTTATAGGGCTGCCTCTTATTCCCCAGGGAAGATGCACCCAAGCCAACACCTACCCTGCACTAAGCTGGAGGAATGGCACACAGATTTGGCAAGCCACAGCTTCCTCATGGCAAAGTCTCATCCCCACTGATGTGACCCCATTGCACGATACATTTGCCTTTGTGATCACCAAAAATTTTGTGCTACAGTTCTTCCCAGGTGATGAAACTTTTTCAGGAAAATACAAACTGACCATCATCTCTCGCATGATACAGTTTCCCTTCCAAGAGGACAAGTTCCTGACTAAGCTGAAGTAGAACCTGGGTTTGAGCCCAGGTCTACATCTGGGTGAGCCAGATCAACATTCAAGTACATGCAGAACCAGACTGTAGGGACACACTGGTAAGGGCACTGTGAATATATTTTTCTGTGTCGGATCCCAAATCTAGAGCGCCTATTTAAAAACCTATTGGTAACTCCCCAGGAAAAGCAGCTAGTGCACAGAACAAATTCCCTAGAGAACATAAATATTTGGCCAATGGAGAGAGGGTAAGCAGCTTGCAGCGAGAGTGGTGATGCTTTCTGCCAAGCCACAGAGCCAAATTCATGAAGCCAGAGAATGTCACTAAAGGACTGTTGTCCCACACCTTTTCTCCAACATTTCTGCAATGGGGTATAAAGTCAAGGGATTTAGAGTAATGAGAAATTCTAGTTCTCTATGAACTGGTTTTTTAATAATGAGACTTATCTTGGAAAACTGGAATTACATCTTGTGTATTCTTGAGAAAGTGCTTTCACTGAGAAGAGTTGCATTTTAAGAAAATACCATTATTGTTTCAGGTTGCCCCTCTGTGTATTCTGTAAATCTTCAAAGCAGTTGTGACTATAATTCATCTGGGCCGTGGGCAGAAGGAGACATTTCTCCCAAGTGAGGGACAAGCTACATGTGTGTGTGGTCCAAGAGAAAGCAGCTTTAATCATGCGCTGAGAGCAGTCAGCATTGTGCTGCGACTAAATTTACTGTGCATTCTGGCAGACCCTTTCTGCAGGGGGAAGTGGTGCATTTCAAGCTCTGATCTTCGTTTTGTCTGTAGATGTTCTATCCTAACTTGATACCAAGGACCTAATCTCCACAAAGTAGGGCCCATGGTCAGCATCTACTTTTGCAAGCTTGAGCACCTACCCCATGTGTGCCTGAGCACAAGTCAGAACTGACACATGCTGCACCCTGGCCACGTGGCTCTGCAAAGTCTCTTGTTGCTTTCATGCATGTTAAAGATTTTGCACCCTCACAGTTATATTTTTTGAGAATAAGATACTGTCTGGTTCATTCAGAGATGCATTTTATCTTCACCTTCCTGCCAAAGCCAATTGAAATATCGAAGTACGAGCATGGTGCTAACTGTAAGCTTAAATTCAAGTCCTTAGCTCAGCTTTTTTTACAGCTTTAATTGGCAACACTGCAACCTTTTGAAATCTTTTCAGATTTTTTCATTTTCTTTGCCCAAAACTAAGAGAATTATGGCCAAATCCATGCATAAAATAACACCATTAGACCCTCATTCTCCTCATGCAATGGACAAACATGACATGTTTTGGTTCAGTTTGATTTACACCATCAGCATTTGGAAGCACAGTCATTGTTTAGCTGAACCTGCCAAATGTTTTCTGTTTAATTACACAATGCAACCACAAGCTCTACAGTGAAAAGATTTCTTATTTGTTTATTTACTTAGGTTTATGAGATATTATCAAACAACTGGAAAGCATTCTCAGAAAAAAAAAAAAAAAAAAAAAAAAAAAAAACCTTAATGAGGCCATAATTCTAAGCTATACAAGAAAAATAAGTAGCATTTTTTGACACTTACCTGGGCAGAAGAAAGAAGGAAATATAGAAAAGGACAGATGCTTTTTAATTTTAATTGCAGTAAGTTAAAAAAAAAAAAAAAAACACACCACCACCACCACCAAAAAATTACAGAAGATTAGGGACAAAATATGAAAGATAAGACTGTATTGAAATTGTATATTTTTTATACTGCAGAGGTAAAGGATGTGTAAGTATGTTCCTATGTTCTTTTTTCCTGTCCTGCTGCCATTCTTCCCTCTGTCACAGTCACTTCATTCTTCAGTCTGAAGTTTGGCTTTACTTAGCTCCAAGGATCTCATTGTCACAGGACATAACTAGAGCAAGTAGTTCAGATTCTTTCAAAGGTAGATTATACTTTCATAAATAAAAATATCATCTGAAGCTGTATTATCTTCAGTCAGAAGTATAATCCCTTAAGGCATAAACTGATCACCAACAGGCTTGACAAAGGAATGTCTTCAGGCAATGTATTATTATCAGTGATGAGTGATAAGTTATGTTATTTTCCATACAGAAGTACTGACTTGCAGTCAAAATGGTCTTTTTAATTTATTACAGCAACACGGCAAGGAAGCACAAACTGTAATGTCTTTTTAAAGAGAGACAATGAGCAGTCTCATGTACACAGGCAGCATGGATGTGGCAGCAGGCACAGTGCTGGAGCTGCTTTTCAGATAGCAGACAGTTTTCAGATTTAAAGGAACATTATAAAAAAGCCATAAATTATTCACTAAATAAAGCAAACCTGCTGATAGAAAAAAACAAGCTCTTTCCTCCTCCCTAACTACGCTGTCAAACTCTCTAGTTTGTATCCTCTGAAAGTTTGGGAGGTATCTCTCTTTGCTTTCCTTTTTTTTTTTTTTTTTTTTTTGGGGGGGGGGGGGGGGGGGTGGGGGAGAAAGGCAGCTTGACCCTTGTAATTCCTTATCTCACATTTTGTGTTTCCCTGTTCTCTGGGGCTTTGGGGTGAGCAACTCCACTCCTGACCAGGAGTCATGCCACTGAACCAAGAGTCTGCTCAGGGGACTGGGAGTTGTCATCTCCCCTTTCCTGAAGCTGATTATGGCAAGAGGAAAATGGACTCAAACAGGCAGCCAGGGGCTCTTGAGAGCCCCAAACTCCTCCAGGGTAGTTGGTTAACAAGAGAAAATCAGCATTTTCAAAGCAAAGAAAGGGAGCTGTAACACACTGTAGTATGGCTATTTCTGGAGCTGGTGGTGGTGGTGTGGGGTGCCCTCCAGCCCCACAATGCTCTCCTCACTCCTAATGGGGACAGCACATTTGGACTCGTCCCCCAGCCACAAAGTCCTCAGGCTGGTGGAGCAATGGGGGTGGCAGAGAAGTTTCTGAAGGTGCCCTGAGATAGCACCATGTGTAGGGGTGAGCTTGAAGCCGGGGAAGGGGGGGGGGGGGGGCAGAACTGCCTAGGCCCCCAAAAATACAGACTCTCATGTTCAGCCTTCCCTGATTCTTCTCCTCCACATGCAATTTCCTGAAAAAGGGTATATCATTCAAAGTGTTCTTAAATAGCTTACACATCCCTTGTCATTATTTTAATTTTAAAATGTTCTGCAGAACTAATTATTTTAAATGTTTCTTTTTTTAAAAAAAAAAATGGTTAAAGTGGTAAAATAATGTTTTTAACTCTAGTATTTTAAATTGGAAACTTTTAGAAAATTATTAGCAGTCATTTGAATTGCAGCTCAGAAAGAGATATTTCCTTTTATGACTCTCACTCCCTTCTTTATATAATATTTAACCCACGGAGTTGTAAAGGTTATATGAGCTGCATACTTTGGAAGGTTTATTCCTCATCCCACCGTTATGACACACAAATAAGTGACCGAGTAAGTAAAGCTAAATAAATGAAGCCAGAGAAACACAAGCCAAAGTGAAGTATTGCTTATTCTTAATCCTGCCTCATTTGGGGCACTTCTTTGTGAGAATCCCGAAGTAGCTGAAGATCCCTTCAAAGAAAAGCGAGTTATAGAAAACTTATCCCCGGCGCTCATGTGATCAGGTAATGTACTCGATTCACACAAACAGGTAATCCACAGGGCTGCACTCTAGACAGTTAAGTGGCTTTAACATAAACTCCTATTGCAGAGGGCTGGAAAGCAGATAAAAGCTTCATTTGTCTTCTGAGCCCTTGCCGAAAATCTGCCCATTATACAGTGCAGACCTGTATGAAGGCTCCTGGTGCCTTTTTGATGTGGGGGACGGCGTGCTTTTGCAGTGAGGAGATGATGGGCAGCTTTTTCCCACTGTGGGGCTGGAGGCGAGCATCCACGGGGCACCTGCTCTCCATGGCAGGATCAGGCCACAGGCAGAGGCTTTGCTTTGCCCCTGGCATCAGCCGGCCCAAAGGCATCTCCACAGACACATCCCTTGGATCAGAGAGAGAGCAACAAAGCTTTGCTTATGGCTCTCTTGCTTCCCATGAAAAATAGTTTTTTTGTGTAAGGATATTTATCATCCGCTCATGTCATCGTTGCTGGGTTTCTGGTGACAGTTGTGGCATGGACGGCATACGGAGTCTTTTATCTGTGAATGTTAACATTTCTTTGAAGACTAAGCATGAAATATATTACAAGTTTACTGATAGAAGAGCTGGAATGACTTCATAAGAGGAGAGGATCACAGAAACAGACACATAACTGTTTGTGCCCTGTTTCGAAAATAAAGCTGTGTTCAAAAGCATGAAACTAAACATATTTTGCATTTGTTTCAGAGGTCTAAAACTGGGACCCAATCCACATCTCGGTGTAGTCAGCAGGAGTCTTCCCATTGACTTCAATGGACATTTCATCCAGCCTCTGCTTGTTCTTCAGTTTCTTGTGTTTAAACTTTTTCCTCCTCACTGACAATAAAGACAGGTTTCAATGCAGTTGGCATGCAGTACGTGTCCATCACACCCTCAGCCATGACCTTCTTAAAGGGATACAGCTACCAAAAGCCACTTTACTGGGAGAAGGGACAGCCGTGGAAAGTGATGCTGTCAGCCTCTGTACCTCCACTGCCTTCCACTGATTTTGTTATGCTTCTTATGCTCTCATAGTTTGATGGAAATTTTGTTTCAAAGCTCTAATTTCTGCAAGTCTTGCTGATATTTTCCATTTTTAATTTTTGAATGCCAGCTGTCCTAGGATTAAGTAAACCATCTGATTTATGATTCATGAAAATACCAGCTTTGAACCCAGAGTTTTGAATGTATCTTATAAATGGTATGCCACAAACCATTTTGCAGTTAATTAATGGTCCATGTCATCTAACAAAGCCAAATCTGGTAGTGCTAATATCTAAAAGCAGATCCTGGTAGCTCATGGAGATTGCTAAATACATGCTCAAACTCCAAGTTCTGGAAATCAGTTTATCTTTAAAAATGTTTCCTTTCCACTAAGGTACTTGTTAAGTTTGGGACAATTTATGCTGCTGCTGCCACCATTAAAATACTGAAAATGCATTTCTGCCTGATCTTAATTCATTACTTTGCAGTTCTGAGGTTCTGGAAGCAAACATGCGTGTGGGCTGGGTGCCACCAAGATGCACTGCACCACTTCTGCAGTCTTCGAACCCTTCCTAATCTTTGGTGTTTGCTGGTAGGGGCAGCCCACCCAGCACAGAAAGGCAGGCAAACGATTTTAGCAGACAAGCATTGTGTTGACCAAGGTTTCCAGTGTTAAACTACCCAGAAAGATTTAGACAAATTTATCCCTATGGTAAAATGCATATGTTAGTTTAAAGATGAAGAGAAATGAAATGTGTTATTTATAGCCTGAAATGTCCTTAACACTGTACACATGTGTATTTCACTTAATGATGTCCACACTGCTAGGCACCTAATGCACAACAGGATGTGGCTCCCACTTAAATTAACAGATGCTATACTATCTGATCATTAATGATGGACCTGTTTGCCAATAAAAACAACTGATGGATCAGCATGTGTGAGCTACTGAACCTCAGCAAAAGCCCAAACTAATGAGAGAGAGAGAAAAAATGCTTCAGGTCACAGTCAGCAGATGGGAACTGGCCAGATGTCTGTCTGGGGCAGGGAAAGTGCAGCATGTATTTAAATATATATCTATGTTTTTATATAGCAACAACCACTGGGAAGTTCATAGCTTGGACTAACCTGAACTATGGTTTTGAGGTTTACTTTTGCAACTAGAGGACAAAAATAAATTAAAAATTACATCTCTAAACCTGAAACTTCAGCTATCACATGGCATTGAATTGGTCACTATGTGCAGTTCAGAGCACAAGAAATAAACTCTAAATGTTGTGAATCAGATGAAAGTTGCATTAGGTGATCTTGTCAACATAAGATACCATCTGCAAACAGCTGAAAATAAAATTGTGCTTTAATTTTCTCTTATGTATTTATTAAGCAAGACATATTATGAAATATAACATCTAAACGTATTTTGAAAGACTGATACATGTAAATGAATGAAGGATATTTGCTAAAAGATGAAATCGTGCCATTTCTAGTAAAGAACCAGCTTGTACAGTTACACATTAAAAGCTAAGCTAGCTAATTTCCTAAACATGCAGGCAGTAAAAGTGTGATTACAAAAGTCAGGTTTCTTTTAGTCACATGCTACTGCAAAATTACACATATATCTCTGGGTAAAACAAAACAAAACAAAACAAAATAAAAAACCACCAACACACACACACACAAAATACAACCTGCATATTTTTTCACCAAGAAAACCTGCACTTCTGCCATGATTCGGCAACCTGGTCACACAGTCTCTGAGAGATTTATTCATCCGCTAAAAGATATGCAGGTGCCTAAGTGCCTGACTGGACTGGGACCTATAAGACAAAATTCATTATAAATAGAAATACAATTTGTTCATGGATTGAAGCAATCTGAACATTTCATTTGACTCCTCTATAAATGGAATTTCCCTGTATGCTGTTCACGGCGAGCATATTTTTCCACGGGGATCTGGTCCAGACCTCACCAGAGTCAATGAGAATCTTTCTTCTTGCTCTGGTGGTCTCTGGATCAGTCCCCAGCTGTGAAAAGGACACATCTGCTGGCCTGCACCAGCCCATGCGGTCTCATAAGTCAGTGCTCTCAGCTGATGGGTGCTTTGTGTCACATTGAGGGGCCACAGCCCTCTAAAAGGAGGTTGCCATAAGGCAAACACTTGTGTTGCACATGTTGATGCCAACATTAAAGGGAAAGTTCAGGATTTTTTCATTCACAAGCCACCCTAACTCTGTACTACATTTGGGTGCAGAAGGGTTTTAGCAAGATGCAGCAGGAGACAAATGGTGGCATTTTGGCCAAAACCTTTCCTCCTGTTATTGCACCTGGAAAAAAGAGTTATATATATATACCATAGCAGTGGCAAGAAACAGCTGGTAGCAAAGAGGGACAGTTCTGGAGGGCAACTGAAGTAGGAAAACGGGAGATAGCTGGCTGCTGATCTTTGACTTGTGCAAGAAACATTCAATGTATCACTACAACCCACATTAAGAGGAATAAGAAGAAGATTGCTGGCAGACAAATGGCCTCTTCTGTGGCTTTTCTTCTGCTTTTTCACCCTCTGTGCCTAGGCAACATCCTTGTTATTCAAGATCTACAGCTAAGACAGCTGCAGGACAGGAGCATACAGTCTTTCAAAAAGATTCAGGAGAAAAAAAACTCGAATTCCTCTTGAGTCTGTCATGGTGTGCATGCTTTGTATCGTGCACAATATTGTGTCTAAAACATATGCCACTCACTCATTAAAACGTCGGAAAGAAAGGTAGAGGTTATTCAAGCACAAGAGAACTGCTGTTCGATGGTTTGACTGAACAACAATAGAAATCTGCACCTGCACAAGTTTCTGCCAAAACTGATCTCACACAACTGTTGATCTTGATTAAATTCATTAGGCTGGGAGAGATGGATTTCTATACATCTTATTGTGCATGTTTTATAGGTTATGCTCCTGGGTGGAATATAAGGTGGTTTTTGTTCAGGAGACAGTAGGAAAATCATGCTGAGACCCAGACCTGCTTTAGAATTCAACAGATTCAGCAAAACCTTGGCCAGGACTTATTTTGGACTTCAGTAAAATTCTATTATAGGAGTTTCCGTAAGTTTAAAGGAACTGTCTGAGAGTTTGTATATATTATAAATCCTATTCTGTACAGATTTTGCCTGCAGTAGCAAAGCAGCAACATTTTTCAACAATTCTGACTTAAGTCATAAAGCTTTATCCTGGAGCAATGAAATTAGAAAAATATTTTACAAAACCAGAACACAGGTCACATATTTGCAATATCTTTCTTTAGCATTAGCCCTCTTTGAAAGAAGTTTTATGTCACAGCTGCACAGCACACATTGACCGGTTGCATCCAAAATATGGAAAATAAATCACAGGTTTGTCCACACAGTTGATAATATAAGGAAAGCCAACAGGCTTTCCCTGCTGATATTTATTCCTCCCTTCTACTTACTCTGTGGGGATGTGTCTTTGTGTATATACAGACATACAGAAACATAATATCTAATTTCTGCCTTTTCACTTTCCTTTGATTTACTGTTATGAAAACAAAAAGCTTGAGACCTGATTATAATCTCACTACAGTTAATCAGGCTGTTTATGTCAGTAATTAATCAATGTTGCATGTAAAGGCTCACAACCTGCCCTAAGGTACATAATTTACCCTTGCCATTCGCTTTGCATCATCATTTGCATCAGTACAAAGGCAGAGCAAACACATGCTGCTGTATTCTCTGTTCACCCTTCACTCATTTTGTACAGAGGTATATCACCACCCAAATCTCTAGTCAGTAAGAACACAAAACTGAAAGAGTGTAGCAGCAAAAGGCACTTGGCGTTGCCTGATGTGAAATGGGATGGTGACTTCATCCACGTGCTACTGAACTCTCACCATCCCACAAAACTCCCCTGCCAGGCAGTGCTCCTGCCAGATGAGTCAAAAAGAGTAGAAATAGGTGACTTGGAAGTATGATCTCCTCTGTTACCTGTATGGGTCATACAGAGGTATACCGCCCAAAGATGAGGGTCTATGGCAGCACAGTATTGCTGAGGTTCATCTATGGAAAAACTAGACAGCTCTCCAGGGCTGATGTTCTGACACCCAAAGATGAAAGATGTGCAGACTTGCTTTTTAAGTATGAGTGTCTTAAGCATGCTTAAGTTTGGGTACACACACATGTAGGTATACAGACCTAGAAACAAGATGTCACAACTGCTGGTAAGCAGAACACACTGCCAAATGTATAGCTGAGAGCTGCCCTGAGCTCTGAACAAACTGTTTGCAAAGGGATTATTTTAATGTAATACAACTGTTTCTGAAATAAAACATGAGTATTGCTTGAGAAGATGATAGTGTCCACCAGCCTGTACCAAGGCAGTACCTTCCCTGCTATACTTTTAAAGCAGTGTTAATGTGTCCATTCAAGCTGAAATTTGGATGGAGTGTATTATGTGAAAAGGACTGAGATCTATAGTGAACCTACATTTCTTCAGTAGATGTGGCATCATTGTTAGTCTTAATAGAGGTAGTGGGTTTTTGTTTTTTTGCAGCATTTTAAGAAATTGATGAATCTTTCTTTTAAAATAACTTTCCTGTTAATGGCTCAAGAAAACAACTCAAAATTAAAGCAGAGTGTGCAAGAAAAAGTGTGAAAACATTTTAATCTTGATGCACTGAGTGGGTCAGCTGACCGAGGTATCTGAAATAGGGCTAGACAATATTAGGGCAATTTTAAAATCCAAATGGGAATAGTAACACAAACATTTTCACATATACTGTTGCTAAGGACTTGTTCATTTTAATGATTTCCTCTTAAATAATATTAATAAAAAAAGAATATTTTTTAAAGGAAAATAAAACTAAACAGCTCAACTCCTTATACCACAATAGGTCACCTTGTTGTTGTTTTTGTCCACATCAGAGCTGTGCTGTTGCTGCTGTTGCTGCTAAATAACACCATCTTTCTTGACTGTTCAGTAGAGGGTTATTATCCATACACACTAGTCCTGCTTTGCTATGGCTTTTTCTACAGCAGGATCTGAAGTCATTTCTAAACTGAATAATTGTACATTCAGATGTTACTTTATTTGCTACATTCTGTTTTCTCTGTCGTGTTGTGCACTGAAGTAGGTTGCCTGGGCTGCACCTGATCAGGCTACAAATGGAATTCATGAAGGAGTTCACCCCAAATCTTAGTGAGCTCATTAGGAAATGTGAGGAAACTATGGACAAAAGGCCTTAAAATTATTCTGAGGTTCTTCCACGCACACAGGAATGACCCTCTACTGGGTCATTCCTGATCCCAGAGAACACTACAGGTCTGCACACATCAGCCTTGATCAGAGGAACCAGAGGCAGCCAAAAGCAGCCTAAGGGGCAATGGACTTAAAAGCATCCTCCCATTTATTCAGAGACAAAACTTCCACTGACTTCAGTGATGCAGGTTTATCCATTTTCAGGAGACCATCCAGCAGTGACACCCTTGCTGCAGTTACAATGGGGGTATGGAAAATTCACATATTTTCAAAGCAATTTCCATATTCTTAGCATATGGCCCGTGCACTGAGCCCTTATGTGGGTCAATGAGAGTTTCTCATGCAGAACGAGCACAGAAAACATGCACAGCCTGTTCCTGAGAGGGGGCATATGCCTGGAATAGCTAAATATTTTAACGGGAGAAATTTTAACAAAGGAGCTAACTGCATAAGCCTAGGCAGGTTTTATTGAGGGCATTAATTTACACAAGCTGTATGATTGTGTTCTCATGAAATCTGCCATGCATAATTACTAAAGATGTTAATAAATAGTCAGCAAATCAGAACAGCTGGTTATGATGATATCCAGCTTTTCTAAGAAAAGCCAGGCTTTAACCTCAGCACCATTAATACTGTGAAACATATTCTGGCCAGTGCATGTGATGGGACATCCTAAATAGATGAATACCCATTGCACTCCCTGTCCTGGATAGTGCAAAAAGACCTAAGGTTGGCATTTTCTTTGATGTGGACCTTCCAGTATAATTGCCTTTAGTTGAAAAAATAAAACCCAAAGCAAATCCCTATAAATGATGCAAAGAGAGGAAGGTTTTATGTTTTCCTTTGAAGTCACATGAGATGTTCAGATACAGAGATTGATGCTGCTTGAGAATGTGGCTAGTGGGTAGTCGCAGCCAGTTTTCACTGCATCTTTGATAAGAGTGATCAGTTGGGCATATATTAAAACCATAGTTGTGCACAAAAATTATTCCTTTTTATTCTATGTATGATATCAAAAAGTTTTCATATCTTATGTGGCTAAAAGCCACCTCTCTTCCCTTCACCTTTTGCAGATTCCAGCTAGCAGATTTGGCAATCAGTCTTCCAGTGAGCTGGTTAGTGCAAATGCCAGCAAACCTCTTCATTTCCTATTTTATTAATTACTGTTTTGTTTATTCTGATTTTTCTCCCATCCAATCACGTTTCTGTAGAGCTCCCTGTGTCTCTGCTTAGCATGCTAATGAACTGTGGCTATTCAGATGTTGTTTGGGAAGTTCTGCCTGTCATTACAGATTATGTGTCAGAAACCTGCTAGTTTGGAGCAGAACCAAAACTGGGGATAAAGTATTGTTGTGGCTGGCTGGCAGCTTGGTACCTGGAGAGGACTTAAATTTCCTCAGCAAATAAGGACTGACATTAAGTTCATGGACTAGCGTTCACACAAACATCTCACTGAGCCCTCCCTGGCCAGAGGTATCACGCCGCCTCCCTCGACAGCTTGTCTTTCCCAATAACTGCTTTCCAAATTCAGCTCACAGAACCATGAGCTCCGGCTTTCCTTAATCCTGTTGGTGCTATATATTAATTTCTTCCCAAAAATAGTCCCGATGAATCATCTGTTAAGTGTTTATTTATCTCCACTAGCTAACACAGAAACCCTACCTCAGATACAAATGTCTGTGTTGTGTAAGACAAATCCTATTACAGCCTCCATAGACCAAGAAATATTTAATTACATATACAAAGCAGAATGCATCCAACAGAAAAACTAATCTAATGATTTGGGCACTTATTTGGCTCATTGGAAATCCAGGTGAGAGACTTTGATCTGATTTATCCAGCTGGGGAGCGCAGTGCCAGGTCTCCCAAAAGACAGGAGAAAGCCCTACCTGTTGGGCATTGCTCACCCTGGCAAGCTCTCTCTGCTGTCCTGTGTAACCATCCAGTCTGAGAAAGTAAATTCCAAGGACACCACAGCAAAACTGCAGAGCACTTTTCTCCCACCTGACCCATGCCATAATCTTTCCACGCAGTTTCTGCTGCCCTACTCACCTGTTGTCCTGCTGTGCCTGTTGCTCCTGCACCTTTGCAGGCCCTTATCTCTCCTCCTCTCTCTCCCTGGCATCAGCTTCACCAGAGGCTTTGCCACAGTCAAAACTGAGCTGCTTATTTCTCTGGCAACAGCCTCTTCAGGGCCCAGAAAGCCCCAGAGCCACCAAATGTACTTGCGGTGGTCAGACCCCGCTGCTGGCAAGCCCTGACCTCTGAAAGACGCAGCCCACAGGTGGTGGCTGCCAGCCCCACAGCCGGCCTTGGGGGAACACCAAGATCCCCTGAAGAAAACCCAATCCCTAAATCTCAGAGATGACAGATTGCAGCAATTAGCTGTGAGAGTATCCAGCCTCCTTTGTAACCAACAATAGCAGCATCAAGTTTGGAGGTAACAGCAGGCTTCTTTGATACAGGCCTCTTCCAAATGCCAGCCTGTCACTTCTCGGCAGGAGAAGGTCTAAAAGCATTTCAAGGGAAGAAAACTGCAGTGGGCCAGTTACATACCTCAAGAAGCTTATTATACAATGCTGCTTTTATAATGTAGCTTTTTATTGTTTGTTTTTATATATAAATCCTGAAAGATAAACTTTAGCATTGTGGTTTTGACCTTAAAAATGCAATTTTCTCTTTTCCCATAGCAGCTCAGCTTGTACCTAACAATTCACTGAAAAAGCTGCAGGATCATTTTTTATTTAAAAGAGCACTTCACATTTTTTTTCCCCTTGGAATTATGAGACCCTTACACTTAGAATTAAAAAGTTAAGTGACAAATACAAATGTGGACCCATCTTTTCCCTAGATTTCTAGGTGTTTTCACTTTTTGTCTCTGTTCCATATTTTTCTTTTCAGTATTCAGACTATGAATATTATGAATTTTGTCTATAATATGTCATGGCATATCACAGCATTCCAGCACTGTAGATGCAATCACCTGTGAATACTTAATCAAAAATCAAATCCTGATTTTACACAAAGCCTAACTGCAAAAATAAAACACAGTTTGTATGTTCTGTTTTGCTTCACTGTTTGTTTTTTTTCAAAGGTTCCAAAATATTTTCAGATGTTAGAATCTGCATTGCATTTTTCATTTTAAAATCTGGAGAGAAATTATGAAAAATAAAATACATTTTTGACCATATTCCCATCTGCAATACTACTTAAAACTTTCTAAATGTTGAAAAACAAGACAGGCAACATCTTTTTTTTTCTTCTTAAATCTGTGCTGACTGCCGAGAATTTTATCAAGGAGGGATGTGAAGAATGATTAGACAGAAAAGCTTCAAGGTTTCCACTCCTAAAGATGAGCTGGACTGAAGAGAAATAAAGCAAAGAGTCTCATTATTTTTCTTCCCACATCCATCATAGTGATTACTCTACTCGAAAACTGGACAGCCATGCCAAAGTACAGCTTTTCTCTTTTTTTAACCCCTCTCCATATTATATGATGTTTTATGTCATCTTAGAGCTGGATTAAAAAGAACAAATACAAATACATTTTTCACTATATTAACCATGAGAATGAATTTAACTGTTAAATCACTTCTTATTTGTTTGTTTTTATCTTACATAAAAAAACAAAACAAAACAAAACAAACATATCAAGGAACATACAAAGCAAGTGGAAGCCCACAGGGAAATAGAACAAAACACTAAAAGGAAATAATTTGATTCAAAAGCAAAAATCTTAAAATGAATCATGGAACTTAGAATGAACTGACACCAGAAAAAATGAAACCCATGATTTGATCTGGATCCACTATAGATTTATTTTGTTGTTGTTGTTGCAACTAGAGTGATTTTGTGCTTTTCTTTAATTAGACAAGTTAGAGTTATCCATTTAAAATATCTCAACTTTTTGTTACAACTTCTATCCCTGAGTCTTTATCACCAGATTTTGAAGCACACCCACCTTCACTACAATGTATGTGCTTTCCTGATTCACCTTCCATGGGGCAAGCTCTTCTGCACTATCTTAAAGTAAATATTAGTTAAGTTTATGAGGCTAATTATTTCTTAGTAACTTTTGAATGATTAGTAAATGAAAAATCACTGCCTAGAAAAGGAGATGACTGTTGAATGAGCTGAAAAAAAATCTGCCCAGGAAAGTACAATATATCTAGAAGACAAAAAAAGCAATAATGAAAATACAGTGTTCTCCATAGCCTTGTAATTCACCCCATATTATGTCTACCAAACATCCTCCCCTGCTTTTGTGAGCATACAGATTCTTCTTGCTGAGATGTGAACTTCAGTGTGTTCTGCATTTTGTTAGATAAATCTAGAAATCCTAATCTTTCCTGTCTTTTCTGGTAAGTCCATGCCACTTAAAATACTAGCCCCCTACACTGTCTAAATTATCTCATAAATCTTCAGATGGGTGGCAGCAAATAGCTGGAGATACTTCTTGTAGCACAATCTAAATAAGTAAAATTTGTTCTAGAATTGAATATTGAATTAGATTTTTTTTTTCTGATATTGTATTAAAAATGCAGAGATATTTCCAAATGCTAAAAGTCACAAAATACCAATATATAACTGCACTTCAAATTAAAAATATTTTTTTTAATAAGAGTTCCATGCTTCATGAGCTAATATAGTGCCAGGTGAATGTTCAAATCATAAGTAGCCCTGCAGAAATTGCTGTAATTAGCAAGTTAGGATGCTTCACAGCTACTGACCAATAACTTGTCGGTTACTGATTGTTGCTACTATGAGATATTTGCAAAACAAACCTTTGAATAAGCTAGTAAGCCAGTTCCAGTTTCTACTCATGATTATACCACTCTGCTTTTTGAGTCCACTTTGGGATATAATTTACACACTAATTAGTGACTTTTCACAAAGCATTGTTTCCAAATACATGCATATGATGATTTCAAAGGTATAGATGCTGAAGAACACAGCAGCTAAGACTACAATTTTCAAACATGAGTTCTGTGCCATTACGCAAACTACATTTTTTTTTGTTGTTTGTTTTTCCCCAGTTTTTGACTGAAAGGAAATTAAAACATTTAGTTTGCTATGTATTGTGAGCAGAAGACTTAATGCTTTATACATTTTCTTCATAAAATAGATTCATCCATCTGCCTCTCCCACTAAGAACCTCTGCTCTCATGTAGGTGATAGGTTATCAGCTGCATGTACCTCGAAGGAAAGCAGAAGCATGATTTCTTCATGGTGTGAAATTCATCTCTGAGGAGAAAGAAATGAGCCGGGCCAGGGCTGGCATACCTGCCCACTGTCTCCTCCTTTTCTTTCCAAGTACAGCAAGACAGAATAAGACCAAGGGTTGGTGAGCTCATGGCATAGAAAAGGGGGGAACCTTGTGGCACCACAGCTTTGTCACTATCTTCCCTTTCTGTGTCTGCAGCCAGGGTTTACTCTAGTATTAATTAAGCATAGTATGGTCATGCACCGGAGCTCCAAGCTGAAATCAAGCTTTACTCTCCTGTACATACATATGAAAAAAATGGTTTCCAACCCGGCAGAGACAGCTTTTCATCTAAACAGTGCTGTCTGCTCTAGGAGACTATGAATTCTAGTCTTACAAAGTCAATTTTGATTTCCCAGGTGTATTTGTCACAGTTTCACTCTCTGGGACTCCTCCGCTGAAGAGGTGCCTGATAAAGAAATTGTCACAGACTAAAATTTTAATTTAAAATTATCTCTGTTCTAGCAAGCAAATTGTAAATTACTGCTTTGCCATGTGGTGGAGCTGGTAGACAGCAATTCCAAAATTTCATTGTTTTCACCATGGAGGTTGTTGCTATGTTTGGAATCTCTTTTTTAACAGTTTTTCACAACTATGTTTAGTCTGGTAAACTACCTATAAAACTTAATCTTTGCTTTTGTATTTATGCCATAAACCTCAACTCCGAGAAAAAGTTCAAAGCTTGATTTTTGGAGTGAGAACTGCCAAGTCTGACGGCAATCTTTCCACACTGATGCTTAATGACTACTCATCTATTATTCCACAAAGAGAGATGACTCTGAGGCAATCTGTAGATCTCATTTTTCAATTTCTAGACAAAAGAAGAACTTCTAGACCACTGCAGAGGACATTCACCTAGACTAATGCACACAGTGTAGGTAAAGATGGAAACACACTCCAGAAATATAATAATGTACAGTGGTTTGTTAAGCTCCTCATTTTCAGCACATGGGAAGGTTTCATGGATACTGAGTGCATCTATTGAGTGCTGTGTGCTTGAAGTATGAAATATCTCAGTGCTGTGCTGGCATGGAAACACATCCTGGGGTTCTTCTTCTCTGCCCAGCTTTGCAAGGCTCAGCCCCAGGTGCTGTCAGTGATTTAGGACCCAACCTCCCCCTGGGTTTAAACAGTGCTTTTGAAAGTCCTTATAGATTTCTGTCTGCAATTTTTCATATAAATCTTTCCAAATCTGGTCCTAAATGAATAAGAAGTACCTCAGAGAGAAAAAGGTCCTGTGATTTAAATAGCACAGTATAATCCAGAATTACTAATTATATTCCCTGCATTCCCATTAACCATCTGTGTTGCCTAAAGCAAGTGGTGTAAATTCACTATGCCTCAGTTTACTCCTCTGTAACTCCAGTATAATGTTTGCCTCTGTTATAGCACTACATGTGTAAAAATTCATTTTGAAATCCTCAGATAGAAAGTGCTTTGAAACCATATGGTAATATGGTCATTATTATGTTCAGTCTTCACCTCCTGGTCTTTTCTGAACCATTTATTATTTTACACTGCTCCCACTTCTCGATACAGTAGTCAACTGTTTCATTCCTGAGAAACTGCATTTCAGAGCATTTCACAGAGGTGTTGGTGGCATATGGTCAAATTCCAGAATGACCAGTTTGCCAGCTGAAATTCTCCCAATAGTTTAAAGTGGATTAAGTATTTCTCGCTTCCTCTAATGTGTTCGGCAAGGCTATTCACTATGAAATACCCTTTGCATTTTATTCCTATGTAGCTGTGCAGTTGTGAATCCAGTTTATGTTTCTGACTGTTTTGACTACAAAGTAGATTGAATTATTTGGGGAAATGCAAGACAAAATTAATAATACTGACACTGTGTATAAAATACCAGTGTTTGAAACCACATTTGTGAATAACTGTTTTATTTCAGGTTTCTCATGAGCTATTTCTTGCGCATTAAAAGAAGACTTATATCCTGTCTAATCTTATCTGTGCATTTTAAATTATGGACAGAAACAGAAATTCACCTATTTCTTATTCTCTCCTGAATTCTCATAACTTGAAAATAGACTCATTTGTTAAAAGACATTACACATAGTTTATAATGTGGATTGACTCAAACAATGAGAATCTGTTGGATGCTGGATTTGTTTGGGCTATTACAGAATGCTCTTTTGAAGCTTATTAAGACGAGTACATACAGCTTTGTTAACTTTTAATGGTTCACTTAAATTTTTATGTCTGGACAAGACAAGGGCACATATATTTAAAAATCCCCAGACAGAACCATCCCACAAAACCCAGCAAAGCTCTGTGACTATTTGTGGTCAGTTGTAAGATAAATGATGAGAGCAAAATTCAGATTAAAAACTGAAGTTTGAGTTTGAACTATCAAAGAGTTCATTTGGTTCTGGAAGAACTAGCTGATCTCATGTTTACATAAACTGCAATGACAAAGTATATCTGTGGATTAAAGAATGAGGGCCAGATTTTCAGCTAGTGCAAATTGCGGTAGGTCTAGTGAACCCAACAGAAATAAACTGATTTATGTCTCTTATAACAAAGAAATTATTCACATTATCTATTTAGAGAGAGAAAAAAAAAAAAAAAAAAAAAAAAAAAACTTTCTAAACTGTTCACACATACATTTGCATGGCTTCAATTGTAACATAAATGTTTTAAAGCTATGGTTTCAAGGTCACCTTTTAAAATGTATTTATTGTATATGAATCAACCATGTGTAAAATAAGGACATAGTCTTACTGTACAAGAACACTGCACTAAGCTGCACATTTATCTACCCCTTTGATATATATTTAAATGGCTTCATCCCAACATGACCTTGAAAGGTTAATTTAAAATGAGGCTTGATTTTTTTTTCTTTTCTATTTGGTTAAAAAAAGGGTTTATGTAGGACATGTTGTTCACTTGATGTTAAATCTCATCTTACAAGGGTGTTCTGGAATGTGTTGGAATAAATCTCAACAGTCATATTCCCTGAATAATAGCTAAATGTTTGTGAGTGCAATAGGAGGTATAGCTCAAATCTTTCATGACTAGAAAAAGCAGTGTTATTTTAAGACTCAAATACTTAGCACTTTCCTGTTTTCTCTCAGCATTGTATCAGTAGGTACATTCTTTAAAAGCAATCACATCTTGGTTTTTTTTAGTCTGCAGAAACCCCATCCGTGTACACTGCTGATAGAAACCAGATTCTGCACAATGGAATCCACTGCAGCAATGTATCTGCAGCTCATTTGTACCTATTTTCCACGTCATTTACATATAAACTGCATAATGTTCAGTGTAGGGACTGCTTCATCCCCTCCACAGGGAGACCATTTTGGAAAAAGGGTCATGGTGGTGACAGCTGCCCTTGTCCCATGCCCTCGCCTGTTGGCACATGGTGGCCCTCAGCCCCTGAAGCAGGCAGGTTCTGCAGATACAGGTTTGGCACAAGCTCCCTGGGCAGCAGGGTTCCTCTGGGGTTCTCCCTGGAATGTGTGTGCTGGTGTGGGAGGTGGACAGAGGTGCAGCCTGGCTGCCAAGGAAGCAGCCACCACCCACTGTTGTTCAGGCATGCATTCCTCAGCTGACAGAGTTGCCCTCAAGCCCTTTGTATCTGTTTGATCCCCATCTCTCTTCTTAGTTTTTAAAGTACTTCCTTGAGTGGCGTAATCATGGGGCAATTTTCCTCTCATGCCAAGTTTAGATATTGTATATACTACTTACATGTTGACTTGGGTGACATTGTTTCCCAGTTCCCAGTGAGATAGGGATCAGACCACCTCTGTGCAGCTCAAAGAACCAAGCGTTACACCAGACAGCATGAGATTTCTTCAGAACACTTTGGAAGTGGAAATTGAAGTCATTTGAGGATTAGCGTTTTGTTAGATGGGGAGATGAACCCCAAAACACAACATCCTGAAATTGCTCAGCTGTTGTTCATCACTGGAGGTTTGAAGGCAGAGATTGCAATCTGTCTGTGCTCTATCTGCCTGCTGCACGGCTTGCAGAACAACAAGAAAGACAGGTCAGCACTGGCCCCCCTTTTCTCTGTCTGTGTAACCTGGTATTAGTGCAAGAAAGCAAAAAGGTTTGAAATCCTACTTGAAGCGGATACTGGTTACTTAAGTCAGCATTATGTTCAGTAACAACAGACACAGCTGTCTTGACCACACACAGACCATTTCAGCAATTGCCAAAGTGCAACACTTGTTATGCAGCCAAGTCTTAAATTATGGTAAGCAATGAAATAACCAAAGATGTTTTAAAAGAATGGACATCAGCTC
Source organism: Heteronetta atricapilla (assembly GCA_011075105.1). NCBI lineage: Eukaryota > Metazoa > Chordata > Aves > Anseriformes > Anatidae > Heteronetta > Heteronetta atricapilla. The sequence continues at coordinate 187,562,921 of CM021731.1, forward strand.
CATTAATATGAAATTTACCTTTCAGATAATTCTTGACTTGTAACAAATGTACATTTGCCAGCTATGTGAGCAACATGACTACAGAAAGTAAAAATTACTTCATAAAAATAATCTAGGCATCATTTTATGTGAACAGGACTTAATGACTATGTAATTATAATTTCTAAGTGCACGTAATTATTAAAATAGAAACAGACACACAGTCTTCTGTTTTCCGTATCTTTTCCTAGGCTTTTTGTTTTCTTCTTTTTCTTTTTTTTGTTTTGTTTTGTTTTGTTTTTAATCAGAGTCACAATGAAAATGCCTACCAATCATAAGCCTTGGAGGGAAGACAAATTTAGGCTTCAGTTCAGCAGAGAACTTAAACATGTACATATAGTTAAACATCGACTTAAGCTATTGGTTGAGTTTGAATCTTAATATATGTACATAGATCTTTTCACAGAATGTTTACAGTTTCAAATATTTTAAGCTGTGCATGAAAAGAAAATTTAGGATTTGCCCAAACTGATTTAGCTGCATGTAGTTTTGCCACGTGAGCTTAGGAGGAAAAAAGGGGTGATATTCCATGTTCCCTCTAGTCAAACTCCTTCTACTTTAAACTACAATAACTTCTTGATGGCCTTTAAAAATCTAAGAGTACTAGGGATAAAAATGGTGACAAAAACTTTGCACAAGGCCATGCCTCAAAGAAATAAATGAAAGAGGGAATTGCAGTTTAACAATTTGAGTTTAACAAGTAACAATTTAACAATTAACAAATATGAGGCACAAAGCATGGTCTAACAGCCCACTGAGAAAGGTGTACTTCACCAAAGTGGGCCAAGTGTTGCCACTGGATGGAATGAAAATGCAGCAAAATAATAGCTATTTTGAGGTCAGAATTTTAAGGTCTGTAATTTTCCCCCTGTCTTTCTGGACTTCCTCTAGGTAGCAGAACTGAAGACAGCAGTCATGGACAGACTTCTGCTGCTTCTCAACAGCTGCCTTGGCTTGGGCTGTCTAGGAATAAAACAGGAGGTGATTCTGTAGTGGCATGGTCATGGATGAACCCCTCCTTTTTGCCCACAGATATAAACTGTGAGTGCGTCCTGCATGGTGAACAAACAGTACCTCACCAGCATTGCTGAGGACACACAAAATCAGAGGGATTGAGGGTGTACTGAGCTTCTCTGTAGCCCTATTCACCTTTAAAAGGGACAGTTTCCTCACTGCCATCTCCCTCTTTCATTACTTTTTAAAGATTATATCAATTAAAGTCTGCATAATTAATCTTCATTATAGCTTTCCCCCCAGTAAAGTAGATTTTTTTTTTTTTTTTTTCTAAATACAATTTTCTTTAATACCACAAAACACAGCATCCCATCAATAATGAAAAAAGAATAGATCATCTGCATATTTCTTGCAACAGTTGAAAATGAACAAACAAACAAACAAAAAATGCCATCAGGATATGTCTGCTCCTGCAAAAAGTACAGCTTGTTTAAAGAAATGCTCAATATTAGGTGTTGTGACAGTTGCTATGGCAATAACTCTTTATCCTCTTGTATAGCAAAGCAATTAGTTAGGAAAACCTATGGAAAGTGTTAGTAGGTGGCCTTAGTAGGTGGGTTAGTAGGTAGTCAGGCCTTGCTGACACTTTGGGGTTCAGGCTTTGTTTTTTCCCAAGGTATGCGTACTTGTTGCACCAAGCATGGTCAGCCCTGAGCAGTCTGAGAGGTGATCAGCTCTGCTGAGAGAGACAGAGAGAAAGAGATGTGATGAACTCCAGGAAATAGCACATTCAGAAGAAAAACATAGCCTTCTATTTTCCCATACTTTCCACAGAGCAGTGATCACGGAGCAGGTCCTGCCTGATGTTGGGCAATGAATCTCAGCTATGGGTTTCCAAACAGGAGACGTCTGGGGAAGGGTGTCCAGGGTTCAGCGCACATGGCCTTCCGGTGGAGTTTTCTCAAGTGCATTCCTACCCTCAGCACTGAAGGCTGTGAAACGTACAGCCAAACAGACCCAGAAACAAATGATTTCAGAATATGATTTTACCAGTGCAGTGGATCTTACACTGTGGCTTTTCTGTCATAACTGGACCTGGATACATAAAAAGGCTTAGAGGGAACTTTTTAAGGAATCTGTGCAGTTCCACCTTTGGGACACACCTTCCAAGAAGGTGTATTTGAGCCCCCAGGTGCTGGGCCTTGGCTTTTAACTTTCCTGGCTCCCAGAATGCTGCAGCACCACCTCTGTTGAGGACTGCCCAGGACACTCCCTGGGCTTTTGCTCTCTGCTGCTGGAACTGAGATCCTGCAGCACAGCTGTCCTGGGCCCCCATGCCAGAGCTGAGCCCCCAGGCTCCCAGGTACCTTTGCTATACTTTCTTTTCTCCAGTTAACTGATGCTGCAAGTTTGCAGCTCAGTTTTTCAAAAAGCATTTGTCAGTGGAAGCAAACCAGGAAAAGAGATCTCAATTTCCTTTGAGCTTTCATTTGATGCTTTGTTTACTACATTAAACATGCAAGTGTAAAATTGTATGTTTAGATATGTTTCACTGACTCATGTCTGGCAGTGTTAGAAGCTCCTGTGTTGCCTGAGATCCTTCTTCTCTCCCTACCTGTTGCATGCTGCCTCCTTCTCCAGAACATAGGAGCCCAACTTTTTTCTGTCTTTTCTTCAGCGGCCAATTAAGGACCCCAGTGAAAAATAAACAGCTATGTTCTACTCTCATTAGTAAGGCAGCCTCATGTTCCACCTCAATGTGCAACGAAAACCAGATGATCTGTCGCATAGTACTACCTTCCCTGGTTTGGTTCAGAATTGAAATGTAAGTTAGCCCTGAACTGCAGCCAACTTCTAGTCCGTTAGTGGCTTCCACACAAAGTGTCTGGTATCAAACACAACTCACAAATTGTACATAGCTTTCCCCATAATTAAATTCCTCCACTCTTCCTCTGAGGTCTCTGGAAAAATGTTAGGAGATTTTTCTAATGATTATTATTTTTCCTGAGTTAAAAGAGCTGATAAAATATGCAGCACTTAAATTAAAACAGGCAGTAGTCCCCCAGAAAGGAGAAGATGGGAGACACCACTGTAGGAGAACCACTGCTGTCTGTAGGAAGATGTTGAGGACACCTGATCAGGATGCTGGGAGGAGCAGGAGGGTAAAAGCACCAAAGTAAAAGAAGAAAGCAAAGGGAGCTTCTGGCAAAACCAGATTGGAACTGGGGGGCAGGACAAGCTTGAAGGATTTGGATGAGGATAGGGCAGTCATTACAACTGTGCCTGGCCTGACAAACTCTAAAAGTTAAGTTGTTGCTTACTGAATGTCCAGATTACCCCATCCTCCAATATTTTTAAGTCTGCATGAAGGAATTGAGCCCTGTTTTTTAACGTTAGAGGCAGCTATGTGAACATCCCAGATTTAACACAAGGATTTTGGTGGCAATGCCTTGGTATACCATGGTGATTCTCTGATGTATACCTCAAGATCACTCCACACACTTGACAAACTTGACACTAGTCTCTGTATCAGTCAAATTCCCTGTTGTTGTATAAAGACACTCTCACACTTGCTGCAGTGGGATTTGGTGTATTTATAATGGTAGGGAATTTCTTTACATTCAGTGAGTCCTTAAAGAGAAAGATAGACCAGGAAAAATACAATTTTTTCTCTTCTTGTCCATCAGTTTCTAAACATAAACTTATTTCCTCCTGTTCTGTAGTGTTTTAAAACCAGAACAAAGGGCTGGCAAGAGTAAGCACAGCTATGTGCTAATTTATAACTGCTCAGAGTAAAAGGCAGCTCCAGCTGACAGTAGCTTCAAAAAAAACCTGTGCCTCCTGTAAATTAGAGTAAGGGAACTGATCGCTGAAGGTAAACAGGTGATGAAATACTTCATTAGTACCTCATTTGTAATTTATGTCTGCTGAAGTAGTTGACAAAGAATCAAAACGTAAGTGGTAGATTTCTCAGAAGTGCAGCCTTTGAGGTCACTGAAGTGGATTAATTATAACCCAGTGTAAAGCACAGCCTGTCTCTGTGTCAATTACCAGTATTTGATAACTGAAATTATGTCAAGCTCTGTTCTTCTTCAAGATGCAGCCACACATTTTAAAATCATTATGACTGTAAGCATGAGCTTCACATAGCTAATGAGTTCAGCTCATTTATTTAAGTTCATTTTGACTTAGCCGATAGAAGTTCAGATTCAGAGGGGAGTGGGTGGCAAGGGATCCAGTTCTGCAAAAATAAACGCCTTTTCTTATCCCCTCTCCCAGTCATGTGCGGGAGAAGTGAATTTAGTTCACTTGCCAAGGAACCATTTAAATGCACTGTAGAAAGAGTTGCGGGAGTCAGCAGCTATTAAATAAGACCTCCTTCTAATGGCTATCAGAGCTCGAATTGTTAAGTGAAAATGCTGGGCCTAATGGACTACCTGCTGTTCATATTCCTAACACCACAATGACTGATGAAGTACCTCTACCACAGCCTAGGATTTGCTGTCCCCTCTTCCTCCCTTTTTTAAACTCATCCCAGGAACAGTAAAAGTGTTGGATAGGACTCGATAGCATCTGGTTGCATGTCACCAAAGCCTACCACAACCTCTTTTGTGAGTAACTCTATCTTGCTGTGGCTGGTCAACCTGCTACTGCAGGAGTCCCCGCATCCCCACACGCACAATATGCGAATGGTGTTTTGGGGTTTGCTTTGATATCGTGGTGCAGAAAGCAGCCAAAACACTGGGTTGGCATCAGTGAACTGATCTCCAGGACACCCAACTCTGCTGCATGTCACATGCCCTTCATGCAAACCCAGTGCTGCAGATTCCCACCTCCAGGAGATATGAGGCCAGACCTTGATTGTGCTTTCAAACAGGCTGGTTCCAGCTTCCGTAGGGGTCAGGCTTTGACCAAAGGCTGGGAAAGAGTGTTTGGTGTAGTGAGATATTTGGTCACGGTTCCCTGCTTTCACCTGAAGTATCTCAATAGTAAATGTCTCTTACAGAAGTAGGAGGTAACATATAATCCCATTGTGTAAGTAATTTATTTTTTATTCTTTTTTTTTTTTTTTCTCTGACTAAGTGATATACAGTCTGCGTTCAGACAGTGTTTTCAATGGAATCTCACATTTGTCAAGGCTGTAACTTTATACAAAGCCTTTCATATTCAAATATTCTTCAGCAATCCTTTTAGAAAGCAGAAGGTTAATTCTTTGAGGTGGACATAATATAGTCACAAGATTCTCTTCTAAAGAATAAGTTTCTTTTTAAGATTAACAACATGTGGTGCTAATGTTTAAAGTACAAATTTTAGTTTGTCAGTGCAACTCATCATTCCTTATTACACATTGTGAAATCATTTTAAGATTCCTTGCACATCTCTAAGCCAAAAGAATATCTGACAACCACCCAAGACCTCTACCATGTAGTCCAGAGTAACTATACAGCTGTGACCTAAGCTATAGAAGTCTAACCTGAACTGTGTGAAAATAAGTGAGGAAACGGTTTGTGTCCTTAATTTAATAATACTCTATTTTCTAATGGAATTGAACACTTCAATCTGTTGTTCATATTTTTAGTAACAGGATAATATGATGATTAATATCAGAAGCACCTAAATGGATTAGGTACGTGAAGAGATAGATTGAGCAGAATATCCACCACAGGGTGGCTTTCTGGCCCTACTGAAATTAACAAAAGTTATAGCATCTACGTCAATGCATATGGGATTTCAGATCTCATATTTTAACCTCCACTGTTTCAGGGAAAATATTTTATTGGATAAACAGCCAGAATGTTGAAACAATCCCTCCCTAAATATTTTGCAGCAGTAATGACACTGATTTCTCCATAGCATCAATCAAACTGGAACACTTGAAAATGCTCATTTCAATATAAGTAAGTAAAAATGTGCTGCAGATTGGAAATGAGGGAAGAGAACTGGTATGCAGGGTATTATAAGCTATGTCTAGACTTACCTGCTAGGAAAAATGATGGCTCCTGTCCAGCCCACACCTCCAGTTTTCTTTTCTGTGAAAACCAGATTGTGGGAAGGTAGGAGGGAAGAAGGAGGGACAGCTGGTGTGTGCCTGTGTTTTGTCCCAGTAGGGAGCTGGGAGGTGAGAAAATGCAACTGGAAAGTGGAAAATTCTCCCCACATCCCTCATCTAGATACAGATACGTGCCCACAGTGACCAAGGAAATGGCTTTTTCATAGGAATTCAAAAGTGTTTCAATCTTTTCCACTTGTTCTGTTAAACATAGCTTTATGGATTCAGACATTTCAAAAAACTGGGCAATAGATGGGGTTATTCCCTTCTGTGCTCCACTGTAATGGTACTCCATTTGAGATTAGTTCAATAGCTCTGATGACTCACAGCCAGGCTTTTACGCAGGTGCAGATTTGTAAGCTCCTTGTGCTCAAAATGAGCTCCTGCATGGCACCAGAGCATTGGGCACATTTCCCAAAAATGCCCACCAAGTCCCTGTTCCTATTCTGCCAAGTGAGCTCAGTTTTAATAAAATGTCAAAAATGAAACTTGTGGAAAAACAAACAAACAAAAAAAAAAACCAGAAGACCCCCAGTGTCTTATTCTCTTGCTGAATTGGACATAGATTAAGAATCACAGATAGAAAGATTTGGGCTTCTCAGGCTGCTGTTCACACTTTGTGCCCAACTGAGCAGAAATGAGTCTAGGGCTGGCAGGAGTCTGTGCACATCCAGGAAAGGTGTGCGGCTGCCCCAGCCTGGCAAGAGGTGTGACAGCTGGCCCTGTGGGATGGGACGGGATGGGATGGGGTGGGCGGGAGCAGATGGCCCCAAGCGGCCGGCCTGGCATGGGGACAGATGGCAACATGGGATGGCTTGGGAAGGGGACATATGGTCACACAGGCTTGGCACATCCTTACGCTGGTCCCAATTATAGGGCTGGGTTTGCCTGGGGGAAGGTAGAGGGCTTTAACCTCTTCTCATCCCTCCTTGGGTGCACTGTGGGTCAGAGGATGTGGCCGTGGCTGTGTGCTGTACAGTACACCGGGGATGAGGGGGATGAGGACACTGTTGAGCCTTTCCTTTTTTTTTTTTTTTTTTTTTTCTCTGCTGTTTTTTTCAGTATCTATCAAGTTTTTCCCCTTCTCACACTTACTTTAAACATTGGTTTTCATCTGCACACACGGGCCATCAGAGGTGGAGAAGGATGAAAGGGAATGTGTGCGCTGCTGAAATTTAATAGGCTGGTCCAGCACACTGCCATCTCCTTTGAGATGTGGAAGATGAATGGATTTGCCTGCTCATCATCTCAGGGAGCTGTTAAGTATCAAAAATACTTAACAGAAGTAAGAAAACCACAAAAGCATGTAACATCACAAAATATACAATGTATATTCCCCCTCCCACTTTTAATTTTGAGATGTTAAAGGCACTAACCAAGAAATATGCTTTCGTTCTGAGCTAGCTTTTTAGGCATAAATACTTCTTCACCACTAACCACTAACTACCACATTGCACATGTAGAACATAATTAAGAAGAATAATAAATTAGGAGTTGGATGTCTTCCCATGTCATTTTGAATATGGATGGAAAAATTAAAAAGCTTTACATGCTGAACATTATGGAATGCACTTATATATACAAGCCTAGTATTTGTCTGTATGTCTTAACGTATTTCATTGTCTTAATAGAAGCTGTACACCCAGAAATTACATCTTTCAGGACTATTTTAAATAGATGCAGGGGAATTCATTTAGTTTGGTCACATTAAACTGCTGAAGGAGTCAGGAGATGGCACATACAGCATAGCCTGCTTCCCTGGTGAGAACTGGATGAGATTTTTTTAATAGAGAACATTAAGTGTATTGAGAAAATTGCATTCACCATATTACACTGTACCTTTTATAACCATTGTCATTGCACTTTTCACTTTTCCAGCATACTTCATCAACTCTTTCATCACCTCTTTTATTGAATACACTATTAACAGAGCAAAATCCATTACAGAAATACAGGAATTAATTAACTTGCAGCAGTTGAGATCTCTGGACACTGAAGATAACAGATTTAGTGGTCATATCACTAAGACTAATTTGCTGCCCAAAGACAAGAGCACGCAATCACATAACACTGTAGATTGAAGGTTGTGTTAATAGGACTATATTCCTTTCCATTTTTTTTTTTTTTTTTTTTTGGTGGAGTTGAGAGGGGGTAGGGGATAGAAGTGGTGATAAAGTTATAAAGTTAAAAATGATACTTCAGGCTTGGGAAGAGTTTTCATTTATTCTAGAAGAGGTTAACCTAAACTGTGAAATTCATGTAGATGAGTTTTTGGACTACTTCAAAAATGAAGTAGTGTGCAGAACCAGATTTTTGTGATCCTATCTTTGCTAAGCCAAGTTGTAAAATATTTGCTGTTTATCTCTAGAATATAGATTAACAGGTAGAGAATCAATGTTAAGATGGAGATTTGCACTTTGAAATCCCTCTGAGTCAGGTTTGCTCATAATTTTTTCTTTTACTTTTTGTGAAATAGGATTTTCATGGTTATTGCAAGGGAATTATTTCAGGCATTCAAGAAATACAAAACGATTTATTTTTATATTTTTAAAGGACTATACATTGACATTATGACAAATATCAAAAACATCCCGGAAAGACTAAAAGATAGTCTTGGTGCATCTATTTTCAAACCGGTATGATGAATATAGCTGGATTTCCTGGCAGTAACAATACAGAGAGAAACTCCTGTATCTATCTACTGTATCTATCAGTAGCTTGATTCTAACTGATGCTGAATATTAGCTTTAAAATGATACATGTGTGTATGAGTACTTGATTACTTTTCCTTCTCAGGCTGGTATCCAAGCTCTGAAAGGTCAGTCTCGATGTATATTGGGATATTGACACTGACAGAGATGAAGCTACACTGACTTCATAGGCAGCAGTGACCCAACCAAAGATTAATGTTTGATGATTATTTTGTCTAATATAATTTCTGCAAAAAGTCAGTCTTCTGTAAAAGGGTCCATTCTTACTGGCTACTTTACATGTGTTTTAATCAAAGTCTTTCCAAACTCAAAATATGTATTTGTTATGCATCTTTTCAAAAAAATATTTTTATTTAATATTTATTATTTTATTTTATTATTATTTTTATTTTATTTATTTGCTTATAGTTAGGGAAGATTGCCCCTGTATTTCAGAGCTGTGAATGACATTGTCCTCCTTTTTACAGATGTATATATTCTGCTCCATTTGAGTGACCTTTGGATGATACCAAGAAGTTATAGAGCTTATAAGATAGAAATCCCTCCCTAGAAACATCCTGAATCATTTTCCTCTGGGAAGAGGTCTTCCCAAATGCAGTTTCAATAGGATGTTGTTGCCTCAGGAGAATGGCTGAGAAGATCCACAATTTATTTTGGTAGTTTCAGGCAACATTCTGTCCAGAGCATTTGAAAGGCCCCAAATCCACAAAACATAAAAAAGAAAATAAATGTTTTCATAAGCAAAGCACCATGGTTAGTAATGATGCTTCCAATTTGCAACATCCCAGAAAGATGAATGACCCTGCTTATATTTGTTATTTTAGTTTTTCTAAGGGATGTATGATGAATGATATTTTCCAAATATATTCATGAATAATAATGTCCTTTTAATGATACTGCATCTTTGTGTACAGCAGATGATTATGAAGAATGCCAATGGGGACTGATAACCAGATCCTGTAATTGAAATGTCTACAAACAATACCATACAGTGGCTTTGCACATTTCAGGACTACCCAGGAACCAATGTCTCTCCTGGAAATGGTAGACTGCCTACAGCTATCATTCCAGCTATTTCTGAGTAATGGTAATAGCTCTGGAATGACATCTGACTTGAAGCAGCCAGGTATTAAAATACCAGACAAGCACGGCTGCCCATACCTGACTGTACTACATGAGCAGTGATATGTGGCAAACTGCCACAGCAATATGTCCCTTCAAGATGTAGCCTCTCCAAAAGGCAAAAGTTCAAGTAAGTTTGGTACTCAATAAGGTATATTCTCTCATACCCAGCTGTAATAGGGAGTTCTGTGTTGTTCTTTGCTCTTCTTTTAGCAGTTGCACAACTAATAGTAAAATACTGGAAACAGGAAGGTAAGAAAAAGTATATAGGTTCTGTTTAGAGTATCTGCAAAGTAAATATGAAGTATCCCCAAACCTCGTGTTTCTTTACTTTAGAAATGTAGTCTGATTTCATAAAAGGTAGAGGTGAACTTCCCACTACTGTTTCATTTGGACCATTCTGTCTTCTCAGTCCTGTGTAACGACTGAGCTTCTTTCTGGGCCCATATTTTTGGAAATAATAGAAATAACTTAGATGAAATTAAAGCTTCATTTTCTTGGGCATGATCCACAAGCCTCAGGAATAGCTGATGAAATATCCTTGCATTTTTAACCAATTGCACTAATCCAGTCAACACCATAATTGCACTCAGAATCCCTTAGGCCTAATTTGAGTGTAAGGAAAAGCTACTGTGCTATTGTTAAACTCCTTGGGTTTAATTTTTTACCAGCCAATAATTACAAAACACAGGAAATGACATGGTGAATGATGGAACTATTTTGAAGTGCAAATTTATGAAGCAGCTGCAGCAAATAAAGTGGTAATTTAATTAGGCTTATGTCCTAAAGCTGAGGTGTAGTGAAGAACATTTCTGAGATACAAGCTAATTCAAATCTGGAATAATAATCCCACATTTAGTAATTTTAGTGCTATAGCTCAGTTAATTACAGCATATTAGCAAAATAATGAGATAATTAATCTTCAAATGCAGGTCTTGTCTACATGCATATTACAGAAGAATTTGACTTATCCTTTCTTTGTATGTTTTTCCAAGAACAAGTTATGACTAATTTAACCTAGAGAAACCCTTCTTCACCAAAAATACCTGGATTCTTTTCTTTTCCAAACCTATCAGGTTTCGGACAACTAGTTCTTTGTTTAAACTAGAAAGTACTTTTATAATAGAAACTGTGAGAAGAATCTCAAAAGGTATTAAGTTCCTCTTATTTGTCAGCTCAAGACTATTGCATCTACTGCTTTTGCTTTCATAAGTCGAATGTATAGACTACGACTGAGCTACTTAATCTTTCATTCTACACTGATTTTTTTTGTGTAGTACAGTGGCTTTTATCTGCATTTTTAAAACACGTGTTTTTACAAGCAGATAGCCATTAACACGCTGCACGCAATGTATTTTGTACATTAAGCACAGTGCCACAAAATATTACTGTTTAGGAAAGGTTAATAGTCATAACTTCAACAGATTTCACAGTGAAGTATTTAATGCTTTCAGCTGACATTCCATTCCGTCCAAAGAAAAGTCAGCATCACCTTCAATAAAGGCATACTTTTTGTTTCTGTTTGTGTGTATGCTCAGCTACACAAATCAACTGTTCTATAACAGGTGTGCTTCAATCTTTCCGCACCACATCCGAAATACTCTGCATTTTGGTGGCTCTATCCACTGCAAAATGCAGATTTCCCATGTGCTTCATTGTGTTTTTCACTTGCCTTACAAGTCTGTATCAGTTTGTTTCGACCAATTTTATGACCGCCATGGAGTATTTTGAGTTTTCAGTATTTAACACTTCCTGTTACTTTTATTGCTGTATACAACTGAACCAGCTTTTCATATTCTGCACCTCACTTCCACAGGCTGTTTCACTGGGTCCAGAAGCACTGCTCATGTCAGGTGAGCGGGCTTTGGCTCGCTGGGATCATAATCATAAATATCACATTTAAAAGCATCATTTTTAGGACTATGAAGGCTAACGTGTTAAGTAACTGCATAAAAAGAGACTTTAATCCTCCCTGGTAGATGAAAAAAGATGTAACACTGGCAAAACAAAAGAGGAAGGAAAACATCATCTGTGAAAAAGCAAGTCTTTGTATCTTTTGTTCCATCTTTCACATTTGGTTGGCTTCCCTTTGAGGAGCTGATGAGATCTGCTGCTCCTAAAAATGGTGGCCCAAATTCAACAGACTGGAAACTATGCACTTCCTCTCTAATAATAGGCAGTGGTGTAGGGAGCATGTGGCTTTAAATCATTTTACCTAAATGAAAATCACATAGTGTTTGTCTCATGTAATTGTTGGCTTTGTAAAGTCAACCGGAGAACTGCTATCTGTAGAAAAGACCAATCCAAACAATCCAGATGTTTGTATTCAAATCCTATTTCACTGGAAATCTTGGAGGATGATAAAAAACCCTATATCCCTACTAAATATTCCTGTCTAACACTGTAGAGAAACATGAATGAATAAATGCATATATTTCAAGATGAGGGAGGAAATGGTAAAATAAGAATGCTGACTGTTATTTTTGCACTGTATCCTTGTGGCCTGAGTCACAGTAGGCCTAGGGAATGGGTCAAATGCTCCATAGCTGCCACTGCATCTTGTAGTCCTCTCTTTGCTGAATGAGCTGCACAGTTCTAGGCTCTGGGCATGACTCAGGCAATGTATAGAAGCTGCAGTTTCCCACTGCAATAATGGGCTCAGAAGAAATCAGGAGACTTTACTCCAATGCATGCTGCACTCTTCTACATGGAGGAAAGAAAGACCAAAACAAAACCAAAACAAGGGGTCAGCAAAGAATGTCACTTTCTAGATATCTATCATTTTCTAGATATCTTTTTTTTTTTTTTTTTTTTTAATGTTGGGAACCAATGACATTATTTTCCTAAGTTTAACTTAATATTTGAGGGATGCAACCCTCTGAATTCCCAAGTTCTTATTTGACTGTGACAAGTTTCATGATGGAGAAAACGATACCACCTATTTTTCTTTTTTCTTTTTTTTTTTTTTTTTTGGGGAGGGGGAGGAGATGGTAGATGGTAATTTTTGCACTGAAGCATTAATCTCAGTAATGAAAAACAGTAATGAAAAACCTGAGCTACAGTTAGTCAGAGCTCCAGAGCAAGAGGAGAAGTTGCTATTGCTCTCCTTAGACAGAGACAGCATGTACAATCCATTGTGTGTCAAGCGAAAAAATAAAAATAAAAATGCTTCTTCTGGTTTGTTCACTTAGCTGAAGTGTGCAGTGATAATCCTGGTACAAAAAATAAGATCTTTTTGCAATCCTCCTTTTCTGTCCTGTGGGTGTAATCACTCACTGTCAGCTGCTGGCAGTGGGCACAGGGAGCACTCAGTGCCTTCACAAGCTAATTTTGCAGAAGGTTGAACTGGGGACAACTATAGGACACAGTTGCCTTCATGTGGTAAGAACCTTTCTTTCAGAAGCCTCTTTCAAAACGCTGAAAATCAGAAACAGGAATTTCAACTTCCCACCATTCCTGCTGTTAGCAGTCCTCTTATTGCACCCTCCTTTTGCCCATGAAGACCTTCAGATTGAGGAGGGAAAAGAAGGCTTCGGGGGATGCCTTGCCTTAGTCTATAGTTTAAAAATTTCAGTGTGGGTTGTGGAAAGAGACAGCCAAGATCTTGTGTCACTGTAATGGGCTGAAGCAGCATACAAGCATGTCTACTTTTATCACTTGTATGAAGCTCAGTGGTGGATCATGGCAAAGTGAAAGCAGTTTAATTCAATGGTGGATTACTTTTGCCCAAAGCCTAAACTTAATTCTCAGGTGACAACACTTGATTGTCTTTTCCATAAGTGTTATGGGTTTAAAAATTCTTTATTTTTTTCAGTTATGTTGTTTTACCCAGAGACTTGCAACAGACAACCGAGGAGAATTAACTCTTGGGTGGCATTGACACGGGGCATTAGCTGAGCATTTTATGATAGTCCTTCCCCTACTGCAGTGCCTTTTCCCACAAAGCCAACAGACACCTGAATGCCCTCCAACCTCCCAATAAAAATGTACTATGCAATATTTTTTTTTTTTTTTGCATTTTTTCTCCAGAGGCATTGTAGTCAGATGTGTAACATTTGGTGACTCCCACCGACATGGAGAATGCATAATTTGACTTACTAACCCCATAGTCTTCAAACAAGTGTCAGACTGTTGTAAATGAATCACAATTTACAATCGTATGCTGTTTTTCATGCACAATTACTTGATTTCATAATACCACATATCCTGCTAATACTGGAACTACATTTTCAATATAATCCCACTATTATGCAAAGGAAATACTTAGTGTCATTTTTCTTTAATACAGTGCACCATCTTCATTATTAACTTTCCCTTAGAGATATTTAATGTAATATTTGAAATATTTGGGGAGAGAGCCAGTCCATGGCTGAGGTTTTCAAACCTGCCATCTGTTTTCCATTTCAAAAATGAGGAGGGTCTCTAATCTGGTTTACACCAAATGTCCAGGATTCTCACTCTTTGTCACTGAGGCAGCCAACTGGCGACAATAACAGAGAAAAAATGTCTTTAGAAAAGTGTTTACAAGAACTGCAAGGCTGTGTCCCTTAAATACACCCTTCCTTTCCAGAAGGTACTTCTCAAAATGCCATAATCCTTTTCGTTTTGCAGGTCTTATTCTCTGGGATCATTTTCAATTCTTCCTTCTCCTTTGCACCACACATCCAGTCATTTGTCTAGCTTTCTTCTTTTTTTCTTACTTCACAGAGATTTCTACCTGACTTTAGACTCCCTTTCAACTGAAGCTACCAGTCAAGAAGCAAAAGCCATAGCTTGAAGAAGAGAAACAATCTTCAATTTTATGACCAAAAAATTGGTTAGTTATGGGATGCACAAGGTTCAAATTTTATGGTCTCAGTTGGGATTTATTTTGAAGTGATGCTTGGAATGGTTTTTGCAGTCATTAGCATAAAGTGGAAGAGTACCCTCTGTGATTTCTGTTTTCCTACAGGTACATGAACTGTGTGCAGCTGCTGAAACAATTTGGCCCCTGATGCTGTTCCAGCCTCTGTGTGCTCTCCAAAATGACTGACCTTGATCAGAAGAAAGCAAAGACAGCACAGACAAAACTGAAGTGTTGGTGTGATGGCAGAGGCATAGACTGCTTATCTCAAGGTGGTACATATCCTTGTTAAAATGTGCAAATAATACCTAGTAAAGATCTCCAGGACTTCTAAGGAAAGACAGCTTACCTCAAACACTAGACCTGGTCTCAGGACACCTGTTTCAGCCTCTCTCTTTCATCCATGAGCTGTGTTTCACAGTCATACTACTTGCAGCTCTCTGTGCCTCCATTTCTCCATTTGCAAAACAGGCAATGATTCATTCCCCTTTTATGAACAAAGTAAAAGTGAGCACTGTTGTTGTAGCTGTTGTTAGCTATAGAAATGCAGACAATAGCACATGTTCAGAGATAAAAGATGCAGAACCCCTTCAGAAATGCCTTCCAAAAAAATCATACAGGAACGCAAACAGAAGCACACAGCACAAACTGAGGTAATCAACCAGACATGGACATGCGTTGTAGGATTATAACTTGACTGCCTTATGGTGTGTTTGGATTTTGTCTTCTTGGAAACAACCATTCCTCTAAAATTGAAATGTTTTTAGTCACGTTACAAGTAGGGATTGATTTTCATGAAGTACATTGATTTTTCAGGGAGGTTGGGAATGAAAACCTGATACCAATGAGATTACAGTGAGCTGTTTTCTCTCCAGGGGTGAGGCAGCAATTCAGCGAAGTATTTAAGTATGTAGCTAATTTCAAGCATTTAAATAGTCCCAAATCAATTTCCTGTAGAACTCTTCCCAACACAAAGATGTGGAGGCCAAATGTCATCAAAATGTGGCATCCAAATCCACTTTCCTTTATTTTACATTAACTTTCAGCAGTGGCTTTTTATTTCTCTCTATGGAAAGTGATTTTTTTTGCTGTCATACAGTTAGATAGATCAGCAGACTCTGATCAGTCCTGAAGGTATTCTATTTCATACTGAACTGGGCACTGTTAAATACAGGAGACAAAAAGATTATCCAAAACTTCCTTAAATTATGCCAGCAGAAAGGAGATCAAATGATGTAGGAATCTGTATGTTTCACAGCAGAATTATATCTTCTCCAGCAGATGACTTTGTGTGGGTGTGACCAGAGAAAATCCTGTGCCTATTTCTTCCAAGCAGATGCTTTGGCAAGACTTGTGTGATCCATAAAACAAGAGACTACTCTGAATCTTTTATTCATCTTTTACCTTTTCCTAGAAGACGTGGCCCCAGTGTGTTCCTCGAGCTACTTGTTTTCTTCTCTTCTTCCTTCATACTATATTGGTTCTCTCTCTCTCTCTCTCTCTCTCTCTCTCTCTTTTTTTTTTTTTTTTTCCTTCTTCCCAGTAATATAAATATATGACACTTTCTGGAACTGAGCAAGGATACATCACAATGCATCTTGTACTAAGTCCTCATGGGCCTGTGTGCACCAGGGGGGATTTTCCAACATAGTTATTCCTCTGCTAGCACAAGAGTCTGTGTACCAAACTCCACTGCATGGTTTAGAGATGTCTTAAGAGAGTTTACACATGAAATAGCAAGCACTATAAGCACCAAAGTTGCTTGGACAGCAGCTGCCTAATGGGGCTGAAACCCTGATCCAGTCAATAACCACAATATTCTCATTAAAGCTTTGTTTACTCTGCTCATAAAGAAGTTTACTGACTTGAACAGAGAAGAAAATTCCCTTCCAAAAGGGAATTAGATTGTCAAAACCCTCTATGCATGAGATTGGTGAATGTGGTCTCTATGCTCTTTCCCTGAAATAGGGAACTCAAAGATGCTTGATACTTGTATAGTTTCCAATCACGTTTCCTCATGCTTTTGTGCAATACTGGAAAGCTGAGCTGCTGCACCGAGGCACACTACAACCTAAGAGAGTTCACAGAGGACAGGTGATGACAAAATGTCCTGCAAGGGCATTAAACAAACAAACAAACAAACAAACAAATAAATAAACTAAATGCATATCTTAAAAAATGATGGATCAAGCCTGGGAAGGGTTCTATAGCAGAGCTCAGAGCTCTCTGTTCCTCAGCTATGTAATACAAAACTTCAGTACCTCAGTCAGAGAAATATCTCACTACATGGTAAGTGCAGAAGGCTCTCTCCTCCATCTGGACCAAGCCATGGAGATCTGATACATGCTAAGGCCATGGCAGGAGCATGAGATGAAGTAGAACATCCTGAGGCATTCATCTTATTCATATTGAAATAGGATTCTTCACTGTTTTCTTTCTTTGAATGTTTACAGTCTCAAAACATTCAGAATATTGTAGTCTGAGAGTCGCTAGAAAGGTGAGCAATAGTTTGTCAGGTAAACTAGCACATCGGTGTATAAAGGAAGGCGATTGGAATTGGAAAGGTACCTTTGGATTTGGTTTTGCTTTCAATGATACAATAAGGTTTGGGTTTATGCTGAAATTGGCTGCCTTGCCAAGGGCTATTTTTACAGGGAGTTACTGTGGAAAGAAGCCAATTAGACATAAAAGAATATTTAAAAGTGAAAAAAAAAATATTTTAGTGGATACGGGGAAAGTGTTCTCTTGAGAAAATAAAGCACATGCCTAATCATTTAAGCCATATTCTTCCCTCAGTTACAGAAGTGTAAAAAACAGATTCTTTCTAATGGCTTTGAATGAATTATTTTGCTTTCAAATAGGGGCAGAATCAGGCTTATTTTGTTAATTGTATCTGTTTAAAAATATAAAAGACATGAGCTTTATTGCCAAACATGAATCTGCACTGGACCACCTTCTATGTTGGCTTCATCTATGTAGGCAGCAAAAACTATAACCCCTTTTTACCCTGTCCTGGTTTGTTTCTTTTTAATTAAAACATGAAAATTATATAGATATACAAAATCTGTTTTGGAGTATGTGGTGGTTTCTTTCTGTATGGGAAAGTCATTGGGTTTTATTCTGTTTTCATACACAGTGTGATTGCTGCTCTTTTCACTGTTAATGTTGCTAGTTTTTGTTTAATTTGGAGCTGGATTTCTTTAATCAAAAGTTTACAGTTGGAACAGATTTTGATTTTCAACGCATTGTGGGACGCACTCAATGTGGATAACTTGCATGTTTGTGTGAGTGTGTGTATGTGCGTGCACACACAACACATTAACAAGTAATAAAAGATATCTCTCTGGCTCATTTACGCAGTGGAGATCAGATTATGAAAGGTTAAACCATTAAACAAATGCTAATGCACTCTGATGCCTGGACCTTGTCCAATAGTACCTGCAGCAGCTGTCAACCTAATTAAGCCAGATGTGTGTTAAGTGTAAACGGACCTCCCAGGAGGAACAATAACAGATTTTAGGTCCTTAGGGGGCTCAGGGCACCAATGCATATAGTGTTTCTGAAGGAAACATCACCCCTACCTTGTGAGTTTTCTGCTCATTAGTACCATCCTGATTGTACTCCTCAGAGACTGGGCTTTGGGGAGGAGAAACCTCTTTTCATTCCAGCTAAGGCCAGCAAGAATGCTCATTTTCAATTGATTCTGGCAGTCATGACATTTACTCAACACTCTAATCTCTATTTTTTTAACCTCTACTTTACTCTGTCTGTAGCGTATTTTAAGTGACATTTATGCTATGCCAAGTTTGCCAATCCTTTAAGTATGCGTGCAGACCATAAGCTGATAGAGAGAGAGAGGATCTTAATAAGCCTTTTAATATTAATAATCATGAGAAATCAGAGTGGGGAAATATTAGGTAATTATGAGCATGCAGTGTGCCATAATATGTTACAATTTAAAAAAAAAAAAAAAATCCTTTTATGGCATGAAGATATTATGGGAAATTAACAAAAAGGACTTAGTAATATTTCAAACCTGCTGAAACTTGCAGCTGAATTGTTTCTTGTGTGCTGTTAACAGCAGTAAGTCCAGGAGAAAAAGGCTAGAGAAAGAGACCTGCAGACTTTCACTACTAGTCAAGGAAGGACAAGTCTCAGAGTTCCTGAACTTAGCACCTGCTTTCTCGCTGACTTCACAGCCAAGCTATGACATATCTTTCCAAAGAAGCAGAACAAACTCATAAAGCAGTATCAGAGAATAAAATGGAGTGTGGTTTTGCTGGGCCATATCAACGATGATTAACAAGAGCTTGATCAGTTTCCTGGGAAGTCTGTCCACCTTCACTGCCTTCAGATCTAGCCTTCAGTTCTCCTCATGTCACCTGTGATGATCCAATAAAGATGTGTGGTGCCATTTTGCCTTTAACAGTCCATCACCTGTAAGTTTGCAATAGTTTTATTTTTCCTGGCATTCAGTATTCACTATCTATTGGGACATTAAATTCAGTTCCAGCTGTACAAAAATAAATTATCATGTACTGGCTAGGCCCCTAAGATTATACGTATTTTTTCAATGCCATATACAGAATATCGTACTTTTAAAATGAGTTTTCCCATAAGATCTCCTGCTGTAAGACCAGAACATATTCCTCATGTTATAGCTGAGCACACTGTGGTGGCATTGGGACATGTGTTGTTGTGCCAGGGTTCCTGTTCAGTGCTACAAAAGTCAAAAAGGCATAGAAGATCTCTGAAGATGGCAGCTTTCTCCCCTTCCATCATTACCAAAGTGTTCAATGCACTATGCATTTGTATCCTTACTATCGCATTTCCTTGGCTTAGTGACAACAGGTTGGCTAGATGAGTGTTCTAGCTTTACTAATGCTGGATGTTAGCTTTTTATAGTATTTTGAATCTCAATGTTGCTCTCAGTAGCCCCAGTTCCAGCATAAGGATGCAGGATTTTGGACTCAAGCTCCATCTGTGTACTGTGGCCGTTGTTGGCCTGGGACCAGGACTCCAGCCAAGTGCCAAGCCTCAGAGTCAGGCTTTTGCATGCACCTCTTCTGGAGCAAGGCTCCTGCTTTCCCTGTGGTATGGGAGGGATGAGAGGCTCTTGCCAGCAGCTGTCCCCGTGGGTCCTTTCCCAGGAAAGGGAAAGGTGTTCCAGAGCATCTCAGGCTGAAGTCAGATGCTCTCCCCTCCCTCTCAGAGCACAAACAGTGATGACAGGAAAAGAGACCGAGGCTACACATAGGCCCTGGAGGTGGTACCAGGATGGGCCATAATATGGTTGCATCTGTTTTGGTGTGGTCCAGTGTACAAGCTAATTCTGCTGAGCTAACAAGCCTGTAGTGCAGAGCCCTGCACAAATTAAGTGAGCTAGCTCCTTCCCAGCTGCTACAGCGACATCTATTACAGTATCCCACTGTGCCATGTAAAATGGGAGGAACACCTACTTGAGATTCATCTATTACAGCACAGACATCTTAACCTGAAGCAGCCTTCCTGTACTGGAGTGATTGCAATGCCTTGCATTCTAATGCAGAAAGGTAAAATAGGTCAGAGGGGGGGTGTCGAGAGGCAGGAGACCTTTTCTCCATTAACACCAGCGACAGGACCCGCAGGAACGGGGTTAAGCTGAGGCAGGGCAAGTTTAGGCTTGACATCAGGAGGGGGTTCTTCACAGAGAGAGTGGTTGCACACTGGAACAGGCTCCCCAGGGAAGTGGTCACTGCACCGAGCCTGACTGAGTTTAAGAAGTGATTGGACTGTGCACTTAGTCACATGGTCTGAACTTTTGGGTAGACCTGTGCGGTGTCAAGAGTTGGACTTGATGATCCTTAAGGGTCCCTTCCAACTCAGGATATTCTATGATTCTATGATTCTATGATTCTATGACAGCACCCTGTTTCTCCATGTTAGCTGCATAGCTAGGCTAGTTTAACTGCTCGTCCCTTCTTCTTCACTGCAGGTACCTAAGGTTTTGTGACAGGAGTTTCCCTTGCAGTTTCTGGAATGAAAACCTTTTGGTAGGTGGGAGCTAGATGCAAAGACATTCAGCCCTGTTGGAAATAGGTCAGCTTCTGTAATGCCCAGAACAACAGCTCTAAGCAATTAAGGAACTGCAAGGTCAAATCCTTCAGTGCCTTTGGAGTCTGGCGAACACAAGGATGGGTAGCAGCTGAAGCTGAGCACAACAGGTTGGATTGTAGATTTGAACCTAGTTTGCCAAATCCCACGAAAAGAGATAGATGTCTCTTTAGGCACCTAAATCCTTTATTTAATGAGGTTCTGAGTCCTTTAGATACTGCTGGTGAAATGCCTAATAAAGTTGTGCATAATTGCAGTATGTATGTAACAGTGTTTGGTCTCTGAGCAATGTATTTTCAGTGTTAGTATGTCAATTTTTGGTACAATGACATGGAGAAATGTTACACAACATAGTGATAAAATAAGATAATAAATTTCCCACTTTGAAATGATAAATTATAGTCTGGGAAAAGGAATGACATTTATTTCAAGCACGTTTAATCCAGAAGTGGTAGCTTGGTGTAATACGCTTTCCAGTAACCTCATTTCTCTCCTGTGAAAAGAAGACTAATATCAGTGGAAATGCTGAGTGCATTCAGAAGGCTTTGAAATCAATTAATCACCTGCAGAATTTTTCATAAAGCCTGATTTCATTTGGGACAAACTGGGAGCTGAAGTAATTTAAGGATGTCATATTAAAAAGTTTTCACAGGTAAACATGCAATGCCATGAGCATCATAATTAATGACTCCTGCTTTCCAATGGATTTAGCTCTTGTGTCTGTGAAGAGGCACACCCATCTAGGCTGTCCCTGCTTTCATGGCTGGGGCTTCTAGCCATAGGGATTTAGGAAGGAATCTGGGCTGACAGACTGGGCGGGAGGCACAGTACACTCCAGTATTGTAACTGCTCCTGAAAATTGAAGCTGTGGGGTGAACCAAGGAAATGGCATCTTCCTTGCAGTCCAAATACTGGGAGGAACTGTGTGAGATTACAGCCATTTTAATTTTCTGGGACAGTGTTGTCACAAATGTGCCATGTGGTTTAAATGATCTGTTTTAATTCACAGCAAAGGAAATTTTCCTAGGTGACTACTTAAGAGAGAAAAAGGAGGAGAAGATATAAAACCTAACAAAGCACCTTGTGCATTCTTCTGGTTGTGGTAGCTAAATGGCCTGGATATCTGGTGGGAAATACGTAGTGTCCTTGCAGCTTCCCACAGCATTCTCCTCAAGAAACTGGCTGCTCTTGGCTTGGACTGGCGCACGCTTCATTGGCTTAGAAACTGGCTGGATAGCCGGGCCCAAAGAGTCGTGGTAAATGGAGCCAAATCCAGTTGGAGGCCGGTCACTACTGGCGTTCCCCAGGGCTCGGTGCTGGGGCCGGTCTTCTTCAATATCTTCATCAATGATCTGGATGAGGGCATTGAGTGCACCCTCAGTAAGTTTGCAGATGACACCAAGTTAGGTGCGTATGTCGATCTGGTCGAGGGTAGGAAGGCTCTGCAGGAGGATCTGGATAGGCTGCACCGATGAGCTAAGGTCAACTGCATGAAGTTCAACAAAGCCAAGTGCCAGGTCCTCCACCTGGGGCGCAATAACCCCAAGTAGAGCTACAGGCTGGGAGATGAGTGGTTGGAGAGTTGCCAGGCAGAGAAGGACCTGGGAGTGATGGTTGATAGTCAGCTGAATATGAGCCAGCAGTGTGCTCAGGTGGCCAAGAAGGCCAGCAACATCCTGGCTTGCATAACAAACAGTGTGGCCAGCAGGGCTAGGGAGGTGATCGTCCCCCTGTACTCGGCTCTGGTGAGGCCTCACCTTGAATACTGTGTTCACTTTTGGGCCCCTCGCTACAAGGACATGGAGGTGCTTGAGCGGGTCCAGAGAAGGGCGACGAAGCTGGTGAGGGGCCTGGAGAACAAGTCGTATGAGGAGCGGCTGAGGGATCTGGGCTTGTTCAGCCTGGAGAAAAGGAGGCTCGGGGGCAACCTTATCGCTCTCTACAGGTACCTCAAGGGAGGCTGTAGTGAGGTGGGGTTTGGTCTGTTCTCCCATGTGCCTGGTGACAGGACAAGGGGGAATGGGCTTAAGTTGCGCCAGGGGAGTTTTAAGTTGGATGTTAGGAAGAACTTCTTTACTGAAAGGGTTGTTACACATTGGAACAGGCTGCCCAGGGAAGTGGTGGAGTCACCATCCCTGGAAGTCTTTAAAAGACGTTTAGATGTAGAGCTTAGGGATATGGTTTAGTGGGGACTGTTAGTGTTAGGTCAGAGGTTGGACTCGATCTTGAGGTCTCTTCCAACCTAGAAATTCTGTGATTCTGTGATTCAGTTTCAGAGCTGGTTTATTCTTTCACCCAGAATAAAGATAAACTGAGATCTGTTTAACTTATCATCTGGATTTTTTTTTTTTTTTTTTTTCAGATAAAACCACAGCATCTTAAATCCATTTTGCTTTGGAGGGATATAATTTAGCTCAGGATGTATTTTCTAAGAATGAACTCCAGAGATTTACAAGGTAGCTAGGTCGATGTGCTGTGACTGGACCTATTTTCTCTTTCCGCTTGTGTCCTTCACAATGTGAAGAGGGTGTGGGCAGAGCCCTCTGCTCCCAAACCCATGGTATCTCTCTGAATTCTTTTATATAACTACAAAATGAGTTGGGTGGGATGAAATGTGGCACCATAAATGTGTAGTGTCATTTAATGTCCCGCAATAGCTGTTCTGAATAAAGCAGGGCAGTTAATTTACTGACATGCCTTCCTTACCAAGGATTTTATCTTTAAGATTTTACGTAAGAAATACCAACTCTTCAATCAGATAATATTAGCTTTACTACACTGAGCAAGTAACAGGAGGAGGAGCATGTATAGAGAACTTTGCTGGCTGCTTTGCTAAACAATTTTCATATTTCAAATTCCCACACACTAGTTCGTAAGTTTTAAAGTCAAATAAATCTGAGATATTGAAGAACTCAGTTTATGTACGTTCTTAAAAAAAAAGTTTGATTAATATTTGTTTTTACCTACTTCATTCTTTAGCTGCACAAACATTTTTGTAAGACATAAGGGTTTTATTTTTCAATGATACATATAACTGAGGGTAGGGGGGACAAACAAAGTAGGTTAAATAAACTCAAAAAGACAACAGCCAACCTTTAAAACCCTGTCCTTTCTCTCTTTGATCAAAAGATACAAGGGAAAAGCATAAAGACAAAAGAAGCTATTAACAACTTGGTTTACAGCTTCACTGATTTCATCGGTGTGGTACTAGTCATATAACTGGATCACATGTGCAGGGAAAATATTTTTTCTAAGTGTCAAATGCAAGGATTAGGTTACAACAGCAGCCCAGTTGTTGCTTTATGAAATGCAGCTGTTTTCTGTCATTTGATAACTAAAGCCAATCACAGAATTAAATACTGAAGAATATTTTATGTTAGATTTTGCTTTTAATCTCCCACTGACATTGCTGCTGTGCTTATCTGAGGCCCTTCCACCACAGCAACATTATTTCACTCAGTCATTTGATTCCTTACTTCTAGCCACCATCTTCTTACCACCTCTCTTTTCTCTTCTCATGCTCCTCCCCATATTCCCTTTCTGTTTCCACCATTCCTGTGGTCACCTGTATTTCCTACCCTTCTCTCTCCTCTTCCTGGATCACATTTTCTTCTCACTGCATTTTCTGCCTTTCTTTTCACTTTCAGTAGTCAATGACTTCAGGTCGGCGATGGCAAAGTTGAGAGCCTCTGAGTAAGGATCAAGGGACGAATGAATAAAGGGGATGTAGTTGTGGGAGTCTATTACAGACCGCCTGGCCAGGACGATAGCGCCGATAAATTATTCTTTACAGAACTAAGAGAGGCCTCGAGATTAACTCCCCTTGTCCTTATGGGGGACTTCAACTTGCCAGATGTTAACTGGGAGTGCCACACGGCAGACACGAGCAAGTCCAGGAGGTTCATGAAGCATCTAGATGATAACTTCTTGGTGCAGGTGCTAACGGAGCCAACTAGGAAAGGTGCCCTCCTAGACCTATTGCTAGAAAACAGAGAGGGTCTGGTGGGAGATGTGGTGATTGGTGGCCGCCTCGGTCATAGCGACCATGAAGTGGTTGAGTTCAAAATTTACGGCGACAGAAGGAAAAGTGCCACCAAAACCTTATCCCTAGATATGGGGAAGGCGGACTTCAGGCTGCTCAGGGAACTAGTCAGCAAGGTCCCCTGGGAAGCTGCTCTTGAAGGCCTCGATGTCCACCAGTGCTGGTCATTCTTTAAGCGATGCCTCCTAGAAGCACAAGATCAGGCAGTTCCTAAATATCGCAAGTCAGGCAGGCGGGGCAGGAGGCCGGCCTGGCTGACCAGGAACATTCTAATGGAGATTAGGTGGAAACAGAGAGTCTTTTGCTACTGGAAGGAGGGCCAGGTGACATGGAAAGAATACAGGGATGCTGTTCGTGTTTGTAGGAAGAAAATTCGTGTGGCTAAAGCACACCTAGAGTTGAAGCTGGCTGTGTCTGTGAGAGATAATAAAAAGGGTTTTTTTAGATATGTGAATGGAAAAAGGAGAACTAAAGAATACATAGGGCCGCTCCTTGATAGGGAAGGTCTCCTCACAGACAATGACATAGGCAAAGCAGAGACGCTTAACGCCTTCTTTGCCTCTGTCTTCAATGCCGATGATGGGCTTCGGGACCCAGGGTGCCCTGAGCTGGAGGACCGGGACGGTGGGGATGACAAACTCCCAACTGCCCCTGAACATGTGCGGGATTTGCTACTCCACCTGGATCCCTACAAGTCCATGGGTCCGGATGGGATTCATCCCCGGGTGCTGAAAGAGCTGGCGGACATCATCGCGGAACCTCTCTCAATTATTTTTCAACTATCCTGGGAGTCTGGAGAGGTCCCGGTAGACTGGAAGCTGGCAAATGTTGTGCCGATTTTCAAGAAGGGTCAGAAAGAAGACCCTAGCAATTACAGGCCTGTCAGTCTCACGTCAGTGCCTGGTAAAATCATGGAGAAGATGGTTCTCAAACTTATTGAGGCGCACCTGGGGGACAAAGCAATCATTGGTCCCAGCCTGCATGGGTTTGTGAAGGGTAGGTCCTGCCTAACTAACCTGATCTCCTTTTATGATAAGATCACCCGTATGGTGGACCAAGGGAAACCAGCTGATGTGATTTTTTTGGACTTCAGCAAGGCTTTTGACACGGTTTCCCATAGGATCCTACTGGACAAAATGTCCACCATACAGCTAAATAAAAACATCATCCGATGGGTGAGCAATTGGCTAACGGGCAGGGCCCAAAGGGTTATGGTGAATGGGGCTGCGTCAGGCTGGCGGGCGGTCACCAGTGGGGTCCCTCAAGGCTCCATTTTAGGGCCGGTACTTTTCAATATTTTTATAAACGATCTGGATGTAGGAATAGAAGGTATTTTGAGCAAGTTTGCTGATGACACCAAACTTGGAGGAGTTGTGGACTCGGATGAGGGTGGAAAGGCCTTGCAGAGGGATCTGGATAGGTTGGAGAGCTGGGCGATCACCAACCGCATGAAGTTCAATAAGAGTAAGTGCCGGGTCCTGCACCTGGGACGAGGAAACCCTGGCTGCACGTACAGACTGGGCGATGAGACGCTGGAGAGCAGCCTAGAAGAGAGGGATCTGGGGGTCCTGGTAGACAGCAAGTTGAATATGAGCCAGCAGTGTGCCCTGGCAGCCAGGAGGGCCAACCGTGTCCTGGGGTGCATCAAGCACGGCATCGCTAGTAGGTCGAGGGAGGTGATTGTCCCGCTCTACTCTGCGCTGGTGCGACCTCACCTTGAGTACTGTGTGCAGTTCTGGGCACCACAGTATAAAAAGGACGTGAAACTGTTGGAGAGTGTCCAGAGGAGGGCTACGAAGATGGTGAAAGGCCTGGAGGGGAAGACGTACGAGGAACGGCTGAGGGCACTGGGCCTGTTCAGCCTGGAGAAGAGGAGGCTGAGGGGAGACCTCATCGCAGTCTACAACTTCCTCGTAAGAGGGTGTCGAGAGGCAGGAGACCTTTTCTCCATTAACACCAGCGACAGGACCTGCGGGAACGGGGTTAAGCTGAGGCAGGGGAAGTTTAGGCTTGACATCAGGAGGGGGTTCTTCACAGAGAGAGTGGTTGCACACTGGAACAGGCTCCCCAGGGAAGTGGTCACTGCACAGAGCCTGACTGAGTTTAAGAAGCGATTGGACTGTGCACTTAGTCACATGGTCTGAACTTCTGGGTAGACCTGTGCGGTGTCAAGAGTTGGACTTGATGATCCTTAAGGGTCCCTTCCAACTCAGGATATTCTATGATTCTATGATTCTATGATTCTATGACCCAGCCCTGGCAGAGCTTGCAAACTCAACTTCTTGCCTCTCTGGCCCCAGTCCTCCCTTTGGCCACCTCACCAGCTAAATTAATGCAGACCCCAGAATTGTTCTTCATTCCCCACATCCACCTTCCCCCATGGCTTCTCCCTCATGCTCTCCTCTCACCTAGTTCAACTGCTCTCATGCCAGCATCTCCATTACCTGTGCAGGTGGGGCACGTGAGGTCTGTCCCCATCAGCTCTTGGTAGCTCTTGGGAAAATCTTTGTGATTTCCATCTGGCATATGTTGAGGCACCAAGCCCATCACCACAGGGACAGCAGGCATACAAGGATGGTGGGTACAGCACAACAACACAGCACAGAGATTTCACTAACAATGTCACTAACAGGTCTGAGGCAATCTGAGCTGAAAATGACAAGTGGCTTATAGAAGAAAACTACAAAGTCCTTTAGAAGATAAAAGGCTTTTTTATTTTTTTCTATTTCTATTTCTCAATATAAAAATATCTAATATTCTTACTGTAATCCTGTTGATAATGAAGAACTGATGCAGTTCTTGTTTTGTATGACTCTAGTTAAACGTCTATTGTTTTGTATGCACACACACATATACCTAATGCAAAATCTTGTGTTGAGATCCTCATCACCAAAAAATTATTAGAGCTTCTTCCACCAGCAGCATGAAAACTTAGTACAGATTTAGTCATATATATTGTTATTGGCTTTTCCATTATAAAAACTTTTGATCCTATTTGAAAGGACTTAAAAAAAAAATCTGAGCATAAAAAATAAACACCCAGATACCTTGGAAAATAGTAATGGATTCACTGCTGTCCGCGGTCACTTGAGTCATGTTTCTCACCAAGATGCCTCTGTGGGACTGAGGGCAGAGCAGGTCTCTGTGAGTTTATATTAGAATAATGCTTAGATAAATAAACTAAACTTGGGGGCTCTAAGTAATCAAAACTGAATCCAGCACTGCAAGAAAATGGAGGCTCAGATGTACTTTAGTGGTGAAAACAGGCATGGCTTGCTCTCCTGGTATGTAATCTAATATCCTCTTCTAAAGCTTAACAATAACGATATGTTTATTTAACCGTTTCACCAAGGCCTCTGCTTCCTCATCTGGAGTGATGTCCTGACAGTGGCAAACTGAAGGAATTTCAAGGAAACAGAGTTATCATCCTCAAACTCACCATAAAATATGGTATGCACTTTCATCATTGTTCACAGAAAGGGCTGAACTTGTT
Source organism: Heteronetta atricapilla (assembly GCA_011075105.1). NCBI lineage: Eukaryota > Metazoa > Chordata > Aves > Anseriformes > Anatidae > Heteronetta > Heteronetta atricapilla. The sequence continues at coordinate 187,591,268 of CM021731.1, forward strand.
TTCAGACACGTTAACTCTCAAGTATGCCTTATTTTAAAGGCTATTGGTCACTTTTATACAATGCTTGCTCTGCGTTTGAAGTAATTTTAGTACCCCTTCTACTGGAGAAAATGTGCAGGATCTAAGGAAAGTATTAAAAATAATTTATTTTCATTTTACAGAGAAAAGGGTGATTTATGGGGAACATTACACCTGTGAAACTTCCCACTGTCTTGGTAACTCTGTAATCAATGCAACCTGCAATAGGCACAATTTTCCCTCTGTTTAGCTGGTCTAAACCTGAAATGTCTACATCTGAGAGGAAAATACAGGTGGGATGTTTGCTCAAGTTACGCAGTGGACAAATCCCTTTGTAATTACGCTGCACACTTCTACTTCCCGCTATGGACAAGGGAATGAAAAAATAATTACAGCAATTTGCCAAATAGGTTTACTAGGCTTTTGGAAATAGGTTCTAAGAAAATAAGGTTTGTGTTTGAAGATTCCTTAGCTTTCACTCTGTCAACATATAATAACAAGCTAGTATAATATGCAAGAACTAAGAGGGTAAGCAAACCACATCCCACTCTAGCAATTTTTCCTTACAAAATAACATTGTCCCTTTATAGTCAGAGTGCTGACTTCAGACAGTCCTCCCAATGGGCCAGTCTGAGAGTGCAATCAACCACAATTTCTAAAAGGCTTTCCATAAAAACAAGTTCTTTCAGAATATTTTTAAGGGCAAGCTCACAAAGCAAAATGCTTTTGTACTAACAGCTACTTGCAATAAGTAAGAGAAAAGTTCTAAGTTTTTTCTTCCTGAACCGAGTGTCCTAACTCAAAACCCTCTCAGCTGTCTACTGAGGCAGAGCTATTGCAGCCCAGGCTGCTCCTTGATGTCCTTACCTGTGTAGTGCAAAGATTTCAGACTGGCACTTTACAGTGGGTGCTACAGACGCCACCCAGAAAGCATGCTAGAACATAAGGTTCATGTTCTTTTCTTTCATTTCAACATTTTGTTTCTCTTGATTTTTTGAAGCCTAACAGATTTACAAGTATTGTCACTGGGGAAAGGAAAAGATTTATCATAAGCTGGTCCTTGAGGGAGTGTGGCTGATACAGCAGTTATTTTTCCTTTTCCCAGGTAAAACTACCAAACTGCATAACCCACAAGCTCATAATTATTCATTTGGCATGATTTTACACAAACTGATAAATGTTGCCACTGGAATTTATGAACAGTGTGATATCTGGTATGGTTCTTCTTATGGGTGCAGTGCAGACTTAAATGAAATAAAAAATCACCCATTTCCATTCTGACATTTTGAATTTTAATAAAAATGTCCTTTTCTTTTTATTATTAATAACATCCATATAAACATTCCCCAAACATTTGGAAATGTTCCAAGCTGACACTTGGCCTGAAGGAGCAGAAATGCCACTGCAGAACCTGGTTAAATAATTTGCATTATTATTATATATATATATATATATATGTATATATCTTTGGCTGAAAACTGAATACCAATCCATTTACTCTTCCACTGGCATGGAACCACACAGTCCATAAGGAGGAGTGCACCATTACAATGTGGAGCAAAGCAGTTCTTCAAGCAGACAGATAAGGAAACAACTCCCCAGAATGGTGCTAGAATAAGGGATGCATATGTAGACCAAGGTGCACAGTGTCTGGTGGAAATGCCAGACCTGAGGTATGGGGTGACAGGGAGGGGGTGAGATAAGTCTCACTTCCCAGGAGGCTGGTGTGAAGGCAGGATACCCTGCATCCATCACTACAGGGAGAACGTGATTCCCAGAACCACAGAGAAAGCCCACTCAAACAGGGCCTGACTACTGGTCAACCAATGGCCAGTAGACTGTGGCTGTCTGCCGTGTGCAGTTTTCCATTTCATGGTTTAGTGTTGGTGAGTCTTCATCCTTCTCAACTTCAGTAAAAGTTATCAGCATCACAGCGTCCCTTAGAGGACAGCAAGGGATCTCTTGCTCTAAAATTGGGATACAATTTAATGAATGTGACGCTTCTGGGGAAAAAGTGTTTTAAATACTATCCAGGCCACAGTAGAAAAACTACATCTCTAAAAGCAAAGAATTAGCTCCTCTCTTACACCTTATGCAGAGCTGATCTTCATGGCTTACTTACAGAAATGTTGTCACTTCTGTACCTGCTGTGATGGCTAATTCTTGTGACCCATCGCTCTGGTTGACCTGGCCTGCCATGGTTTTGTCCTCAATTACTTAACCAGGGAGGCTGGAGGTGACCATCCATATCTGTTATACCACCTTTGTATAATACTGCATGTGAGGATCCCAAAGCACATGCCAGATGTAAGCCTCCAAACCCTCTTCAGCTCTTAAAGTGATGTGCCATTGTACAGCCTTGTCATGACAGTGGGAGTTGTTTTGTATTGACTGTAAAATATTTCCACTAACTTTAGAAGGCTCCATACTATCCATACGTTCTATTGTGTTAAAGGAAAATGAAACATCAAAAGAAAACCTTCAAAGAACATTGATAATTATTACCACAGTTGTATAGAGGGCAAAAAATTAAATTTAATTTAGTTTGTATCAGCTGCTGAACCTTCAGTAAGCTTGTGCTTTTGTCAAGAGACAAGTTACATCCTGGCTTCTCAGGATGTAAGAAATGTGAAATGCTTCATTGTGCATCACAGGTCTCAACTGAAGGCGTGTGGACCCTGGGGGTAACTGTGCCACCGCAGGACACATCTCGCCAAAGAGCTGCATTGCTGGAGCTGTCTGGAAAAAAAAAAAAAAAAAAAAAAAAAAAAAAAAAAAACAAGCAAAAAAAACCACACTGTAAACATCTCCTTTAGTCCTTCAGTTAGCATCATTAGATGCTAACTGGAACATTGTTCTCTTACAGACCAAATTTTACTGTTAAATTTGTCTCCTGTTAGCCTCTTTTCTTTCTTACTCTGTATCATTTTTTAACTTAGAGTTTCCTGAGACTCTCAGGAAGGACACACGCTCTGTTTTGCAGCCCTGAATCCAGCTTAACTGAGTGATGCCAGAAAATTTCCATACCTAGAGATGTCCCAGTTGGCAGTTCATTAAAAAAAGGTGCAAGAGGCTCTGCTGTCCAAGGCCAGCTGTACCCTGCTCTGCCCCTTCCCAGCTCCAGCTCTGTAGATAACAGCCACCATGCTGGGGGAGGACAGGTGGGTCAGCAGGCTGCAGAGGATGGCAGTAATAAGATAGGCAGTGGAGAGATCATGGTCTCTCAATGTGCACCTGAGACACATCAAATATTCATACATTTTAGGAACACAGCTGTGAAGCTGAGAGTGAATCTGGCCCTGAAATACTTCATTTGAACCTAGACCACTGTCTAATAGGCTGAATAACAGAGATAGGAAAGGGGTGATTGATCTAACTGGAATGAATTATGCCACTCTCTTTCCAAATTCTCTACTGAAGTAAAACAGAAACCTGCTTTTCTTTTTCTTTTTCTCTTTCTTTTTCTTTTTCTTTTTCTTTTTCTTTTTCTTTTTTTTTTTTCTTCTTTTTTCTTTTCCCCATGGCTATGATTGATGACTACAACAGCAACAACAGCAACAGCAACAATAACAACAAAAACAACAACAATATTGTTCTTCAACTTTTCTTCACATCTGGTGGACAATTGGCCATATCATAAGTTAAAATGAAATTGGAAAATATTAAAAAAAATAGAAGGACTGGAATGTGAAGTTGTAAAGGCATCAGTGATTGCTGACAAAAGACATTTGCTATAATATATATATATATATATTTATTATTATTTTTTTAACAAGTCAATAGCATCATCACTGAGAGGTCAGAAAAGAAGATCCTGTGTATTTGGCACCAAAAAGGTTAAATACACAAGTGGGACTTCTGCCATCTGCAGCCCACCCTCTCCAGGCTGAGAAGGAGCAATGATATGCCATGGATCTTAGCCTTTCTAATGGAAAAAAATAAGTAAATAAAATTTAAAAGTTGCCTTTAGAATGCAACAGAAATGCAGTCTGCTTGTTTTTTTGGGGCTTGAGTCCTTGAGTCAAGGGTCCTCCTGTTTTCATAGTTCTTCTGTCTTGTATGTGCATGAATTAGACAGCAGCAACCATGTTACTATTTTTTATTGTTATCCTATTCTCATTGTTATTCTTATTGTTATTCTATTCTTATTGTTATTCTATTCTTTTTGTTATTCTTGTTCTGCTCTTTGCAATACATGGGTTGCAGAGAGCCCTGTGTGCTAGCTGGTGCCCAAATAGCAAATAGATAAGATGGGCAGAGAAACAATGTGTCTTGCTGGCTGCAATCAGCCCAGAGCCCAGCCACCTCTGCCTTTCTCCAGAGCCATGCTCTGAGCTGGGGGTCCTGCAGTAACACCACCAGAAGAAAAGTTGCATGTGTATTTTCAGTCTGTTTATTTCCAGTAACAACTGAAAATCAGGCTTGTTCCTTTAAAACAAAATTTCAGGAATAAAATGTTCCAGCTGTTTCAGATCTTTAGCTGCGTTTCTCTTCATTTTGAAGGCACTCAGTGATTTCTGCTCTTGCATTTATATCCCCTTTCAGCCACCCTACCTTCAGACTCCATACTTTTCCCAGTCTCTGAGAAAAGAGCAATCAATCACCTCTCAGCCTTTGGAGTTACCTTCTCTTGTTGTGAAGCTCAGTCACTAACAAAGGCCTTCAAAATACATGGATAATTTATTTATTTATTTATTTATTTATTAAATAGGCTTTTTGCTGATGTAAGTGTGCC
>CM021731.1:187602071-187644006 GCA_011075105.1 Heteronetta atricapilla
AAAAAAAAAAAAAAAAAAAAAAAAAGGTCAATGTAAGGCCATGATTACCCTGACATTTTCAGATTGGAATGCTTTTCCTTCAGCTATGGTACAAATTCCCTTTGAATCCATGCTCCTGCAGGGATATAGAAATGCTCACCTCAAATCTTGTCCTTTCATTTTATACTAAGCAGGACACAAGAACATTTCCCAGCATCAATCCCAGCTTCCACAGAGTATTTATATCAATCAGACTGACACCTGTTTGTTGAATTAGACTAATTGCAATTTCCCATTTACTCATAACCTTGACTTTAAGAAAAAATGCAGCAGACCATCAATTAAATCTAACATACTTATTTCATAGTATCATTACAAACATGAAGGCCAAACACAGACTAAAAGCCACATCCCATATTTAGTACTTCTTTAGAAGAAATATGTAAGATTTTACCAAGGTTTTTACTGAAAGGACAGTTCAAAAATAGAACCTGGAGGTATGTATAAATAGAGAAATTCAGATGAATGATAAATCAGCTACTCTCCTCATGTACTTTACTAAGTCAATACTTCAAAAGAAAAATGGAACTATAATGCATCAAGGTTTTGAAAAATAATGTCACTGTTGGGAAAGGAACTCACATCTAACACTGCCAGGCTGTGCTGGACTATAAACAGTCACAATGGTATTTTCTTATTGTGTTTTAGCAGTAGCACATTTTAGTTAAATACATGTGGTTCCTTAAGCTGATTCACGATCCATGAACATATACCATGAACAAATGTATATATGAGGTGTCATATGGATGTTGGCTTGTCTGCTGTAGCTGGTGCAGAGTTCCCAGCAGACGGAGAGAAAAGTGTGCTGTCAAGCCCCTGTCATTGAAGTTTAAGCTAACACGTCTTAGTTCATAGTTTTACCTGTGAAAAGAACATTTATTTGGACTGTTAACACTAATTATCCACCCTGTGGTAACTCATTAAATGTACCCAAGCCATGTCTAAACAAAACAAGCAAAAAAACAAGTAGGAAGCACTCTCCTACACTGAGGATTACTATATTGTTTGTCTTCCCTTTTCCTTACCTTCTCCTGATTTGCAAAGTTGCAGGTAGCCTGTGTTACCCTTTCTTACAGAGAAAGCTGTTCTCACCACACAGCCACTTTGGAGATGGAAAACTCAGAATAACATGCTCAGAGTAGTGACAGATGTGGATGGTAATTTGGAAAGCTTAGCTGCCTCTTTGTCAACCAGGTAAATCCATGAAGTGGTAAAAATCACTCTTAGAGAGAAATTTTCCTCCCAACATTCAGGCAAAAGGCAATGTGTGAATGATTCTGTAGAATTCCATGAACTCATGAGAACAGTTTTTACTAGTAAAAGACACATTGAATGTATAAGCAAGGAAGGCTATTTTTATTTCTCCTTGCAATAAACAATATTTCTGTGTATTGTTTCAAAATTTAACTTCTTGGTGGCAGGAAGTCTATATGGGTTCAGCAGCCTGTTTCAGCTCAGTTTTTGGTGTCTCCATATCACTTCTTCCTAGGTCTCCAAAGACCTGTAGTGACGTATAGGGTCCTAATTTAAATTGCAACCACAAACAACTTTGTGTCACAAAGAAGGGATCAGGTTGAATTAGAGTCAATATCTACTATATAGTCAGAAGTACTTCTCTGCTAGACTGAATTTACTGGCACATCTCCATAAACATGATTCCTTACTAGGAAATAGTTAATCTTTTATTGCATCGGATAGCCTTGTGGGATTGTTTTAGTGATTCATTATAGAAATCAAAGTAAATTCTACAGCATTATGCAGTTTGGCTCATCCAATTGGAAAAACCCTAATGATCAAAAAAGCATGTGCTCTTACTTAGATATTTTATGACATGGCTGTAAGATGTACCTACCACAGTTTTTCATTGTTTCACAGACAATAAGCACAGTCATTTTCAGGTTTCTATTGTTCTACAGCTGAAGTAGTGAATGTCCCCTTAGTCACTGAAATAAGTGACAGCTACATTTACATCTATAAAACAGGCAGGATTAATTACTATATTTCACCAAATATATATATATATATTCCTTAAACCTGTGAAAATTAGAGCCCTGACTCCAAAGATTATGTCAGCTTTTCAACCTTAAACAACAATGTCTGAAAATCTATAACTTGGCAGAAAGGCTTCTTTAAGCTAAACTGTAATGTGTATGTTAGTAGTCCACAAATAATTTATTTTCTGAGATCTGCCAGCCTTATTCAAACAAGGTAGTTCTTCAGCTCTACAATGATTTCCATTCATTTCAGTGGGGATAAGCAAGTAGGAAACAGATTCTAGGCAATTTAAGAACTGGCTTTCAAACAGTTAATATACTGGTCTCAGAAAACAAACCTGGAACAAAAAGTTTGTTTTGTTTTGTTTTGTTTTTCTTTTAACAAGTATTTTTAAAGGAATCTCTCTGTAGAAATATCAAAGGGTGAAATTGCAGTCCTGAAGCCTGAAGTTTTCACATTGAATCCTTTTTGATCAGATCTGCATTTGAAAGTATGTGGTTATCTTTTGCTAGTTACTTCACACTACTGAGCTGTATATTGAAATGAATTTGTTATAATCACAGTTGAGTAGAGCTCCAGTGTTAATGAAAAAGTTTCATTTCTATTATGCTTGAGAAAATAGATGTTTTATAAAACCAAGTGGAATTACAGGCATGCCATTTCTCACAGGAACAACTACAGGAAGGGAGAGAATTTGCCTGTTTTTAGGTGTCTAAAATTTTGGATAGCTTGCCTTAAATTCCCAGGTCTTTGAGTGCCATTAATGCAATTACAAAAATCATGGGTTTTCATAGCCATTGGCTATCATGCGGTCAAGAGAGTTGTGCATCTTTTATTATTGCAGAAAAATGCAGACTTCTCTGGACACAATCTGCTACTTGGTTTTTGGAACTTCCTTATGTTCTTCCTATATATGGACTTTTCCAAACCATGTTTTCCCAGTCAAGCCCCAGTATACATACTGAGCTCACATTAAAGTTTGAGCTGCCACTTGGCATCCTAATTAAACTGGATAATTTAACATATGCTTTGAATGTTGCTATGGCTCCTCAGTTGTCATATAACCACCACTATGGCTCAGTCTCTTAAGATGAGATTATTCACTGTATAAAACATTTTAGTGAGAGGAGCCATTCAAAAACACTCACTGCAGTTATAAGTTTAAGTGATAAATATCTGAAAAGATCTGAATAGCCAGTATCTGGGTGCCAGTAAAGCTCCATTATCTAATGTGTGCCTGAGCTACATGCCAGAGAAGTGAAGAGGAAATATTATAAAATATTGTAAAAAAGAGAGATGTGGCTTGTTGGCAGGTAGTCTTCCATTTATAAGCATACAAGTTTGTACTGGAACTAAAAATGAACTATAGTATAAAAACGCTGTGGAGAAAAAATGAAAGGGAATGGTTTGATCTGTAAAAAAGGAGGTTTTGCAGCCTAATAGGTAAAAAGGTCATACAAAATATTCTTCAGTAACCGACAGCCCAAGCAGCATAAACTCTGTTGTTAGAGGTATTGAGCAAGCTCTCATCCAGTCCCTGCAATAAGGAGCGGATCATGGTTTTTGAACCATTTGTGTGGATCTGCTTACGTCTACTCTGCTTTGGGCACACACCTGTTTCTGCAGTGTCTCTGAATTTTTTCATAGACATGTGCCTGAACAATGAACATTTTTCAAGATTTCTTTGAAACAACTGAGGGTTGCCATACACATTTAAGGACTGTTCTGTTGCACCATGAAAAAAATAATATAGTCTAGTAGACACTGCCAAAACTGAAGTGGCATATTCCTTTGTTTCACTTCTTGCTTCCCCCTGATCTGGGGTGTGATTGAGACATCTCCTGTTTGTTTGTTTGTTTGTTTGTCTTACATATCCTGGACTTAGTTATTATGATTCAAACCTTGCACCTGTGCAGCTACTAGCACAATAGTGCCAGTGAAATAACTATCTTCTGTAGTTCAGGTGTTGATCCTGTAGTTTGATCCATATGAGTTCTAAAACTTGCCTGTTTGAGCCCTTTGCAGACAGGGAAACTTAGAAGCATGTCATTGGTGAGACATAACCTTAAAAGTTCAGTGTAAAATTAGTGCCTTGTTTTTTTTTGTTTTTTTTTTTTTTTTTTCTTCTTTGATTGTTTTTAAGTAGGTGATGAACACTTGGTAATGCACACTGAGAAATGTACACACTGGTCTGTGATCATACGGCTTTCCGTGCTACAAGACTGCAAAATCTAGGGCTTTCCACAATGGAAACAATGCATAAGTCTGCAGCACGCGTGTCTCTCATGCTAAATGATGAATTAACTCCAGAACCTCAAGGTGGTTTGGAACACATTTTCTTTTCCACTATAATGTTTCATGAAGTGTGAGTTGTTGGGATTTTTTTTTCCCTGCAGATGTTGCTGGCAGTGCCTCGCCACATTTTCTTATTGATATGGTAGAGGTGATGGAAAATGAACATGGAACTGAAATGGGTCACTATTCTCCCTGACACTGTAGCAAAAGTTTACAAGACAAACATCACAGACCAATTTTGAGTGGTTACAGAACCAATGCTTTACAAGCATCTTGGGACTCTGTTCCAATAAGTCTTCTAAAGACTGTGACTCTGAAAAGGACACTCACGAGTACCAAGTTATGAAGTGCAGTGTAGATTGTTGTTATTCTAGCTGTCACTGCTGATGTTTTTTAACATATCTGTATTATATATGCATATATATGGCATACATTACTTTCCCAACCAAACCAAGTTAGCCTAAATGTATGATTCAAGATATTCCAAGTCCTATCACATTCTCATTAAGAATATGATACCCTAATAAGATACACAATATTTAAATTGTCTAGAATTCTTGAGTACAAATCCATGCAATTTTCTCTGTCATAATAATATTTCAGGATCTCCAGTGTTGTAATGTTGCTGGGCTCTCTAGTTATATTTCTCACTCACAGACATCCCATGGTTGTGCTTTGCTTTCCCTAACATTGTTCCCTTTCTTCTGAAGTGGAGTGCTGCAAATCTGTGATTTGGTACAGGTTACAGCTCAGCAACCCTTCTCACTTTCCCTGCTGCACACGAGTGAGGGGCAGCCGGCATCGTCATCATCACCAACTTCTTAAAGCTGACTTTGGTGCTATGACTCTGGCTGTGATGAGATAAGTGAAAACCCCAGGAAAGCAAGACAAGAAAATTTAGCTGATTGCTAACAGCTATCTCTGAATTCTGAGAAAGTATCAATGTGGCAATTCATCTCAACTAATTTCAGGAGTGGGATTCAGCTCTAGTTTTAAGCACTTAAATTCTGATGTCTACACTTGAACTAGATGCCTGAGATCCCACTACAGGCAGTGCACATCCAAACCAGAACAGCCTGGAGACCCACAGGTGGCTCAGAACAGGATTCATTTGCCTTACTGTCAGCATCTGTTGCTACTCCAAATGCCCTGCGTCCTGTCTGGCCTCCAGTTGCTGCTCTGTATGGAGTGAGTCTCCCACAGGTCCTGGGAGTGCCTCCTATGTGGAGGTCTAACATGTCTTCAGTAGAGTACAAGGAAGCACACTCCTGGATGCTGAAAATTGCCTTAGGAGCTTAAGTTGTGTTGGACACCAGTGACGTTCAAATGTGTGAGCTCTATGTTGTGATTTCCTGAAGAGAAAATGTGAAGAAATCATATTTTTTCAGGGAAATTTCTCCTATTTTTTTTATGTTCTGTCTTGAAGTGGTTCTGTAAAAGAGTGAAGGGATTCAGCTACCTAAATTTATGTCCTAGTGCCACTTAAAATGCTCAGAGATCTTCAATACATCTATCCATACAAGACTGGCAGATATGACACAGGGCCTACAGAGGTGACGTGGATCCTTTGCCCTGCTGCCAGAGGCCAGGAAAGTTGTCTTCCAGCAACTCAGTTAACTTCAGATGCTTCTGTCTTGGTGCCGAGCCCCCAGTTCTCTGACAAGCTGAAGGGTATCTCATCCACTATGTAAACAGCTACAGGTGGTTAGGATGAATCATAACACAGTGGCTCTTTCCAACACCCAGAGAACGGGCATGAAAGCAGTGAATGAATTGTCCTTCCCTGTTCCTGGAGCCTGCTTTGTTCATGGAAGCTTCTGAGGTGGCTCAACTGCCATGGCCCCTGCTCAGGCCATGTGCATGGATCCTGGCTCACGACCGAAAGAGGTGCTCGGTTTTGCAGGGAGCCTGCTCCCCAAACCACACAGCTGTGGTGCAACTCTACCCACTCCTTCTATGCTGCTTCCTTCAACCAATGTTGTCACTCAAGGAACTCCCTTCTGGCAAGCAAACCCCAGCTGGCAGCTTTCACTGGTGGTCCAGACAGCAGGGCAAAGAGCAGGGGAAACAGAATAGAAACACAGACCTATTCCAACAGCTTTTCTGTGGCAAATCATATTTCAAAGGGTTTAGCTGGATGTTAAGAGATAGACTGGACACCAGGCTTGAATGGGAATGTAATTTTGTCCTTAACTACAATGCAGCTAACCTCAGAAACAATGGGTAGGAGATAAATTCTTCTAAGTTACACCATATAGAAAACTAACTGTGGCTGGTGTGAGAGAATTAAAATAATAAGCAAATACATTTTTAAGTTTCATGATAATAGAGAAGAAAATATTTTTATTAAGAAGAAAAATGAAAATATAACTGTTCAAAATAAAAAATATTGAGAGTAAAAATCATAGGAAAGGGATAAATGCATAAGAATGTGAAGGGGGAGAAAATGGTTAAATGTATCCTAATACATCAAGAAAAATGGGAATAGTTTTCAGTTCCACTAAATAATATTGATTGTATTATTACTGTAATTCAAGATTAGGAAGTGTGTACTCTGCTGCTGTCTTACATGTTCCTGTTCACTGAGTTTATGCTAAAATTATGTGGATTTTATTTCAATGTGGGTTTCTGATAAACGGATTTCTTGATTACAAGCAGGATTTATATCTTAAAGGCCCTGGCCCCTGCTATAGTAATTATAAGTGCAAAGTTATTGGAGAAGCATTTTAAAGGTCAGGACTTTGGTGATCCCTTGAAAGCAACCAACACGGTGTCTGATAACAATGTTCTCCAGCTACTCCTGAACTGGACTAAATTTTAGGGAGTGATCCAGACATGAAAGAACTCAGACATTGGCAGACCAAACTGGCAGACAAATGTTATCTTTTTGCCTTCTGATTCTTCTCTGTGGGCCGATATCTGTTATCTATTGTTTTACACTTTCTGGATGAAACACAGCCTGCCTGGTCTAATTCTCCACTTAGGCACTTGGGTGATGCCTCACAGAAATGTAGGTACCTGACAATGGATGGGGGGAAGTGAGAGGGGAACCACACATTAGCCTGAAATAATTAATTAAGTTCTCTGAAATTGAAGAGATACTTCCAAAGCCTTTGAAAGTCCACAGAGGCTTCAGCTAATCTGACTTCAGGACTTGCTTTAAGTGACTCTATGAGGGATTTACTGAAGCAAATTCGGTGAAGAGACACACAGGTGATTAAGGGATGGGAGCATCTTACCAATGTGTATAAATACTTGATGGAGGGAATGAAGATGAGGGAGCCAGGTTCTGCTCTGCTTAGTGATTAGACAAGATGCAATTGGCACAAATTAAAAAAAAAAAAATAATTCCTTAGGAACATGAGAAATATATATATATATTTCCCATAAGGGTGGCCCAAAAATGGGATATATTTCCCAGAGAAATTGTTGAGTCTCCATTCATGGAGATATTGAAAAGCCATCTGGATGTAATCCTGGGCAACCTGCTGTAGCTGATCCTGCTTGATCATGGCAGGCATTGGACTAGATGATTTGATAAGGTCCATTCTGACCACAGTTATTCTCTAATTTTGTGATCTCTTACATCTGACTAATTTCACTAGGCCCATTAGGTATGGAAAATGTGGGTGGCAATCCCACCACTTTGCCACTGACATGGTAGCCCAGTAGTTAAAGCTGTTGAGGCCAGGACACGCTTATCCCACATCCCTCAGCAGTTCCTTGGTGTATCTTTCTAATCCTTTATTTTGAAATTGGACCTTTTCGCAAGCAAGAGGCATGCTCAGGGCATTCAGATGGATGAGGCAGAACCACAGCTTTATCCAAGAGAGATGGTGGCCACCCTCACCGGAGCAGGACACTGCTGCAGAGTAAGAAATACTTTTCCATCTACAAAAATCTAAGCTTCCTAGGGCAAGAAAACTCTCCCTTGGGGTACTGTCAGCACAAAGGAAAACAGCAAGCTGTGTCCAAAAGACAGGTGGTAATGGGAAATTGAGAGAAGGAAGCCAAGGAGACCTACTCATGCCTTTGTTTGGTACCAATTTTTAAAGCCACAATCCGACAGTGGTGTCAATCAGCAATAAGAAAGGTATAGAAACTACATTGCAGATGATACAGATACGATCTTTTTTTTTTTTTTTTTTTTTTTTTTAACAAATGAAGTACTTTGATTCAATAGGGAAACATTTTCTGTGACATTATACAGCACTGTAAATCAAGGTAAGTTCTGGGGACATTCCATAAACAACTGAGTTCTTTTCTGACTCAGTCTCTCCTGGTTTTTCTAACAGCTTCAGATTGAGCCAGACAGGCTAAATCCTATTAAAGTCAGTAAGTCCATGTAAAAAGGAATGTTCCTTGGACTACAATAAGGTTTCCTAACAATTTTCCTTTGATTATATTACAGATGACAGTTTATAATAGAACTGAAGACTATGGTAACATGGAAAAAAGAAAAACATAAAATGCAACATTTATATATTTCTAGCTCCATGTCAGACATCAGAAAGATTTTTTAAAATTACCAGGGAATTCACATCTTCACACATTCATAAATACAGTAATAATAATAATAATAATAATAATAATAATAATATCAAATGTAATCTTCTCTGTTCCATCTTTCTCCCAACTCTGAAAAGAAGCGACAAAAAAGAAGTATTAAAAAATTAGCTTGGACTCCAAGGTGAAGCTGATAATAAATGCAAAAAGCCACAAAAAAACAATTTCTCTCACTGTGTGAGGAGACTAAATCAGTAAATTCTCTATATGTCAATGAAGTAACTTTCTGAAATAGATGAGTATAATGTATAATGTATAGAACACTTTTTTTTTTTTTTTTCTTATGGATAATTCCATACATAGAGCAAAAAGCTTTACAAAGAATTTGTGTGCCCTCAAAGAACATAAAAATATTTTAAATCTATATTTCAGATGGGATTTTTTCTCTGGATTTCATTCCTTAAAAATCATGGGCCTAATCACTCCAGTATTGCTGCACAGGAGCAATTTTATGCAGGTGAGTTACAAAATTAGCTTCCCTGAGAAGACTCACATGAGTAAAGTTAATTTTTTGAAACACAGTCTGAAGGACCGGCCCCACTAACTGAATCACTATATTTTCCGTGGCATGCTCAGTGGCAAAGACAGTATTATTGCATGGAGGTTATGAATATTTTTTGGTGTTGACTCCTTCACAGCTTTGCTTTACACGTTCAACACACAGCTCCTTTGTACCTTTACTTTTTGCTAAAGGGTGTAGCAGTGTTTCACATATATTTTTACTTTCCACTGTTCAAAACATAAGCTAAGCCATTAAAAATTCACTCTGAGGATATTTTCAAAAAAAATACTCATATAGACATGGTCAGAATTATTTTTTATGTATATACTCATTATGTATATCATATAGGTGAAGGAAAAAACAGCTTGGGTTATTTGCCATAATATACACTTTAATGGTGTAGAATATGCACATAATAATAAGATAGTATGCAATCAATAGTTAAAGCATCAGCAAGTTTTCAAGGTTAGGATGGCAGTGTATGGGCAAACATTAAGCTCAGGTAAATATGGAGTTAAAATGTCTTATCAGACTGCAAAAAATATTTTTTGAGAGTAATAGGATTACCACAGACATACGGTTTGAGCATGGTAACAAGGTCTTTTCTTCCTATGAACCCTCTTTGATGTTCTAACAGTAATGCAAAGGGAATGGGAGTACAATTTTTTTAGATTATATAGATACCTCTTTTTTAACATTTTTTTTAGCTCTTTTTGAACTGTGTCTTTAAACATGAGGTTGGGAAAAGTTTGCCCTATCCAAGGCTAGTCTCCTCATGAAGGTTTTGTAGACACTTTCTGCCCCTGGAGAATTTTTGGGCATGAGTAAAAGCTGGGATATATATATATATATATATATATATATAAAGAGAGAGAGAAAAAAGAAACTCAGCCTCATCCAACTTGCAATCCAGACAATGAGGAGCCTGATGATGATGTAGTGAACACTGCAGACAGGGAACTCAGTTTGAACTCTGTTTGCTTCATACAAAAAAATCTCCACAGGTATGAAAGCAGCTTTAAACTCCAAGATACCAGCTATCTGAAAACCATTGGAAATATTAAGCAATAGGGTTATATGAATTCAGCTGAAGTCCTGTCTCCTGCTGGGGAAGAAAATTTCTGTTTCTTGTACCAAGAGGGGATGACTGAGGTTTCCCAAATTCCTCAGCTCTAAAAGAAAATTGGGATAAAATCAGGGGAAAAGTTTACTCAGCCACTGAACTCCTAACCTATCTGACAGTACAGCAGAAGTACAGTGGAAGGGGTATGGAAAAGCCTTCTGGCACAATATGTGAAATATCAAATGGCAAGTGTCCATGCAAGAAGGGGTACAGTAAGAGGAAATGGAAGTGTTGCAAAGAAAGTAGAATTAAAGTTTAAAAATATAAGGATTTTCTCCAGATTTGTCTGGATGGTGGCTCCCATGCTCACATACTTAATAAAACTAAAGATACAGAAGGAATTTAGTATTTTATTTTTTTTATTATTTTTTTAGCAGTGCTGGGATGCTGCAAAAATCTTTAAACTCTGTTAAATTTGTCAGGTGGCAACATAACAGGCCCTCTGACCTTGAGGGTATCAGAGTCACTATAGCACAGCATGGTGATGGGACTCCTGCAGGCTCATTTCTTCTTGGGGTTGCATGAGGATGTTGATGGGAAGATGTTGGAGACTTGCAAAGGTGTGTGAACATCTTCTTAGATTGATACCTGTGAACTGGGCAGAGTTCAAGTGGACAATTAAGGCAGAAAACCCTTGCCCACCCGAGCCAAAGACGGGCATAGATAGGAGGGTTCAGGCAAGGCTGGTTGTCCTGTCTTTGAAACTGGATGCAAAGAGGACATTGCAAATAGATCATAATTCAGGCTATTACTTGGTCAGAAGAGCTCTGTGTCATCCACTTCCAATGCAAATGTTATCAGAACAGCGTGTTCAGTGCTAAAAGGATTACACAACCCAAATAAGCAACAGCAAATTCCTCGTTTTCTAAATGCCCTTATCTTTTTGCCAAAGGGCAATGGAAAGAAGAGCAGGAAAAATGGTGAGTTATTCTCTTGCAGTTGTGAGAATCTGCAAGATAGGCCATACTATCTTATCCTTCTCTGAAGAAGATGCATGACAGCATGAATGAGCTATCCAGGTATCCATTTATAAGTGTGTGTACTCAGGATGAGAAAAAGCTTATCTGATTTGTCTTCCTAAAACTCATACTGTGTTTGAACATTTGTATTCATTGATGGTTGATACAGAATGTTTTGGTGATTTTTAGGAGGAATACTATTTGTAGTTGCAAAGATATGGACATAACAAATCCAGTGCTCTACCACATTTAAAAGCGCACACACACACACATAAAAAGGTATTTCCTTAGGCTGGCAAATAAATGTCTGCCAGATTCAGAAATGATCTCAGTTTTTGAAACTGTAGCTCTGAAAGCATTATATAATTATTTCTATCTTGATTTGTTTCCAGAAAGACTGCCAAATCACCACGCTCCACAATTTCAGTTTCCAATTCTCTGTAGAAATTAATATTTCAGTTGCTATTTTAAAGTATTGCTATAGAAGAGCAATTAGAATGCTGCTGAAAGTGTCTTGGTAACACGTTTTCTCTTACGTAGTTTTCAAGGACTATGAACAACCTAACACCATTGATATGGCTAATATAATATTTTGTCATAGTGAAACACATTATACAGTAGAATTACAGTAGCTGAACATCAACCTTGTATCTGCAAAATATCTTAAAAGATATTCTCAAATTAAAACTATGAGACATGTAGAAGAAAAACCTCTTTATTAATTATACTAATGCATTATTAATAAATTCTTCAAGAAATTATGGTAAGGAAATACACGAACAGTTGGTTGATTTTACTATTTAATATAAACACTATAAACTAATGAACCTAAAGTTTGGTTAGTAGCATTTACCTAAAAAAAATCAATATTGTTACTGTTTTGTTAACTTAATTTTTCTAGGAAGAAAAAATAGTGAATTACACTCTGTGCTGACTTCATATTGAGTCATAAAACTTAGAGTTACTTCAACCTTTTTTTCTTAGATCTTGATCTTGTCATTATAATCTATAAAAAGTTAATCTAATGTTGAAATAAAGTTACCAAAGTAATCAATCTTTGTCTTTTTTTTTTTTTAACCTTCAAACACTTCTAAATTTAATTTTTCTAAGGAAAAAAACTTCTGCAAGATAAAGAAATAGAAGAAATGCAAGTAGATGTCAGATAGATCCACAAGGATGGTGAACTAGTCCCCTGCTCAATTATTCTGCCATTATGAACTGAGTGTGAACTGATGGTAATTGAAGCGAGAAAGGCACTAAAACACTTTCCAAAGCAACATCTGCAGTGAATCAGAGGAATGAAGATAAAATGACAAGGACATTTAATGACAGGATTGTTCCTTTGCCCGCCTTTCAGCTTAAAAAAGTCTGGCCAAATTCCAGTTAGAAATGATCCCAGTACAATGAGTATACCATTTCTGTGTGATGTGTAACTGGGTTTCACAGAGATATTTGAAGAATGCAGTTAAGTATCTCTTTGAAATGTGGACTGATCTCAAACTTTCCAGTGCTCATGACATTCTGGATTGAGCTCCTCTTCTTCTTCCTTCTCAGATATTTTTCCACCCACAAAAATTTTCTGTATTACTCATGCAGGAGCATTGGTGGTATTGAGTGCACAATGGTATTTGATCTTAGAGGGAAGGTAAGTACATGGAGTACTATCCCAGCTCCATGCCATTCCTCCCCTTTCTTGCAGCTTTCTTTACTCAGTCCTCACCTAGTCATACCCTCCCATAACGCACCACAGACACTCACCTTCACCAGGCTCATACATCTGCTACAAATACAGAGCTCCAAAAAAGGCAGAATAACATTTGAGAGTAAGATTTTCTAACGTCCTACAACATCTAAATTAGAATCCTTTTATATGTGCGTCTTCTCCCAAGTCTCTTTCCCATGACTGGAATACCAGGTCATGATCAATTCATCTCTTAAAGAATAAGTTCTTAGAAAAATACTGAATTTGATTTTCCATGTTTTCCAGACCTTGGAGCTTTCTTGTAATTTCCTTCTGATGTGGGCAAAAAATCTGACAAGGTAATAATTACTAGAATGATAAAACACCATGAAAAGTTGAACTAACAGTTAGAAACAATGCAATACTGGAAGTGTCTCCAAAGGAAGACAGTTGAAAAATTCTTTTTATCTTGAATAGATTTTGGGTTATATTTAATAGGACCTTCAAATTTAACTAACAAAAGGAATAATTCTATGAGAGTAAACATAATACAATTTCACATTCAAAATATTGATTCTGTGTCTGTCAAAAATTTGCATTTAAAATTAGGATTGGAAAACATTCATACTCCTTTGCAGATGGTAAAGTATGTTGAAGAAGCAAACTTTTATTATTATTATTATAAATCATTGGAGGATGGTGTCTAGCTGTTCAAACCAGACTGTACAAGACATTAAAAAGATGAGGTGTTTGATCTGCAGTTCCAGCATTGCATTGACATCTCTGCATAGGAAGGTTTTGGCTTACTATCAAAGCTGAAAATATTTATGGGTTTGCAGCTTGTTTCTTTCTAACAGTCTAAATTTCTTCTGCACCCATAGATATATTTTATGAGAAATTTGTTTTGTCTGAACTGTTCCCTTCAAAAACCTGCCCATTCACAACAGTTACAGCAGAAATTTTTGATCTCCTATTGTCTGGATTAGAAACACTGGGGATGTGAGAGCTGCAAAATGATGTGCACTTGTGGGTTCTTGCTCTGAGCAGGGGACGTGGCACTGCACAAGAAACACGTGTCCATGCCACCACCACCAAACTGGTGACTCTTAGGAGCAGCTAAGATAAGCTTGACTTTGGTGGAGAGGTGAAGGAAACTCAAAATGGCCAAAATGTGAGGGGGTGGACCCAAGGCATGTGGTACAGTGGTCTGCAGTTAGTGGTGTGGGGCAGCCCTAAATATGCACCTGTCTCAATTCCACATCACCATTCTGTATCCCAGATATCGAAAAGA
The DNA here is from genome assembly GCA_011075105.1 of Heteronetta atricapilla. NCBI lineage: Eukaryota > Metazoa > Chordata > Aves > Anseriformes > Anatidae > Heteronetta > Heteronetta atricapilla. Next base: position 187,616,523 of record CM021731.1, read on the forward strand.
GGTCCTGCCAGATGCCATGAGAAGGGAAATGGGGACAAGTGGACAGCAAGTTTCATGGGGCCTATTCATCTATGTAGGTTGAGACCCAGCAGCCTTTTCCTGAGCCAGGACACATTCCTACATAATCTGGTGACTGTTTTCTTACTTGTTCAAACTCTTCTCTTCTCTTGTGTTTCATACTTGCATTTCTCTTTCTCCTTTGCCTTTGTTATGCTCATCTCCTGTTCTAACCGATCCCATTCTTTCTCATAACTGTGTTTTTATAGGTAGAAAAACAAGTTGTTTCATATCATTGATCTGAAAGATATCTAAAAATACTGAAACAAAAAATGTTAGCCTATTCCCAAACTCTCCCAATCTCTTTATTTTTCCATTCAGAGTTAGTTGCTGAATTTGCTCAAAAATTGCAAATACCTCCGGTCTTCCCCAGAAGTCAGTAATTGCTATATCTATTGTGGTGAAAAACAAACAAGCAAACAAAAAACACTGCTAAGCTTACCCTTCACAATGATTACGCATGATATGACAGGTGGTTTATAAAATAGAAATACACTTCACTTTCCTGAAGTACTAATAAAAATGAAATACTGTAAGAATCTAATCTCTTCTCACTTTAGCCTGGTGAATGTTCCAATGTCTTCAGAGGGCTCTGAACTAAAGCTTTGCATTTTTCTGTCCTTTTTGCTCTGAGTCTTCTTTCCATTGAAAAGAAAGCCAAATGGATTCCAATATGATAGACTTAGGTGTCTTGCATGTACCAAATATTTTCAGTATGTTTACTAGAGGCATTCCTTAGGTGAATTTTCTTGATTTTGATCTATGTCCCACTTTAAAAAAACATATGTAAGGATGGTTAAAGGAGTCATGAGTTGCACTTTCAACTAGCTGCAAACATGTACAACTGTAAAAACTTAATTTATATCCTCCAGTTCATACAGTGACATTCAGCTATATTGATGTTGGGTCTTCTGAGACATTATAGTTCCCCAGCAGTCCTTGATATAGGATATACATAAAGAAGCAGCTGAGCCATAAGCCAATATAAAAAAGTTAGTAGTAACTGCTTGAAACATAGGCTGCCTTAATAGTTTTGTGAGCAACTCAAAAAAAAATAAAAGAAAAAAAAAGAAAAAAAAAAAAGATATTACAGCAGTCAAAATTATGTATGAAAGTATGAAATAAGCACATTTTTCCATACTCACATTGCCTATTGGCCTATTTCTGCACCTGAAATTGGCTATTGTATTGATAAATGAATTTACGTGGTTGATTTCACAAAGGCGGTGTGTATATTGCTACCATCTGTGCACCAAAACTTTATAAAAGAACAATATCAGAAAAAAAAAAGGCATTGTAAACATTCTAAAAATGTGAGTGGGTATTCCAGGCTCTTAAACCTTTTTTTACCATATTAGGTTTTCATTAGGATTTGGAGTAGGGTGAGCAGGGTGAATTTCTTAACCTTAAAAGATCAGGCCAAAGAAAAAATTATATCAAGTAAATCCCTATGAAAGCAGTATCAAATCCAGAAGAAACATGTCATTTTGGTTCTTCCAAATACTTTGAAAAGAATAAAATGTGGTTTGGAAAGAAACATGGTATGCTTTGAAATTCCAGCTGAAAAACCAAGGAAGACCTATTTCTTTTTTTTTTTTTTTTTTCTTTTCTTTTCTTTTTTTCTTTTTTAAGTATCTGTAAAATATTTTCAGACCATTTTGTATGACAGGTTGAATACATATCGTTATTTTTGTTGCTAGGACAAATAAGATAATTGTAAATGTTTTGTCTAGAGAAAGGAAGCTGCTATCAATTTTATGTGAAATATGCAATAAAGCCATAGGCCAACAAAGCTGGTGCATCTGGTGATGTTTGGGTTAAGATTAGCTGCTTTAGGTGGCAATTGGCAAAAGATATAAAAATGAGATTTTACAAAGGAAAGTGGCCGTTTACAAATTTCACTTGTGTCAAGGCAGGCTTGTTATAACAGATATCTGAGTGTCTCTGGCTCCTCTCTAAACATGACAGGAGGCACATCACTAAGCCACACTTCATTGTCAATGGTTTTGTGCTTTTAAGTCACCAATGGCTCTGCAGCCTCAGAGATAATGTTGACTTAAGGGGTGACATGCGGTGCTGGAAGCAAGGGGAAGACCCCCTCATCTCCAGACATCTGAGCCATGATAAGACTGAACGAATCCCTGAGGTCAAACCTGCCCCAAAGAATTCTTCCCAACACCTGTGTCTTGAAAGGATTTTTCCATCCTTTCAGCTCTCACTTTTCTGCCAGGCAAGTACATTAAATGCAGGAATATGATTCAATGCAATCTTTTCTTAAAGCTATGCACATCGTTCTGTCTCTGTAATCTTTCTCAGGGTTCATAAGAGGAGAGAGTAAAAGATACAGGGTGAGTACAGGATGATCCTTTCCCTGGGATCCCTTCCCAGCTTTTGGGCTCCAATGCTGGGGGCCTTCCCACACTAAGGTTGCATTCATGGCATTGAAGCTAATAACCACCAGTAGACTCAATTCTGATGAACTTGCAGAATTCCTTTTGAATCATTGTGTATATTTTGCTTGTACAACATCTGACAGCAAAAAAAAAATCTGCAGTTTTATTCTGTACCATGCAAAACAAACCAAAAAATATTATTTACCTACCAGTTTGGTAGGTAAATATTATTTTACTATATATATATATATATATATATATAAATATAATATATACATTATATATATATTATTAATATATATATTAAAATATTATTTACCTACCAGAATGCTCCTAAAATTCATTTGAGAAAACATTAATAATTTCCTTATGTTCATGTCCTCTATACCACTTATGATTTTATGTTTCTTTCTTATACTCCTCTTGCTCTTCACTTTTCTAAGCAGAGAATTGCTTTACTTAGATTCTTCTTTCCTGGAAGGGACTCCACATATACTATCATCCTTATGGCATTTTCCTGTGTCTTTTCCAGTTCTCCTACATCCTTTTGGGCATTTAGAAGGCATCACATGTTAATATGATGGCATATTAATGTTTTCTGTTTTAACAGTTTCTTTTTTTTTTTTTTTTTCTTTTTTCCCACCATCACTGATGACTGAGCAAGTGTTTTGCAGGAAACAATCACAGTGACTTCAAGGCTGTAGTGAGGTGGGGGTTGGTCTGTTCTCCCACGTGCCTGGTGACAGGATGAGGGGGAATGGGCTTAAGTTGCGCCAGGGGAGTTTTAGGTTGGATGTTAGGAAGAACTTCTTTACCGAAAGGGTTGTTAGTCACTGGAACGGGCTGCCCAGGGAAGTGGTGGAGTCACCATCCCTGGAGGTCTTTAAAAGACGTTTAGATGTAGAGCTTAGCGATATGGTTTAGTGGGGACTGTTAGTGTTAGGTTAGAGGTTGGACTCGATGATCTTGAAGTCTCTTCCAACCTAGAAATTCTGTGATTCTCTGATTCTGTGATTCTATTGAGGGGCAATTTCTTACCACATCACATATTTATCATTAAAAATATTCTGTCCTATGTGCCTTAGTTTGCATGCACTGATGCTTAGTTCCACCTTCCTTTATATTGCCAAGTCCATCAGCGTCATGAAATCCTGAAACAACTTTTGAAATGAACATTAGATTTACCTTTACTGAATATTTTTTTCAGAAGATGTTATTACTTCATTTTTCACATAGTTTTATTCTTTAACAGTGAGTATGCTGAAGATATTTTATGGAACAGCAAACACTCCACCACAAGAATCAACTGTGTATTCCTACCTATAATTTCCTATGTTTTATCCAGTATTTATTCAAAAAGGATGTTTCCCGCCTGTCCCAAGAAACCTCAGTCCAGTGCATCAATGGGTAACCCACCTCTTCATGTTTAGTAACTCCTTCAACAAATTTGAAAAAGATTTGAAATATGTTTCTCCTTTACAAATGTCTTCTTTTCATCCCAGAATTTTTAAATTGAACTGTATGTCTTTTTTCGTTATTACTAAAAACTGAGTTGAATTTAAACATCAAGCAATTGGTTGCTCTCCTATTAGTAGAATAGTCCAAATAGTCCCGACTTTCTAGTAAACATTCACAGTAGAAACACTATTAAACACCTTTACTGGGTCCAAGGCACCAGGTACTGATAAAGCTACTCCCTTTCCCATTCCATTAAAATATTTACCCCTTCAAAAGTTGAAAACATGCATTGTCTACTGTATTTATCCTCCGAGGGGAGGAACTCGTGTACCTTTGCTCAGTCACCTTTCCATTCCCCTTCTCCACACTGAATTATTCCTTCATGATTTTAAGTCCTGGCTCAGGCTTTGGTATTTTACATTCTTCTCCCTTATTTTTCCATGGCTTTCTGTTTGCCACACTATCTGTCTAAAATACTGCAAAATAACTTATAGTACAGCACCTTATTTTCTGCCCAGCTACCCTCTATGCCAAGAGTGGCCCTCATCTCCCTTGGGGTCTTAAGAGACCCAGGTGTCTCCTGAAGACAATTTTCTTTGGTAATGCAGCAAGCAAGTCCAACCTTTGCTCCTGGGAATGTAGAAAAGGAAAACAATAATAGCAGCAACAACACTTACAGACACAAATTAGGAGTCTGTCTTTGTTCATTTAGGTGGCACCCATCCATTAACTTTCAACTGATTGTGGTTTAGACTAGTAGCTCAATGGGGCACAGATATTGTTTTTTTCTTATGCTTTAAAATTTTTGTTAAAGGGGAAAAAACATGTGATGTTACCTACAGACATCCTACTTTTTGCTGAGAATTAAAAGGAAATAATTTGAGTAGATTCTGATCTGTTTGAAAGAGCATGTATTAAATAGAACAGGTAATCAGATTAGTACATGGTGGAAATGGGAAAATTAAATGATCCATCAGAAGCAATCCATCTCTAACTCTGCAGAACCCCAAAAATTCATGTCACTGTTTCTTGTTAATGTAGGACTGATTGTATTTTCCCACTTATAACTTATTTGCTTGTGCAGTGAACTCCTTGGAGGGGAAGCCTGAGATCTGCCAGTAGGGACATAGGGCCTGGATGGCAATGACCCTGCCTGCATTATTCTGCATTAGCACATTAACAGGTGTTTGTTTGCCTGGGTAGTAGGAACTGTAGCTTCAATGCAATGGCAGTACCTAATTGGATTTGTAATGCAGTAACTGAGTCAAAAAACAAAAAACAAACAAAAAAAAAACATGAGGGAAAATGTGTATCCATTGCACCTCCTTTCCTAAATGACAAAATTTACTAAAGTAGTGAAAAGGAATGCAATACAGGCTATCCTCTAAATTTGTGATGAGTTCTTGGATACTACATTAGGAGTGTTTTATCCAAATTATAGCTATAATTAGAAAACAGACCCCAAGACCTTTTCTGCCTAAATCACACAGTGTGCACCTGTTGCAAGGAAAAACTGCTCAGTTCATGTGGTTTACACTAGAGCAGAACCAAAGTGCTTTATTGATTTATAAATCATGCATAATTAACTGGGAAGGAGTGAACTATACCTTCAGGATCAATATCAGCAGCACAACACATAAACTGCTGTACTAAACACTCACAAAACATTGGCACACATCTACAGTTTTTTAAACAACCTTGTATAGCTAATTTTAGGAAACTAATTTTGCTGTACAAATATAGATACTTTTACATGCACACTGCCACAGGCTGTTTGGGTGACAAGGTCACACCCTTACTACACATGCCAGTGGCAAAAGCCCCCAGGCACACACACAGAGACCCTGGGGATGGCTCCCTGCTGGTGGCCTATTATTCTGTCATCTGCAGGGTACATGGTTTGCAAGAAGGAATGCTGTGTGGGCACACCTACAGGCCCCTTTTGTTGACTTGTCATACCTGTTCAATGAGCGATGCTGTGACAATGAGATCCAGATGAGAACACCCACTGACATGCAGAAATATGGATTAAAATAAATAAATAAATAAATAAAATAAAAGTAGTGGCTCAGCCCTGGCAATTCTGCATAAACTGTTTTATTCCTTGTAGGATCTTCAAAAGAAAATTATTTGCTAGAGAATTCCCATTAGAAATCTTGGAGAACATTAAAAAAATCCTTATATTTCAGCTGTCTGCTTTAGTCATTGGCATAACCACTTACTAATAACATAGAATCATAGAATATCCTGAGTTGGAAGGGACCCTTAAGGATCATCTAGTCCAACTCTTGACACCGCACAGGTCTATCCAAAAGTTCAAACCATGTGACTAAGTGCACAGTCCAATCTCTTCTTAAATTCAGTCAGGCTCGGTGCAGTGACCACTTCCCTGGGGAGCCTGTTCCAGTGTGCAACCACCCTCTCTGTGAAGAATCCCCTCCTGATGTCAAGCCTAAATTTCCCCTGCCTTAGCTTAACCCCGTTCCCGCGGGTCCTGTCACTGGTGTTAATGGAGAAAAGGTCTCCTGCCTTTCTACACCCCCTTACGAGGAAGTTGTAGACTGTGATGAGGTCTCCTCTCAGCCTCCTCTTCTCCAGTCCCTTTAAACAGAAAAAAAGAGCACAAAAAGCTGGTGCCTATCCAAGTTTTGTGGGCTTGAAAACAATTTGTTCAGTTTGATGTCTATATGGCCAACATAAAACAAATTAGAAAGAGTTTATTAATAAAAAAAAAGAAGTAAAAAAAAAAAAGGAAGTAAAATAAAGCTTATAAATGGATGGGTTGATATTTTTGCTCTTTGCACTTGGACATGAGATGACCTGATTGATCCTTCTCATTCCCTGTGAAGCTTCAGCAAAGCAGGCTGGAGAGTATGACCCAATATGTTCACAGAGTGCATGGTCTGCTCAATGCTTTCTGCACTCAAAGAAAGCCAGGAGAACCTGGCAGAGCTTTTAAAAAAATGTTTTAAAGAAGGGAAATATGAAATAAAGAATGACAAGCTCTAAAACTATTCCTTTCTGTGGCACAGTGGTCACAACAGCACACCAGAGCATGGACTGGTTCATTCATGGAGATTTACACTGGACTTTCTACATGTGAATTTGGAAGGTTTTATCTGCACATCATCCTGACCCACGTCCTGCTTTGCAGGCAGCTGCTGTAATGCCTCAGAATGATGTGCCTACAGGCTTTCTTCATAGACTTTCCTTTTTTATTTTTTGAAAATTGGGGTTGGTTTCTCATAGGTACATTCCAAGGAGTATTAATGCCACTTACTGCAGCATCTGAGGACACAGCTGATACCAGGAGGCTGCAGGATGGGTACAGGGCTTCTCCATCAGGCAGCCAGAACCTGCCTCTCTTTACCCACTGGAAGAACCTGTTGTGAAACCACCAGTGTGGCTAGGGGTCTTCACTAAGATAATTTTTGGTGTTGTTTCACTTTTGTTTGTTTGTCATTTCAGCCATGTAACGGTCTAGGTTAGGCATGAAGCTGTGGAGAGTATTTTCCATATCTCCTTATTGAACATTTGTTTAAAAGGGATAAGCAACAGAAGATAAAGTTTTAATTCTGATCACAGCTGCACGGGCATAACACAGTGGGAAGCAGTGGAGTTACCCCATTGTAATGTTAGGGCAAATAAGACTGGGCTCAGGCACAGACGGGAGGGGATGCCTCACATTCCCTCTGTATCCTTATTTCAACCGTACTTCACATCAGCAACTGAGTTCACTTCCTCCATATCATAAATATTTTATATTCTTTCAGCCTCCGAGTTCATCATTTAAACAGGAAGGCATTTAGCAGTGCTATTCCCATTCAGTTTAAGGACGCACTTCAAGCATGAGATAAAATCCTTCTCTGATGTAAAACAGTGCAGATCTGCTGTGTCAGGGGGAGCCACTTCCTTCTGCGCCGATGGCATTTCTGCCTCCATTGCCTCCAGAAGGGGCCGTGAGTCCTCCCAGGAGCCCCCCTCACCCCATTGCCCCCTCCCAAATGAGCTCAGGAATGAGTAGGGTTGTCATGCAATGGCGCTGGGGCTGAAGTTTCCTTTTAGTTTTCCTTGAATGGCTGGCCATTCATATACAAAACAAAGAGACAGTTGCATGCAGCATGGAAAATCAGACACATTCACCTTGGATGCAACAAATGGACACCATAAGAGGAGAAGCTGTGTTCTTTGGGCTTACTTCTCTTTACCATGTTATTTCTCTCTAATTTTCTCTGCCTGGCAAAGATAGAAAATCAGGGCTGCTAAATCATACCCACAGAAGAAAAAAAAAAAAAAATCAAAATATTCAAGAACTTTACAGCAAGTGTGAAATTGGATATGAACAGCAAAATGTGCCACATATCCAGTCCTTATATTAAAATACCCTCAGTCTTCCAAATATTTTGACCCATCTCAATTAGTCCTACACTGCATGGTCATAACCAAGGTAGTTTTGAAATAGTTATCTCTAGGCCAGTAGCAACATAGTGCAGCTGGATAAGACCTCACTATCTCATCGGTTAGTCCGTGGTGAGGTCCAAGCATTTCATCTCAGCATACAACAACTCCTCAACAGTGAACAGTCTCTGGAAAGAAGACCTTCTCCCTGTTCTTGTCAGCTACTCAGCTACCGGCCATGCAACCAAGTAAAGAGCATGATCCAGCACTTTCTGGATTCAGACAAAAATGAGAAATATATCTAACCACATTCCTGCTAAACCACCACACTTTCTTAAGGCTGGTGGGAGATGGATGAATGCCATAACCCCATAATATCACATTCTCTCTAGTATGTCCATATTTCATGTTCAGAAAGCTATTTGCTAGAAAGGCAGAGAAATGGCAATTCTAGAGTACCTTTTGCCATACTATCACATAATTCGCAGTGAACTGGAAGCCATTCAGGGAAGATGAAAATAAGACCAGAAAGATAAATCACTTACAATCATGTAAGCATGTCACAGACAATCTTCAATGAGGGAAAAAGGAGAAGAAGAACTATTTTCAGAAGAACTAGATGCAAAAAAAAAAAAAAAAAAAAAAAAAAGGCAATAAATGAAGAAGAATTATTAGTTTTTGTTCTATAAAGTGGAATTGCAGAAAGGGAAAAAAAAAAAAAAAAAAAGCACTTCTAACTTACTCCATCTAAAAATGGAAACCAGGCACAGATTATGAAAGTGTTGAGAAATCTCCGTCAACAGTGGACTATAAGCCTCTCAAGTTTGGGATATTTTTTTCACACTGTATTTTCCCTTCCATTTTCTTTTTTTTTTTTTTTTTTCCTACTTTCTATACTGATAACAGTCTTGCAAACTCAAGGCATTTAAAGAGCATTTGAGTTCAAAGAAGTATTTTCATGAATATGTGTGGGCTGAAAAGAACTCAAAGAAGTCAGGGAAAAAGGCTGGATAGATTGCAAGCCTCTGAAGTCAGAAATTTTCCTTCTGGTCTATCTGTAGAAACTACCTTAGTATGGTAGACTGAAAAAAATAATTGTGAAGAGTTTAAGGAAAAGATTTCAAATGCAAAAATGTGTCATTTGCCTCAGAGTGAGGCTTACACTCAAGGGAACAGCATAGCAGTCTGTAAATGTGCAAAGTGTATAGACCCCAAGGACAGAATACAATTACTTAGGAGGTAATGAGATGAGATTAAGAAGGGAATATTTAGACAGAATGCCAGGAAAATCTTGAGCTACTTTGAAGTGCTGAATAGTCTTGTGAGGGAAATGTGGAGGCACAATTGCTGGAGACCTTTGTAACTGTAAGTACGCTCACATTTGCTGCAGGGAATGTGTCTCCCTTTGCAGGGTGAGACTGAGTGATGTAGCCAGATTTCTACTCTTATTTTCTTCTTCCATGATCTGCAGCACAGTGCAATCCAGATGTGTGGACAATAATAAGAAGCAACTCAAAGGATGCTCAGTGGTGAGCAGTGTGAGGCAGTTGGTGGGTGGGTTCTATTACATGTCAGAGATTTTTGCCTCCTGTATCCACTTGTTGCAGAGACCATTGGGCTGTCTCACTATGTTATATGTGTATACATATATCAGCTTGCTGAATGCTTATGGGTGTCACCAGTAACAGTAGTTCTGATCAGATTGCAGCAATGCAAAATGGGACAAAGGGAGCTGATTATTTTGAAACTTTCCCAGTCTTAAAAGATTGAATCTATCTCAATCCAGCCTGATCCCAGCAGACTTAAACTTTTCTGCTGGACATGCTTTCTGCTTTCTTTTTTATAGCTTGTCTGCCATAACCCCAAAGTCTAAGATGGTGAACCTGTGAAGCTCCTAACTACCAAATGCTGAAGATGCAAAAAGTTGGCATAGCCTTGGAGGAAACTCAACAAGTACTCAGAACAGATATCTGTTGAGTATTACTAAACGGAAAACTACATCAAGCTCAGGAAATTCCTAAGATGGATATGGTCATAGATTGGAGAGAAGTTGGGGGGTACATGCAATATGCAATGTAGATTTGCTCTCTTCTTATTCTTCCCTGAGTATCTTCTGATGGCTTCTGATGGAGACTAGGCTAGATGGACCTTTGTTCTGAACCAGTGCATCTGTTAATATACTTTCATGTTCTTAACTTTTCTTAACTAAATGAAAGGCTGCTTGATTGTGTCCCCTTTAGCATTTTTGTGTCATAATGGCCAGGGAACTAGAATAAGGGGAGTGGCTCTGTACCTCTAAATTATTAATATCTTTTAGGTTATCTAAAAGACACTGGATATTTAACTGACTACATATATGTGTGTGTGTGTGTGTATACATATATATTTAGCTGCATCTTGCATTTATTTTATAATTATAGTAAAAACAAATGACCAGCCACATTTTGTTAGCATTGTCCTGTTGGATAAGGACTATTGCATGTCTAATATTGCAGAGGAATATTCCTCCTTCTGACTTTAGTAAGAGGCAGCAAATCATCTGAGGCTGTCTGTATAATGACAGAGGCAGAAAGGCACCTGCAAAGGGCAGCTGAGAGCAAGAGTTGGGTTGGCTAGCCTTTTTTTCAGGCTTTTTCTTTATAGAGCATCTATTGAAAGAGTTTGAAATAAACAATAACAAATTGTGGCCAATTTAACATCTTTTATAAAGCTAATGACTAAGAGGACATTTGATATAGGTTATACATCAGCTAATATATTCTCCATCATGGATATGTCACTGTCATATACTTCTGACATTTTGACTGGTTATGTGAAATTAAAATAACCTTGCTTTTTTTTCCCCTAAAATTATTATTATTATTATTATTATTATTATTAGCCAATTGTTGTATAATAATGATTTTTTTTCCCCATTTTAACAACAACAAAAATATTTAAATTATTGATAAAATAGAACAATAATTAATCTACAGACTGAACCTGTTTGATTTCTGCAAAGCAAACTCACCAAAATTTTACAGTGATCTGAATGCAGAAAGGTGAATAAAGTCGAACTTATTGAAATCTTTGAGACAGGTCATTAACAAGAGACTTTTAAATGAGGGTAAATACACCTCAATCTCAGAAAACCTAGCATTTCTAGACTTTCTTTTATTCTGGGTTTAAAGAGAAACAAAGGGGGTAATTTGCCAGGGAATGGCCATTTCTTGAAAGCATACTTGAAGGTACAGGAGAACTGATTTATTTATTTATTTATTAAAGAATCCCTGGGAAGAAATTTAACTAGATCAACAATGGGAAGCCCCAGACCTAGGGAGCTGAGCAGCTTTCTGAGCAGCACACTAGTTGAATGACCACAGTGCTGATTTTCTGTAAAGTCCTCTTTCCATCAGGAAATATTTCAGTCATTTCTGTTACTGAAGAGCAACTCAAATGAAGAATAATTACTGTTACTATTGTCCCCAAACCATCTAGAAAACAGAAAAGAGCAAGGTTAATGTTCATATGTCAAACATTGAACAGAAGATACCTGAAGGCTCTCTGTCATCATATATATTTATGAATCAGGAAAACAGTAACTCAAAAAATCAGCAGATGAGGCTGTGTTAATTAGGTTGATTAAGACCAGGGAGAGCTATAACAAACCTAATGAGGAAAAACCTAATGAGCTAGGTGGATGGACAGTGTAGAAGAGAATAAATTTCAGTCTTGAGGGGAAAATGTAAATTACACTCATACTAGAAATAATTCTCAGTTGATTGTATCTGTTTGGAGAAGGGACCATGGCACAGGAACAAAACAAGTAATAACAAAAAACAAACATTTTTTTTTCTGGGAGTAAATGTCAATGTTTCTAAATTTTCTTTGTGCAGGAAACACCAGGAAACCATTTGGAGGATGGGAAGTTCTGAAAATGCATTTTCAGAAAATATAAAAAAGTTGATACGTTCTCAAGTGTGAATATTCCCTCTTGTGAAAGAAATAGAAAATTTATCTTCATTCAGCAGTGACTTGAGATACTTTTTTCAGAGCTGTAATTGAGTTACTCCAATTCTCTGTTCACTCCAGGTTTTCTAGGTGAACCCATAAGCTATGATAATAGTCCATGTGGCTCCCACAATGGGATGTCATGCTTCATTTGCAAAGAGAAGTAGTAGATGGAGAAGCAAAATAAATTTTTTGTAAGTCTGACCTAGATTAGAGAGTCTTTATTTTCTGTGTCCTCTGAGCAGGTTCCATATATATGTTGAGAAGATGTAGCTGCTATTTCTTGACCTTGGTTGCTGCTGTCTAGTGAGATGTGGAACAGTAGAGGTTTTTTTCTTTGGAGGGGCAAATTCTTCAAGGCTAGCAGGAGATGGGGCAGAGTGGAATTCAGGTTTGCTGTGCTTTTATGTGTTTTTGGAACACATGCATCTCACCTGATCCCGTCCTCTGACCATCTTCCCCAGGTATAAGCTCTAGGAGAATGGTCCTAAGCAGCCCAAAATGTAAGTTCAGTGATCAAGTCCTGTAGTTCATTGAACCAGTAGTTGAATCAGCTGCACTTCCATGAGGCCAAATGTCTTAGCCCAGACTGAGTGCCCCATGAGGGAATTCATTGCTTACACCTCTGAAAAGGGGTCGATGCATTGCACAGTGTGTACCATCAGCCTGCTCCACCACTCACACTGAACAAACTTATCGGAGTGCACTTACATTAGCATTACATTTTAAATCAGAAGTCTGCTTTTGAAGGGAATCTCCCCATTGCCCCACTTAAGGTACTTTGGTGCAAATTAACTGGGAACACACCACCGCAATTCCTGTCAGAGTAGAATAAACTGGAAGATATGATCTAGGAGGGCACCTGCTTCAAATCCAGCAGCTAACAGGAATTTGGTCTGTGGGACCAGATTAGAGCTAGTGCAAAATGCCCACAAGGAGTAGAAATATTGGGTCTTCAGCCCTTCTGCTTTGCTCTACAAGTCCGTTCCTGTTGCACCAAACAATTTGCTAAATATAGACTGCCAGAGCACACCGGCACTGCCAACCTGGCCCTTCAGACTTCCCGAGGAAATAAATAAACAAATAGATAAATAAATAAATAAATAGAGAAAGATGGAGCCAAAATGTAGTCCAAGTGGGTAACATTATGCCAAAACAGAACTGAAATGCAGACTGTGGTGCTCACAGGTGGCTGTGGAGCTCACCTGGCTCACAGTGTAGATATATATGACAGCCCCAGTCACTTGACTGAGAATTGTTTTAGGACTAAGGAATTACTAAGTGTTGCATAAGGGAGATGGAATCCAGTTCTCAGTATTTTTTCTTACCTATAGTGCTGTGACTCTTTCAAATCTGCTTGTAGTTTTATATAGTTTTATGTACATGACACATTGTTCTTAGCCAGAATGTGACAGAAAAAGACTAGAGTGAACTTCACATCACGGTCTTGCTGACTACTGAATATGCTCATGGCAGGGCAGGCACACATTGTAACACACACCTATTCTTAGGGCTTGCCAGGTCTTTAACAATTTCAAGGCCTCAGAGAAATGTGAGAATGGCTTGGAGAAAAAAAAATAATAATAATAAAAAAAAGGTTTTCTGTAATGGCACCAAGATGATTATACAGCTCATGGGGTAAGTTGGTCTATTAGGAAACAGATTCCCCTTCCCCCTCCCCATACCCTTCAATCTGTGACATGCAATTGCAAGACAGTTTAGCAGGAACAGTTCGGCTATTTCAATGCAGTACAGCAACTGTTTCATTTCATACTTTTTATGACTGTAGGTTACGGATAGCCATTTCAAAGCAGTATTTAACATAGAGGCTGTGTAAAAAAAAGACTGGGATTTCAGTAAACAGTGTGTGTTGTGTCTGGGGCTGAGACTGACATTAAGCCAGATCATACTTTTCAGCTGTTGCTAGTATGTTCTCCTTGTGTGAGCATGATTCTGCAAGGTCTTTTCAAGCTGAATTACACAGTTCCCGTTCAAGAAGTTTCCACTGAAGTCCCTGGGACATTCATTGCAATCAGATATTTCTTACAAGGAGCTGAATTGCAAAGAATTGTCATCTGTAAACATAATCTGGAATTGTTTTAATGTTTGTCCCTGGAGCTCTTGAGGACTGTAGATCAACTCGATGTCACAGGTAGGCATGCCAAGGCCTTCCTGAACAACCAGAGGACTCTGGTTGTTTTCAGCACTGCTGAAAAGACATGCCAATGACGTTATATTGCTTTCTCTGTGGATTTCTAAACATGTTCCTTTCCATATCTTCACCTAGAGCTTCACTTTACAACGCAGATAGTCCAAGAATGAGCCGAGGAAAAGAAGCACACAGTATGTAAGGACTATTTGAGGATAGCTTCTGTGGAGCTCTCTCATTTGCCCCCCACACTCTTCACTGCACACAAGTTGCAGAGACCTCCTGCTAGCTCCTCTAACACACCCTCCAAGGAAGAGGCAGTTGACACAATGTTGGGCTGAGAGCTAACAAACACAGGTTGCCCCACCAAAATGAAATGGGTGTGTGGCTGATTTCCAGGAGGATGCTCATTGTATTATATGCTCAGAAACTGCAAAGGTGGGTATATTCTGCCCTCCTTTCCCACACAGACAGCACTGATTTGAGTCTCTCTTCTTGAGGCTGGTGATAACTTTCATAACTTTCATGAAATTCATAGGAACCTAATATTTTGGAGACTGCTCCCTGTTTGCCAGCTGTGGCTGAAATTGGTTGATGAATTCAGATTACCTACACCTCTCGTGAACAAGAGACAAGCAGTTCACTTCTCTATTAAATCTTGTGTCCTTTGGATTTTTTTTTTTAAACAACTTTTTTTTTTGTTTTAAATAATTTGAGAGATTGAGAGATCTGGTTTAGAATAAAGATATGGAACAGCTTCTGGAGAAGAACAACTGAGTAGATTAGGACTTTTCAGATAGAGAACGAGCTGACTTAAGAGGGATATGATAGAGACCTACCCATCCATACAGTTGTTGCCTTGTCTGTTATTGTTGGTCAAGCAAAAAGAGGCATGTCATTGCTCATAACACAATAATTTTTAATGTGGTTCTCAATCAATTCAAAATTTCCAGGGAATGTTTGAAAATGTCACTGAGCAGAACCCTTTAATGAACAGGGGAAATGAAAAACAAAATCAAAAGGAGAAAATGGGGAAGACACCCAGCCACAGAGTTGACCTCATAATAATCTACATACCCCTGCCCCCATTTTTGTCTTTGACATCTTAGTCCTGCCAAATCTCACAGTTCAATTCCACAGACCAGTACCCTAACAAAGAGAAAAATAATTAGGGAGCATAAGGGAAATGACAGATAGAGCATTTAAGCCACACAAAATAGGGATGAAAAGAACTTCATTTCACATGAGAAGGAGGCAAAATGTTCCCAGTCCCTCTTGCAGGAAGGTCAGTGGTAGGAGGGGTTATAGAAAAAAGGAAAATCAGGACACCAGTATAGGAAGAAAAGAGAGAGAGAGAACAAGCAATGTTCAAAGAAAGGAGGAGAAAAAAAAATCAGACAGAAAATGTCTCAGGTGTGTAGGATGAGAAGTTCTGCAAGAAATCTCTATATACCTCAGGACTGTACAACACCACAATGGGAAAATGGACCTGGAAGAGCCCCATGATATACACTGTGAATGGGGAAGAAGCAAAGCACTTATTTATTGGAAAATGTATTCAGCTTGTAAAACCCAGGCCAAACAAGCTATCTGCATGCTACCTGCAAACTCTCTGCCTGCCATCTGCACACTGCAGCACTGACAGATCTGGCAGAAAGTCAGATGTGTCTCAGAGGAATTTGGTCCTTCCTGGAAACTCCTCCTGGGGCTCAGGGTGAGAGTGATTTGTGATTCTCTGTGAGGGAATATATCGATCTTTCCTCTCTGGTTACTGAGAGCAGTTACAATATGAAAGTGTATTCTTTAGGAGTGATTTGACCTCTCTGAGGAACCAGCCAAATCGATCCCCCTAGTAGGATAGTGATCTGTAATGTAGGGGAGCAAAGAATGCTCCATCCATGTCCAGCATTTCCCACACAGACACACACATGAGAACCCTGTCCTCTTCCAAGCCTGCCTGCATTAGTTACCCAGGACATGATGGTACTCGGTTTATGAATGCTTTCAGTTTCTACTGCACAGAAGCAGCTATGAACAGCCAAGGAGTTATCTTACCCATCTCACAAGTGTAACTGCCCAGGCAATTTATAAGACTCATTTCATTCCCAGCATGATTTATCCTGAATTTCAGTGAGCAAAGATGACTGAGCAACCAAGCACACGGAGTTCTTTCAGATGTATTACCTCTTACTGGGAGCTGCTGAGACTTTTTTGAGGCAAATTCTATAAACTATTAGATGTAAGACCTCCACAGGATACTTGGATATGATAGGAAGTGGTGCTGAGCAATCACAATGGGCTATGTTTTTTCCAAGTGAAAGAGTGCTCAAGCTCAAAATTGCATGGCACGATGCCTTCTTTTTTTTTTTGGAGAAGGAAAACAGCACCCTTACACTTCACCATCAATGTAACTGTGGAAAAGGAAGATGTTAGGGCCCGTATACTGATTGTCTGCTGTGTTTCTGTCTTCCTATGACCATTTGTGACTGGCAGGAGATGGAGCAGCCTTGGAGCCACTCCCCACCAGCACATGTAGGAGGGCTGTCCAGCAACTGTGGTGGGAAGATGTGGGAAGATGCCTTCTGCAATATGCACCTTTCACAAGATGTAGAGCCGTATAATCAATCTCTACAAGACTGTCTGAAGAAATAATGCTTTAAAAGTCACCTCTCATGTTCTCTGAGTAGTTGAAGGACTAACCAGAACTTCTCTGATGCTTTAATCACTTGAATTCAATCAACGATGACATTCTCCATAGCACGGTCATCTTCGGTTTGTGGTCTGCAAGCCTCCCAGGATCCATGGGCTACTTCTGGGGGGGGTCAGAGAGAGGTAACAAAGAAAAGACATCGTTTGCTTCAAAGAAGTCTTTACATCCACTGGAATTTTTTTAGGTGACTATCAGTGGAAAAAAGTTTTGAAAAACAGCTTTGTATCACATTCTTTAAGACCTCAAAGCCATTATATATTATCAGTGTTTCTTCACTGCAGGCTGCTTGAATCCTAAATCCTTCCCATTATACAACAAAAAAGAAACTGTATCTCAGTGGCTCAATGCTTAGTCATCATAAACCAGATAAGAATGTTAATAAAGATATTTGTTAATTTTCAGTTCTTTGTCACCACATTGATTTCTCCACAAACATTTTTTTTTTTTAGAAGAAATAGAAGGCTTAACAGAAGAACTTATTTTGCATCATGTCAAATACTTTTCTCAAAGTCAAGATTTAAAACAAGGTTGTTGGTTTTTTCCTTTTTAATGAACTATATGAAATGAGACTAGAAAAGAACACATCCTAGGACCTATCAAAATGAAACTCTGAAGATACTGAAGATGTTGGAAACTTTGCAAATTGGAATAACAAGGCTTTTGTTGTCATCTCTCTGACTGCCCTATGCACTTCTCAGGCTGCTTTGCACACAAAGTATGTGTATGCACGTTTATGTGCACATGAAGATATGGAGAGCAGCTAGGTTAGAATAGCCCCAGCTATAAGGATTCCAATCTCCAACCTCTGTGGGCTACAGTGGTAGAGCTGATAAGTCAAAAAACAATAGACCAAGCATGAGAGATGTATATATTTCTTTTGTTTCATAGGTACCACCTGAGGCCACTCATCAGTGAGCCATATGAGTTAGCTGATGTTTTTCATATACATTGGCTGAAGCAGAACTTGAAAGACTGCAGTGAAGACAGGGCAGTGGTCAGGGACATCGGTTTTCAGGAGGCTGCTCTTCAACTGGTGAACACCATGGGCACAAAGCAGGGACAACGTATGTTTATTATTACACATAATGCTTCAATTTATTCAGGCTGCAATGGTCTTGAAAACAAACCTGATATTTTCCATATGCAGACAAAATCATAGTCTCTTTTCCCGAGAGCTTATGGCCTAAGAGGAGATTTAGTGGAAGAGAGGTGAGCCCTGGCTGACTGAGCTGGAAGCTGTAGGCAGTACTGCTGAGCACATAACCCTCATGTCAGTCCTGAACCCAGGCCACGGGGCACTTGCATGGAAGCTTCTGGTGACCATCAAATCACTGTTCTTAGGCACCCCACAACAGTTCTTCACATTCCTCCTAGAGCAAAGGCAGCACTGCACCAATATGAACCACCATACCACTGCTCCATTCTCTCTGTGTACCACACCAGATTTGGCAAGCTTGGCTTTGACAGCCAGCCATGACTGAAACATGGGCCTAAAAAAGCTGTGGGGCAGCTGTCAGGATCCCTGCTGGAAGGCTCTCCTGTCCCATTTCACAGCTCTGCATGCCCTCTCCCTTCTGCATGAACTGATGCTTGAAGTGCACCCAGTGCTGGGACTGGTGGCTACACTTCATGTCAAGGCAGAGGACTTTTCCTAGGTGTATCATCTGGGGTTTTACCTTGCATTTTTCTTAAACAAAAAAAGTTCTGGCAGGACTGACTAATAATGGAAAAATAAATAAATAAATCTTTCATATTTTTTTCTACACTCAGTTGTTGAAATATTTTTCATAAGTAAATAGCTGTGGTTTTTTGTTTGTATGTTTGTTTTTAATATGACCAACTTTAATTAAAAACAAACAAACAAACAAAAACTTTCTCTAGTGCTTTAGCTGATCATCTCCCAGCCTCTTACAGATCTTTCTCTCTGGAGCCCATTACTTGCCTCCTGTAGTCTAGCAATTAGTTTCTGTTATTTTGCATGAATCACTTAAACTTGATTCTGTGATTAAAAGAAATATATATAGAGATATTATTTATTATAGTATTTCAGAACCAAAGATATGGAAGAAATGGGAGATGTATTTCCATTTTTCTGTATCAGGTCCCACTGCTCTGACTCAGAAACCCTTTGAGCAGGGAAAGTTTGAAGAGCCTTTAAGATAGGAGCCCTCCCACACTGCTTGCACAGATAAACATCTGATCTTACCTTTCATCTGAAAAGATCTCCAAGGCAAAAGGAAACAGAACATGGTTTCATATTATAAGTAGTAAGACATTACAAGCTGAAATGCAGTCTCATCCCACTAGAGGGTGGTCTGGTCACCTTCATGTCACATCTGTAGTGTGTAGGTATAGCTCTTTCAGAAATCCCAAGTCCTCTATATCCAGTCTGAGCCATATTAAAGTATTCCTACTCTGAGATTTTCCAAGTGCCTTAAGTCCCCTCATCAAAATTGAACTTACCCTCTCATGTAAACAAATAAACACATTGCAACCTGACTGAAGATCTAGCACTACAATTATTGAAGTCTGCTACCAATGCTACAAATATATATACCTGTAACAGAAAAGTAAAGCTCAGTGTTAAAGAGGAATGAGCTTGGTCTGATACCATTTTGAAATCTTCAAAAAATGTTTATGTGGCTGATATTTTCTTCACATCATTTTCACTTGGTTTGTTACAAGTGTAACAAGGCAAATTCATTGTTATGAGCTAGCCTGTGCTTTGGCTGCTGATTACAGTGAACCAGAAAGGACTGCACCGTAAGAGATGCACTGGAGGCCCTTCCACTGGTTTTGGGAGAGCCAGCAGTTGAACTCAGAGCTCGTTCTTGCACCAGCTGCACAAGACTCACCAAAAACACTTTCCTCTGCCAAGCCAGATCTTTTTGGGGACTCAAACCACCTCTGCTCCATTTCCTTAGCCTGCTCCACTCTCTCTTCCTCCTCCCTCATCTCCTTAAACTCAAATGCATACATCCCCACATCCATACTTCAAAACTCCTCTCCTTCTGAGATGTCTGCTATCAACACCAAGAAAAAAGTATTTTCAACCTGCTTTCTGGTTCATATCACTTGTGATTAACAGAAATCCTTTAGGACTTTAAAAGGAAAATAACAGTAAGGCCTTATATCATGGAACCAAAACTGCAGCATCAGCCTGGACACCATAAGGTTCACAGAACTACCGCATCACAGAATGGCCGAGGTTGGAAGGGACCTCTGAAGATCACCCAGTCCAACCCCCCTGCTGAGCAGGATCACCTGGAGCATGTTGTGCAGGATGGCATTCACGTGGGTTTTGGATTTCTCCAGAGAAAGAGACACCACAACCTCTCTTGGCAGCCTGTCCCAGTGCTCTGTCACCTCACAGTACAGAAATGCCCCCTCATATTCAGCCAGAACCTCCTGGGCTTCATTTTGTGCCCATTGCCTCTTGTTCTCTCACTGGACAGAACTGAAAAGAGACAGGCACCCTCTTGATGCCCTCCCCTCAGATATTTATACACATTGATGAGGTCTCCCCTCAGTCTTTTCCAGGCTAAACAGACCCAGCTCTCTCAGCCTGTCCTTGTACAACAGGTGCTCCCGTCCTCTAATCATCCTCGTAGCCCTCCTCAGGACTCGCTTCAGTAGTTCTATGTCCCTCTTGTACTTGGGAGCCCAGAACTGGACACAATACTCCAGGTGAATCTGAATTTCAATCTGAATTTCAGACAGATTCCAGATAATTTAATTGAACATGGTGTCTCCTATGTCAGCATCTACCAACATGAGAACGTTCCCTTTTACTCTCATTAGAGTGAGTGCACAAGCACAACACCATGAGGGATAAGCTGTGTTTGTGTACCTATGCAAAAATTTATCTTTTCGAGATTTTGTCCAAAACTGAACTAGGTTTTGAATCATGTTGTTCTGATTAGGTTTCTTTTTATTACCTAATTTTCCTAAGTGTTGTTTTCAGACTGAGTAGTGGATAAATGGAAGATTTAATTTCAAAAATATGTGGTGGCAGGTATTTTCAGCCACTAAATTGGCCGTGTCTAAGGATGTTCCAACATGGGCGTAAGCTTACAGGAAAAATGTGAAGGGTCTGTGAGCAAAGCAGGGCACCATTCACCATTACATTATAATATATATGTACTCATAATATGAATGTTACAGAAACAAATGTAAAGTATAGTGATGGGGGAAAAACATGCCTAATTTGTGTGTGTTCACTTTCTCATTCATTATAGGAGAGGTTATTTGGCTCTTCCATTTTGTCTGTTTCACATAGTTCAGACAGCAAAAATGTTAAAGATTAAAGAATTCATTATTAACCTCATGGTATTTGAATCATGTCAACAGATATGACCCAGCTGCCAATGATAATCAAGAGTACCTTCAGCTGTGAGTTTGGATGAGAATCACAACAAAACAGAATGATCTGTTCTGATGCAATAAAATGAATTATTACATCATTCTTCTGGTCTGGATAAACACAACATGGCAAAGAAATAAACTCCTTTCTCTTCATAAATTCTTTACACTGCAATGTCTTGAGAGTTATATAGGTTTTGGCATATTGTTTAGCTCCTGTACGAGGGAAGGTAACAATATGGATGGGAAGTGTGACATTCAGGTCTTACATAATTTTGTGCCTCCCTGTACTCCCTTCTGGTGGCTGCAAAGTTTTGGATGGGTGGCACTGTCTCGGGTAAGTAAGCATTATATACTTAACCATTAGAATACATAAGTAGAGCTGTCCTCCATAATTGGTTCAAACATCTGGATACCATGGTTAAATAGGTTTGGGGAGGAACATGTGGTCCTCATTTAAAACACTGCAAGCTCTATCATGATGTACACTGTGAAATTTTAAGCAAGACTACTGCTGTTTTGATTATACTTGTAGATAGAAAATAAAAGTGAATAGCACTCTAAATGATGTAAAGCTGCAAGAACAGTGGTCTCCTTTAATAAGCATCTCTACAGAAGATAAAGTAAAAAAAAAATCTTAAAAATACTTATTAAACTGAAGAACTGATTTGTTTGTGTTTTTTTTTTTTTTTTTTTTTTTTTTTTTTTTTTTTTTTTTTTTTTTTCCCCATGTGAACTTGTAATAGACAGCAAGGAAGGAAGGAAGGGAAAGGAAATTTAAAATAAGAAAACAAAAATTCACAAATGCGTTTTAAATGCAGCCAAAATTAGCAAGGCTTTCCTTTGAATGTCATGTTTCAGAATCCAGGGCTCCACACTGTCATTCTTCTGTAACCCCAATTAATTAGATATTGACTTGTTTTTTCGTTCAATTAAAGTATAATTAAATAGCAGTGGTCTGTCTCTGAAAAACAGATGAAAAGGTTCTGGTAAGAATCTCTAGGTTAATCCAGCTGCTTAAAATGTGTGTTGTATTTGACCATTTGCCAAGAGAGTCTGTGAATACATGAGCCAGCTGGCACGGGGAGGGCTGGTGGGAACCTGTCAGCTGTTTAGGACAATGGCTGAAGCATTTTTAACAAAATCAATTTTCAGAATACCTAAAAATGAGATACCCTACCTTGGCAGCTCAGGAATTATAGTGGCAAGGAAATCTTAAGATTTTTTTTTCCTCCTAAAATATGAGTTTTGACTCATATTCTGTGAACCACTGAACCATGCCGTTTATTTAGATTACTGTTAAATGTCTGGCAAAGAGACACAATACATCAATGCCTTATTTTTGCAATGATGGAGACCGACTTTGCTATTTTGACAAATATGGCTATTCAGAAAGGAAAATAAATAAATAAATAATAAATAAAAATAAAACTATGTTAATGTGCTGAGTGGAGTTGCATCACTGGGTGCTCTTTGGATCAGGCAGGACTCCAGCCTTGGGTCCAGCTTTTAGAGCATCACTTCTTACTCCATGGGACCTGAGGAGGATGTGCAGGTGCTCATTTTGCCAAAGTGTGAGTGACAAACACACATTCTTGAGTGGTCACTCCTACATGCCTTGCTGTTGGCTCTGGCCATACTTCTGGGATAAATGCTTATCAGCCTAAGTGAGAGCTTCATGAGCAAACCTTTAATGTACCTTTTCTCCCTGAGTATTTTAGACAGAAAAATTAGCCAATGACCCTGGCATTTAGAAAGAAAACCTCTTTTGCTCCCTGTGTTCTCGCTGTTGAATGAAATTAAATGATTACAGACAGGAGCAATTTCTGGAGCACAGGGACAACAGCAAATAGCTTTTTAAAAGCAGGACTGGGTGTGTGCATGTGGAGGCCGGGGTGTCTGCACACCAGGTGTCGATATGAAACTTGCCATGCTAACGAGAGCCTTGCAACAGGCTGTTACTTTGATTTTTTCCACCTGGTGCTTGCTGCAGCAATGTCTGCCTCGCCATGTGAGTTATCTGAGAAGCTGTCAAAAGACAGGGAAGATTTGGGAAGTTTTGAAAAACCTGGCGGAGCCTGCCTTCTCAACAGTAACACTTTATGACACTTTTATTTTCAATCCCAAACCTCAGATGCTTGATTTTCTTTCCACTGAGGGAGACGTGCTAGAAACAAAAACCCTCCAGTCCCTGGAGATGCTCCGGCTGTCTTCTCTGTGGGGTGTCTTGGTGCTCCCTCCTAGATTTCCCCTCAGGTTCCAGGCTCTTGACCACAGATACAGATTAACCTTGCTGTTTGTGCAGAAAAAGACAAATTTAACATATAAATGTCTCCCTAAGAATTTGGAAGATGGAAAACAGCAAATCTCATTGATCCAGTTCTGAAAATGTGACAGTATCTGGATCACTCCATACCACCAGCTTTGGCTGATCTGTGACATCTGCTCTTCCCAGAAGACAGGGAAACATGAAGAGTAAATATCAGGTGGAAAATGAACATGAAGGGGACAATACTGAGGCCACAAAGGCCAATGAAGGACAGCTGGGAAAAGCCAGTTGCTGCATGCCAGCATCTTACATGCTTGTAGGAGGGCTCACACATCTGAAACCCCATAGAATCATAGAACCATAGAATATTCCAAGTTGGAAGGGACCCATAAGGATCATCAAGTCCAAATCCTTGCACCGCACAGGTCTACCTAAAAGGTTAGACCATGTGACTTAGTGCACAGTCCAAACGTTTCTTAAATTCATACAGGCTTGGTGCAGTGACTACTTCACTGGGGAGCATATTCCAGTTCGCAGCCACCCTCTCAGTGAAAAATCTCCTGATATCTAGTCTGAACTTCCCCTGCCTCAGCTTCACCCCGTTCCCGCGGGTCCTATCACTGGTGTTTATGGAGAATAGGTCACCCACCTCTCCACACCCCCTCGCGAGGAAGTTCTAGACGGCGTTGAGGTCCCCCCTCAGCCTCCTCTTCTCTAGGCTGAACAGGCCTAGTGACTTCAGCCGCTCTTCATACGTCATCCCCTCCAGGCCCTTCACCATCTTTGTCACCCTCTTCTGGACACTCTCCAACAGTTGAATGTCCTTTTTGTACTGTGGTGCCCAGAACTGCACACAGTACTCAAGGTGAGATCTGCTAGTCCACACTGAAACACCGTTCCCCACAGCATTCTCCTCAGGAAACTGGCTGCTCCTGGCTTGGACTGGCATACGCTTTGTTGAGTTAAGAGCTGGCTGGATGACCGGGCCCAGAGAGTTGTGGTGAATGGAGTCAAATCCAGTTGGAGGCTGGTCACTAGTGGAGTCCCCCAGGGCTCGGTACTGTGGCCAGTCCTCTTTAACATCTTTATCGATGATCTGGATGAGGGGATCGAGTGCACCCTCAGTAAGTTTGCAGACAACACCAAGTTATGTGCGTGTGTTGATCTGCTCAAGGGTAGGAAGGCTCTGCAGGAAGATCTGGATAGGCTGGACTGGTGGGCCAAGGCCAACTGTATGAAGTTCAACAAGGCCAAGTCCTGCACCTGGGGCACAAAAACCCTAAACAGAGCTACAGGCTGGGAGATATGTTGTTAGAAAGCTGCCTGTCAGAGAAGGACCTGGGAGTATTGGTTGATAGTCAGCTGAATATGAGCCAGCAGTGTGCTCAGGCGGCCAAGAAGGCCAACAGCATCCTGGCTTGCATAAGAAACAGCGTGGCCAGCAGGTCCAGGAAAGTGATTGTACCCCTGTACTCAGCTCTGGTGAGGCCGCACCTTGAGTGCTGTGTTCATTTTTGGGCCCCTCACTACAAGAAGGACATCGAGGTGCTTGCATGAGTCCAGAGAAGGGCTACGAAGCTGGTTAAGGGTCTGGAGAACAAGTCTTATGAGGAGCAGCTGAGGGAACTGGGACTATTTAGCCTGGAGAAGAGGAGGCTCAGGGGTGACCTTATCGCACTCTACAGGTACCTTAAAGGAGGCTGTAGTGAGGTGGGGGTTGGTCTATTGTCCCACGTGCCTGGTGACAGAACAAGGGGGAATGGGTTAAAATTGTGCCAGGGGAGGTTTAGGTTGGATATTAGCAAAAACTTCTTTACTGAAAGGGTTGTTAGTCACTGGAATAGGCTGCCCAAGGAAGTGGTTGAGTCACCATCCCTGGAGGTCTTTAAAAGACGTTTAGATATAGAGCTTAAGGATGTGGTTTAGTGGAGGACTTTTTAGCATTAGGTCAGAGGTTGGACTTGGTGATCTTGAAGGTCTCTTCCAACCTAGAATATTCTGAGATTCTGTGATCAAGTTTACAGCAAGTGTCTCACTATACTCTGTGCTAGTACGGCCTCACCTAAAGTACTATGCACAGTTTTGTGTGGCACAATATCAGAAGGACATAAAACTTTTAGAGAGTGGCCAAATGAGGGCAACAAAGGTGGTCAAGAGCTGAGAGGGCAAGACATATGAGGAGCAGCTGAGGTCCCTTGTTTTGTTCAGCCCCGAGCAGAGCAGGCTGCGGGGAGGCCTCATGGCGGCCTGCAGCTCCCTCACAAGGGGAGCAGAGGGGCAGGCGCTGAGCTCTGCTCTCTGGGGACAGCAACAGGACCCGAGGGAATGGCATGGAGCTGGGACAGGGGAGGGTCAGGCTGGGGGTTAGGGAAAGGTTCTGCACCCAGAGGGTGGTCGGGCACTGGGACAGGCTCCCTAGGGCAGTGGCCATGGCAGCAGGCCTGCTGGAGTCTAGGAAGTGTTTCAACAACGCTCTCAGACACATGGTTTGGGTAGTTCTGTGTAGAGCCAGAAGTTGTACTCCATCTCAGGATATTCTATGTTTCTATTGTATTTTTTTATTAGGTTTTTCCCCCATTGTACTAACCTTGCTCTTTATTTCCGCTACTGGTAGAGCTGTACAGCATATGTGTCAAAGACTTTTCTTGATAGCACAGGCAGTTGATTGTTTCTGTCTTACATTTTTTAATACTTAAGATTTCCCCACCACCACCACCACAGGATTTTTTGTGGCATAGGATTCCATTGCTAAAATAAAATTTCCCTGTTTGGGACAGAGGCTGGAAGGAATTCTGGGAATGAGGAAGTACTTCAATATTTCTTCTCCTCATTACCCAGATCTTCACTGTTTGCTGTCTGGTGTATTCTGGTTGCAAAATCTTCCTGATGCCTGTTTCAACAATCTTTAGCAAAGGTAATTTGCCCCAGAAATGTTGGTGACATTTTTTTTCATAACAGCACTGTCCTCAGGCAGCAAAAGCAATTCTGACAGATGCATTTCCAAGCAGCCAATGTCCACAAGAGAAGTACGGACACCTGGTGGCCTCTGAATCTGCACTTCAGTTCCTTTGACGTCCTTGCATCTCCTGCTCCTCAGCTTGCATCGGTCATGAGGCAGGACATGCAGACAGAATGGAAAGACGATGGTATCCCACCACTCAGCAAATGCCTTCAAGCCAACAGTCTGGTGTACAACCTTTTTTCTTCCAAATCTCCCCATTGGTTTGAAAGTTGAATGGAAATATATTACCTTCCCGGAGTCTGTCCTAAATATGTGAAACTATGGGATGTCTACAGTGCCCTGCTCCAACTTTCTGCCAAAGGTACAGAAATAAGGAAATACTCACTTGGTCAGCAGAAAAAAATGAAAAGAACTTCTGTTCACCAGCGTTTTCATGAAGGATTTAGAAGATTTGAATACTTGCATCAATGCTTGCTTAAATCAAGTTTCAGACTTTTGTGGTTTTTGTTTCTTTGTTTGTTTCCAGAGCTGGATTTTCTTTTAATGCATTATCCTAATGCATATTAACATTTGTTTAACAATAAATAAAAATAGAATGTTGGGTTGAACAAAACTTTTCATATCGTTTCAACTCAGCATTTGGGGGTTTGATGTGTCCTACTAGAAAAAGAAAGAAAGAAAAAGAAAGAAAAGAAAGAAAGAAAGAAAGAAAGAAAGAAAGAAAGAAAGAAAGAAA
>CM021731.1:187657547-187722222 GCA_011075105.1 Heteronetta atricapilla
GGAGAGGAGAGGAGAGGAGAGGAGAGGAGAGGAGAGGAGAGGAGAGGAGAGGAGAGGAGAGGAGAGGAGAGGAGAGGAGAGGAGAGGAGAGGAGAGGAGAGGAGAGGAGAGGAGAGGAAAAAAATCACAAGTAATAATCTTTGTTGCTTTATCAGTGAAACACAGTTGAAGAACTCACTGTTTGCAGTAGCTAAATATTTGGATTTTACATGAGCTACAGGAAATGAAACAACTCACCTGAAAAGATTAACTATCCATTTTCTAGGGTTGATGAGTTGACAGCTCCACAGTGTTTCACAGATCAGGTTAGAGGCAGCACAATAGTACCTTATTGAGAAGGAAGTACCACCAGCTAATGAGGGAAAATTGAAAAGTTGCGATAGTGTGTCACAAAGGAGGATTCAGTTAGACGTTCCTCTTAATACAAACAAATGCACCTGCAACCTGCCCAGGAATTTAAGCAGGATTCCCCCTCCTCTTTCATCTCCTTAACAGCAACTGGAATGGGCTGAAAAGGTACATTTACAGGAATCAGAGAACAAGGCTTGCTTGTAATTTAATAACAGTTAAATTTTTAAAGACAAAAAAAAAAAAAGAAGATGAAAAAAAAAGAGAGAGAGAGAGACAGAGAAGTAAAATCCGACTTAGAGCAGTCCCTTAAGATACAATCCATGAAGGTATGTCTTTTAGGCAAACAACACAAACAAAAACTGAGGATAGAGGCCTTGCAATTTTAGCAGTGTCCAGGCAAGTAAATTGATCCACTGCTGCTAGTTTTGAACCACCCTTCAGGTTCTGCTGGGGTGCACATGGGGAATCAACTTACAACACCAAGACTATGGTGAATAGAGAGATTAAATAAAGGTTCCCTGAACAGCAACTTTCTACAAGAATGACTATTTTGAAAAACTTAAGCTTATAACTCCTATTTAAAGACTTATTTTTGTCTCTAAGTATTTATATGCCAGTAATTAAGGGAAGTCAATGGTTTCTAAGATCAGGGTTGTATTTGCAGTTCATGAATTTGTGTTTTCTTTCCTTAGGATGCTGACTCCATAGGTGATGATCAGCAGGCAGCCCTGGAGGTCACACAGTGATTTAATGTGTAAACATGAGCTTTCGTGGAATCAGTGTTATGGCTTGAACCTTTCCTAAGACATTTTTCTTCCTTGTTTGTCAATAGAGAAGCAGCAAAAATCAACAAAACTGATTATTTTTTAAGCATTCATAGCTCTGAAACAGATAGAAAAAAATATAGATAGAAAAGAATATCTTCCTGCAGGCAAGCTTGCTGCTAAATTTTGGCTGGACAGATACAGATGGAAAGAATATAAAAGGAGCACAGTGATGTTGCTTGGAGTTCCCACTTGGAGTGTTGAATCCAGGTCTAGGGGGCCCCTAGCACAAGAAGGAGAGGGACCTGTTAAAGCAAGTCCAGCGGAGGGCCATGAAGATGATCAGAGGGGCTAGAGCACCTCTTCTATGAAGAAAGGCTGAGAGAGCTGGGGATTTTCATCCTGGAGAAGAGAAGGCTCTGGGGAGACCTCATAGCATCATTTCAATACTTAAAGGGGGTTAATAAAAAAAGATGATAAGCAACCTTTGTTCAGGCAGATAATGATAGGGCAAGGGGGAATGGTTTTAAACTAAACGAGGGTAGGTTTAGATTAGATGTGAGGAGGAAATTCTTCACTGTGAGGGTGATGAGGCTCTGGGACTGGTTGCCCAGAGAAGCTGTGGGTGCTCCATCCCTGTAGAGGTGCTCAAGGCCAGGCTGGATAGGGCTTTCTGCAACCTGGTCTGGTGGGAGGTGTCCCTGCCCATGGCAGGGGGTTGGAACCAGGTGGTCTTTAAGATCCCTTCCAACCCAAGCCATTCTGTGATTCTGTGATTCACTGAGAAGTGTGGGGGATCAGCAGGCTAATCCCCTTGGTCAGCATTTGCTGTAGGAAACATGCCATGTAAAAAGCTTTGAACCAAAGAGGACACTCAGACTCAAATGTGTGAGTGTGAAGGGTCCTCCCAGACTCTTTGTAGCCACTGCAAAAACCCTGGCTGCAAACCAAGAGCATGGCACCACTTCCCACCAGCCAGCCACGTCAGAAATCACACCGAGGTTTCCGTAGGGAAGAAAACTATTAACATGGTGTCCCCAGCTTCAGGAACACAATGGGATACAGACTTCTGAAATGAAGATCCTATTAGTTTCTGCTTGCTGATCGCATTCTCTGGTACCAGTCTCTGGCAGTAGGCAGAAAATCTGGTGAACATCGGGACAACACCCTCAGTGCACAGCTACAGCACAGTACTGCCTGGCCATTTTAATGATTTATCTCCAAATGTGTTTTTGAGACATGTGCAACATGTCACAGCAAATTACTTTGGTGTGAAGGAGGTTTCAAAATACAGTTCCTTAAATGTCATGGCACTGGTCCAATTTTACTTTATTAAGTTACTCTAGTGTAAAACAGAAGTAAAGCAGTTCTGCCGAGGACTATAATTGCTCTACAGTTTAGCAGTGACCTTCCAGCTACAGTGCAGTGGCTGTCAAAAAGACCCTTCACAATTAGCCAGGCTCAATTTTCATGTGTAATGCACCATTTCTTTTTTGTTTCAAATTCACTATCACTAAATGTTAAGTATAGTTTCTTTTTAGAGCAGAGGAAGTATGTACAAACTTGTTCAAAGAAATGTAAGGATTAAAACCAAATATTGTCATTTCAAGAGAACATTCTCCTGTGGTACATGTTAACATGCCTATTTTAATGGAGAAGAAAAGGGTTTAAATAGCACTAAGTGACATAACACATCAAAAATGCAATTTTTGAATGCAAGTGGTAATAGACTCACTGCTAAAGTTAACGTCTGTTAAATTTGTTTACTATAGAAATCTGAATATATTTTTCTTCACCCTCTGGCTATAAAGTTAAATTCAGCTGCCAAAATCCAGGGCCATATTTCACAAGGGCCTCAATGTGCCCTGCAGATTTGTGCCTCTAACTCTTCGCATGCTCCCCTCTTCTGGTGCCAAAGTATTTGTACATTCAAAATTCAGAGTATGAAATGTCATTTTTATGCAGCATGGCACCAATTCAGCAAAACATGTACGTGCATGTTCAGATCTCAGGGGCCTAATTGGGGTTTAATGCACCAAAGCTAGACCAGCTATTTCCAGCAAACGTGGCCACTGAAGCATCTACTGTAGGTCATTACCACAGTTTTCTATTTTTCACATTTTCATGCAAATATTTTCTGTGAGCACTCTTGGATAGCTCATGGACGGCATCCAGTGGCTTCAGAGTGGGGTATTAACAAAGAGAGATTTGGTTCATCAGCAGGCACCTAGATTTTCTGTGCTTAATGAAGCAGCCTTCCAGAACTCAGAGCTTTCACCTATTTCAATTGTAATGCACCCAAAAGCTCAAGAGCTGAATGAGATGAAAATATTTGGAAGCTGCCTCTGAAATTTTGGCTCTTAACCTATCTCCCTGTGATTTCTCCACCAGGGAAGCAGAGGAACATTTAGACTCAGTACTTTAGGGCAGAACCGCTGTGGTGATAAATCAGATACTGATCTGAGGGTATGAGGTAAGCCCAATTACAACAGCAACAGAGCTGCCTCCCACTGGTGGCTTTAGGTCAACATTTTGGGCTAATCACTTTAGCTGAGTAAGGGCTCATAAATCAAGACCTGCTTGGAAATTGTCTGTTTTTCTCTGTGCATGGCTGAGATGCTCAGGGCAACCCGGCTGCTCTTCAGAGGAGACTCCCACTGGAGGGTGGAAAATGCTGTGAGGGATATGGGAACATGGGACTTCTCACTGGGAATCAGCACAGGTCACCAACTCTAACAATATCTTAAAAGGGAGGCCACAGGATCAGCATTGCTTCTTGCAAACTGTAACTAGATCTTAAAGCCAGGGCTTCTCCTTCTCCCTTTCTCTGCAGGACAGTGAAAGATGTCTCTGCAGCTTGACAAAACATGGTGGAGAAAAACTAATCCAACTAGAAATCCCTTCACACTCTTCTGCTGCGCACAGGGCAATAAGCTTTCAAGAGACATGTGACACATCCATGTTTCCCACCATAATGGCCACTGTGGTGGTGGCCCTGACAGTATGGTGAGGAGATGGGAACCATAACCCCCAGCTTCAGTGTGGTGGAGGCTGGTGGGTGCTCCATCCTCCACGGCTGGCTTTGCTCTGTGTGGTGGAGGTGCTCAGTAGTCACTGTCCATTAGAGCAGGAGCAGTGAGCCAGCAATGCCCCACAAGACACCACTGACATGGTCATTGCCAGCCTCAGTTTTCAACGTTTGGTTTCTGGTGTGTGCAGGGAAGAGGCCATGATGCCAAATGCTCTTTGTGATCATGGGCTGGAGGTGGTCCCTGCACAGATGCTGGGGATAGTCAGTGGAGATACCCTGAAACAAGGATCATTTAATTCCTCCCTCTGCCACCATTCATAGCCCTTAGGATTCACCATGTCAAGAACAAGAAATAGAGGGGACTGTTTTTACAAACATTTATAATCTTGTTAAGCACATATGAACACAGTCCACTATATAAACATTACAGTTAGGCAGAAGACATAAGGAGTAGTGTAAGATAGTATACTCTTATTTTAAATGCTGTAGGGAGACCCTGTTTGAAGCAGTATAACAGATGAGGCAACAGAGATGCAGAGCAGTTTTCACTCTTCCGTGAGCAGGCATTTTATGCTTGGGTAAGGGAAAAAGCAGATCTCTAAAATGAGCCAGCCCCAAGAGTCTGAGTAAGGGACAGTTGTTCACTATTTTTAACTGTACAAGAACTGGGACACCCAGTGAAATTACTGGGAACCAGGTTTAAAACAAACACAAGAGATTTCTTTCTAACACACAATATAATTCAACCCAAGGGCTTGTTGCTGTAGGATGCTGTGAAGGCCAAAAATAAAAATGGCTTCAGAAAAGGATTAGTCAAATTTATGGAAGATAGGTCCATTGGTGGCTATTAAAAACAACAGTCCAGATGCAAAGTCTGGCATTAGGGAGTCCCTACACTGTTGACTGCCAGGAGCTGGGGGATTATAGGAGGGGAAGGAATGCTGTATACATGCCATATTTCTTTTTCTTTTCCAAAGCATCTGCCACTGCTGAAGACAGGATATTGGGGTAAACAGATGTGTGCTCCCAACTCCCAGCAGTTCCCATGTTCCTCCCAGCACCAGGAACCGGCATTGCCTCATTGCAAGCTTCTATTTGCTTTCAAGTAAGCTCTTAAGCCACAATCAGCTTACAAGTCTCTGACTACCTGCCAGTCAAACATTAAGCAACATCATTAACATCTGTCACTAACACTTGGACTTTCTTTGGTGAAATGTTTTGGAACACTTTCAGATTTTTTTCTCATTAACCCCGGAGATTTTTGTCCTGCTCTAGACACCAGCTGTACCCTTGTCTCTCTCTGTAAGCCATTTCTGCCATATTTTCATATTCTCCTGCAAGCTGCAGCTTCTTTACACACCACCTTTACTACTGTCAGAGCAGTAGAAACAGGATCAGTGCAAGGCTCTGCAGTATATACAGGGATGAAGACATGAAGATCAGTTCTACCTTTCACTGCTCATCCCTGAAAACCCAACTCTTATGAGTTCAAATAGTGCAAGTGCTGATTTTCAATGAAGCTATTCTCAAGTTTGATCTTTCCAGAAATGCACAGGTAGCAAATAGTCTCAGACTTCTTCAAAACCACTGAATATATTTAATTCTGCAATGGCATAAGAACTCTACTTTTAACAGCAATAGCAAAAAGAAGACACATAACAATAATCTCTGATATATCTGTGATTTTTTTTTTTTTTTTTTTTTTTTCTAGTAGAGAAACCCAACAAAAAAGCATCCTTAAGGGTAGACCAACGGGATGTTCTGCCCTTCCGAAGTGCCATACATGCACCTCAGCACTCAAGCCCTGCTAACAACATGTAGCAAAGGCTGTAAATGAAAGGGAATGTGCCAGTGACAGACTCCACCCTTCAGGTGCAGTGTGTGAAGTTGACTTTGCAGTCGTTACAGATGGAAAATGAAGTGAGGGACCTCTGCATTAAGCCTTCAGCCATGGAGGAACAGCTGCTTGGAAATCAGTCTTCTAGCCTGAGAGCAGTATTGTTGCTAGGGGAAATGGTGATAAGTTCTGGGTATTTCAGGACTAATTAGGTCAGGCACAATGTGCACTAAAGCCACTGTTACAAAGTCAGATGATTCACCCTGTGCTCAGGTCTTGCTCCCTGATGCTATTCTGTGTGAGCGAGACTGATGCTGCTCAGCTGTGGGCCTTGAAAATGCTGCTCAAGCTCTAGCAGCAACCCGCCATATTCAAACCGCCACTATGGGATATTCACAGGTCAAGATGCTCTAGTAAAAATGTTATAATATTAACAATGTGGAAAGCAGAATGATGCAATCAGCAAAGGGAAGCCAATTCATCACACCTTTCCCAGGCGCCTTGTGATGGGCCCACTCACCCTCAGGAGTTACAGCTTCTCTCCATCCACAGCGAAAGCCTTTGGGTGAGTTCAGAAATGTAACATTTAGATGACTACAGCTGGTGAAACAGATGTAATCCTAAAAGCTTAACCTCATTCCCAGTGATGTTAACTGGAGACACTTTGTTGCTCTCAGTAAAATCCAAACTAGGCATGTGCCTGTTCTGCAGTTTATCTCCCACTAAATCCACCAATCTTTCCTTTCTCCCCCAAGAAATGGAACCAAGTTAATATAACAATAGTACCCATTGTTCACAGAGTACTAACAACGTGCCCTGCTTGGCTACTGTTCAGATGACAGAATGAGGCTAAGCCAAGCACTTTTCCAAGAAGTTCTGTTGGCAGCCCTTGTTGCTGTTTGTATAAAAATAAATAAATAATTTGAATGCCCCTGACAATAAACTAAAAAAATAACAATCTCTGCCAAGCAAAAGAAGGACAAAGCCGATGCAGGAAAATAAATTAGAGAAACTTAAGGAACATTACAAGAAACGGAAAATATATGAATTAAAAAATAACTGAAATCATATGATGGCAGAAATACATTATCATATGTGTAACCACTGCAGTGTTTAATTATAATTCGTTATGTATATATCAAAGATATGCTTGAATTCTAAGTGTTCATCACTTGCTATTTTACAAAGTTTGAAGTAATTGCATCTATTTGTGTTCAGCTAGTACAAATCACAGAGATAGAAGCTTTGAATAATCTGTTTTCACACTTTGGGTATTCCTTCTGTTTTTCCCTGCTATTACTTTTCTATTTCTGCAGAGGGAGAGGTTTGTCGTAACACACAGTAATCCTTCTGACACCCATGCTGAATGACTCATGGGATGACCTACCAATACCTTTAAAGCCTTTCATGAATATCTACAGTGGGACACATGATTACCATATGAAGGCAAGTATATTGTATTTCCTGCTAGATTAATTTTTCTTCTTTTGGAGAACTGGGCCAGACCTGAGAACGAAAGGTGTTATGTCTGGAGTAGTCTGGTCAGACACAAAGGCCAGCCAGTAAGGGAACATGAGAGACTCAGGGTACCCCTGCACTAACACTACAGGGCATTCAAATTTTATTTTAGTTTAGAAGCATGCTTTAGAAACAAATCTCCCTTTCCCTTTTTACTGCATTTTGGCCCACCTAATGCAGTTCAGCTTCTACTGGGCGTTTGGTCTATGGGATGAGATTAGCACTACTCCAAAGCAAGTCACCTTAAAGGACTTGTCTTGTAGACTTTGAGTCTTCAACACCAACTATTTTTCTCTACAGATCCAGTCCCACTGCCTTGCACTGCTTGCTAACATAAACACAGCCTTTCCACACTGAACACCGCAAAAAGTTTGGATTTGTACTGTATATTTGTTAAGCACTGGGGAATTGAGACCTAGTTTTCTCCTAAAATATAAAACCTGTGGACAAAGCTATACCTGTTGCAGGAAGAAATCCCAGATAGGTAAGAGTGGCTTGATCTTACCTGAACAAAACCAGTTGTGTTGAAAGAGAGACATTACACAACTATTGTAATCAAGAGCTTTTCTGAGTGCTACCTGTCACCTTATTTTTTATTTATGATAGTATTTACTGAAACTGTATTTTATAGTATACTGTCTTTCATTTTCAGTCATCAGAAGACAGAAATGGGCTTCAGAGCTAAACTGCTGCAATACCTTGAGCCCTGTGCCCACCATCTTACAGTGATTTTATCATCTCTCCTTTCTGGACAATACCTGCAAAAGACCAACATCTTCAAAGATTCTGCACACAGGCAGGGGCAATGAGGTTTGCTCTGACCCATGCATCCTAGTACATTGGAAATGACAAGGCCTGCTGCTCTGGCCAGTCCCAGTAACACAGCCTTCCTTGCTGACTGGAGAACCCCCCTGGCACAGCCTTGACAGAGCTCACCCACCTCTGCACAGTGGCATGGTTGCAGTTCTGGCATTTTGGCTCCCACCAAGGCATGGCTGATGCTTTCCTTCTGCAAAACAAACAGGAACTCTTGAACCTTTTCTGGAATGAATTGAAACAGCAGATAAATAGGAGCTGATGGCAGTAATTTGCTTGGTCTTGTGAATGTCTTGATTATACTACAAGTCAAGGCATAGCCCAGAGCGGAAGCCCTGCACGTGTGTATGGTAAAGTTTCTGAGAAATAACTGCTGGTGTTGCTGACATAAAACCAGCAGATTTCACTCTACCCTAACCGGCATAAAGTGTCCCTTTTTGCTATTGTTCTGCCACGGGCTAGAGGATCTGCCCATCATCTCAGCTCTGGCAGTGACACTTCTTAATGGCTACCCTTCCATGAAAGGAGTAGGATGTTATGTTTCTGCAGCCTGGAAATTTATTTATTAGTTTTGCCAACAAGTAAAGAAAGAAACTAAAAGATGTTTTGATTCACAGGTCAATTTATTTTCACTAAACAAGAACACTTAACTTCTTATGTCAGTGTCTTATCAAACAAGTTCCTGTCATTGCAGGTATGTACTAAGTGAAAAAAATGTGTTCAGACAAATCTGCATCAAAAGGTTAAAAAGATCCTAGGAGAGGTATTCTTCCCCACTGCTACAGAGGTTGGCATGAAGGTTGCTCCCTTTGAAGCTCTGCCAGCAAAAATAGCTCAGAGTAAGAATTTTGGTTTTCATAACAAATACTGAAATGCTAGAGAACTATGCATTGATGAATATACAGTATGGTTCAATGGGACTAGACAACTCAGGCAGAATTTAGCTACAGTATAAACAAAATATCTTCCAAACCACTTTTTTTTTAAGGTGTCAATTATGTAAAACGATGCCATGATAATAACAATAGAATTCAAAGGCAGATGTGTGTCTTTCAAACCCATCCAGTCTTTAGACTTCCTCAGCTTTAGAAGGGAAAGATCTCACCTGCAAAAACAATGGTGGGGCACAGGAGCCTAGCTTCTCTCAACGACCATCTGCACAGATCATTCATTCTCCTGTTTGCTCTGATCTATCTCTGATTTCCACCAAAGTACCTTTGAAATATTTTTTGTCATTTGTTTTTTATTCAGAGAAAATGAAGAGGGCTGAACAGGTAACTGTTTGACTTTGCTAGTTTAGCAAAGCTTTCTAAGCCTCCCAAAAGGTACCAAACGCTAATGTGAGAGAAGTTACAGAAAATCTCAAACAGAAAAAGATTATCCTTAACTTTTGGCATATGTAGGTAGGAATTTACTGGGGCTTTTTAATCCTGTTGCTGACCTGAAAGGTGCCTTTATAGGTGACATGACAGGGATCTGGGTGCAAATTTGTGTCATTTGTCCCCAAACAGTGATTATTTTGTCTGAGTTTGTATATTTTTTCCCCCTGAACTTAATGGAAAACCCTGGACATCTCCAACAGAGGATTCACCTTCTTTATCCCCTAGATGCCTATCTTAAGATGAATTGCACCCTGAAGGTATGCATTTGTGCTCAGTGACTGCAGAACACACCCCAGATTATACAACCAGAAAAGCAGATTAGTAGGTGCCTATTTTTTTGATGGTTTGAAGAATCCAAACCAGTTATCTGGGCACCACAAAATGCTCCCACAGCACCTTGTAATTTTCCCTTACCCTTACTCCCCAACTCAACAGTGTTGAGTTGGGGAGTAAGTGAGTGTCAAATGCAACAGTGAAGAGTTGAAGTGCTATCTGTGTCAGGTCTTCTTCCTTGCATGCAGTGTAGCAGAGAAGGAGAGAACAACTCTTGTGGCTGTGGTTGGTCTCCATGCCACCAGTCAGAGCACATCATCAGAGGCTGCTTTGTGCTACTGTAATCATATGATTAACTTATATATTTGCTCACTTGTGGGCAGATACAGAGACACACAGGCCTGAAACATCTTTAAAGGCCCAGTCCGCATGAAACCACGTGCAGTGTGCCAGGTTCCAGTGGGACTGGCTGCAGGGATGCTAAGGGCTGTTTCATATCTTACACTTCTGTGGGTGCTCATGAAAGAGGGAAATGTCCAAGGACTTTCTATTCCCTTTCTCCACAAAATGACCAGTCAAAAAGGTAAGTCAAAAGGTAGACAACTTTGTTTATGCTCTTCAGACATCCCTACATCTGCAAAGGGTGTAGGACACCACAAAGCCATGCAGGGAACGGTACATTCCTCCAAGAGGGATCTATTGGCCAGCACAAGCTCCTGGTAGATGTGGGTATGGCTCTGCCCTGCTCCAGAGAACAGAGCAGTAGGACCTGGATTTCCTCCAGTGCACATCTCCTAGACATCAAGATGATTTAGCAAGAACATCCCATATCCAAAGATTACAGACCAAACTAAATAAAGCCCCTGTGTGGGTGTACAAAGCACAAAACACTGTAGAAGCAAGAGGTTTCTGTTGCATTTATCTGTATGGGTGTATGTGTTGTATGAGCCTGTGAGGCTCAGAGCTGCAGGAGAGGGCAGATATATATAGAACTGAGCTTCAGAAAGCCCACATAAGGAATTGCACTGAATATCACATCCCCACAAGCTGTGTCTGGAGAGAGATGGATACGTGTGGGTGTGTTGGCTTGCCAGCAGAGAGAGACAATGGTGGGGCCCAAGGAAACTCCAGCACCAGCTGTGAAACCTCTTCTCTGCTGAAGCCTGCTGTGCTGGCTCTGGGTTGGGCTCTCCACCGTGCTCAAAGGGAAGCAATCAGTTCTTGCTCCATGGAGTATGTCCATGTATTCTAACTGAAATGCAAAGCCCCCACCAATGTCATTTTACTCTTTAGGTCCTCTAAAAAAAACTTCTTTTTTCAGCTAGAGTTTTAATCTCACGTCTGGAAAATTGTCCATTGGAGCCAGCAGCACTAGGCTGGCAATGAAAAGACACCAACAGTGCATCAGGGAATAGCTCAGGAGACTGTTTAAATGGTATAGCAGGGTTCTTATTGTTTATGTGTGTAGCAGCACATCTAACCTGAATGCATAAGGGCCCTCCACTCATTCACTCACTTGGCTTTCCTGACCTACATGCTTGTATAATTGCAGAAAACAGGTGAATAAAATGTTTAGAGGTTCAGGCCCATCTGGTACAGCAGGCAACTAAAAGTCTATTAAAAGACAACACTAGAACTTAAAAAGGAAGTCTGCTGCCAAACTCAAATAGCAGGAAAAAAAAAAAAAAAAAAAAAAACTCTTGAAAATAGAAGTAACAAGTTCCTACATG
Source organism: Heteronetta atricapilla (assembly GCA_011075105.1). Lineage (NCBI taxonomy): Eukaryota > Metazoa > Chordata > Aves > Anseriformes > Anatidae > Heteronetta > Heteronetta atricapilla. Next base: position 187,669,250 of record CM021731.1, read on the forward strand.
TACTTGTTTTCCTAGGAGTACACCATTTGTGATTCAATATTTCATGATGACCACTCTGCTGACAGCTCCTTCAGAAAGGTAAACAGATCGTCCTGCTCCAGAACAGGGGGAAAAAATCTGTCTTTACATTTACTCATTCTTGTTTGCAAAATTTTCAGTTGCTTACTCAGGTCTGAAGTATTTGAAGAGCCAGATGAAAAGGAGATTGATGGAACACATTTGCACTACACAAAGTTCCTGCTCTGTATTTTAATCGCTGCTTTGATGGGCATATCAGAGAAGGTCAGCAGAAGTGAAATGAGCTATGACTTGGGTGGTCTCTCAGCCGAACCTCTGGCATACAATCCCTCTTATCTCCATTGAAGTGGGGCAAGAAAGATTTACAAGGCGGGCAGGATCTGAATGAGCTGGAGCCTGGGGATCCTGACTTTTGCAAAATGCTCCCTATACATCAGTGTTAAAGTTTAACAGCAGGGCCTGTGAAGTACCTTGCTGTTTGCATTTTCCTGGGGGGAAGGGGAAATGGGGAATGTGGACATGTACCGTGCTGCCCAAACAACCACAACAAGAGTTAACTACCCACAGGAAAGGGCCAGGGAGACAGCTGGTGTGAATCACTAGAGCTCCTCTGATCTCTGCAGAGCTATGCAGATTAGTGCTACTGAAGACTGCCTATGCAACTCTTTCTAGAATGCACTTATTTTGAAATTAATTTCTAAAAGTAAAATGGACAACAAAACCCAAACAACTCACATCTAAGCTGTCCTGTTTATCAGAAGGAGCAACAACTTATGAGAATGAAAGCATGACCTTTAATGAGGTTTAGCAGATCTGCTTAGGATTTGGATCTCGCTAGGAGAACCTAGCTCACAGAGCACTTTCCCGAGCCTACTTCTCTGCAGGCTGCTCTCATTGTAAACTCACTCGGTGGAATCACTCCCACATTGCTGTGCTGTTATTGTGGTACCGGGGCAAAAATATTTGGCAGGCATTTCAAAGTAAATGCTTCAGATGGAATGACGGCAGCTGAAGAGCAAAATGCCAAGATTAAGGAAAATGTACGCTCTGCTATGCAGGGAAGCTTTTCTGGAAAACATACTAAAAAGAAGTTTTGTCAAATTTTTGTATAATTGCTATTTACTTCTACTGGAACAAGACAGCAAAATAGTCAATGTGTGATTAGCAGTATTTACAGGGTTGTTCAGAACATTGCAGTATTAAACAAGAAAAGTTCTCCATCTAAGTGCAAATAAGGTTTTTAATTCATCAGTACTGTAAAGAAAGAATACACACTCCAGTGGGAAATTCTACTCTAGTAACATAAACTCCTCACAAAAAGATTGTGATGAAGCTCTGAGTATAGGAAAAAAAAAAAATTAAAAAATAGATGTTTCGTGTTATAGAGGTACATTTGCCTCACCAAAGCTTGGACTACTTCAGCTTTTCCATTAGAAGTTGCTGTTTTCATTTTTATTATAACTTGGACATCAGAGTTGGCTTCCAGCTATGACTTGGTAAATAAAAGCTCAGCCTGAGACCCACTTATAATGCCAAAGTTTAAAAAACATTAGCTGGGACAACTTTAGTTATAGAAGAGTAAGAAAATAAAAGTTTTCTGGTCCCATACCATTCAAAAATGCCTTTGGTTTACAAAGGCAATTTGTTAAGCAATTAGTCCAATTGCTGTAATCCCCTTCGGGGTACTAAAAAGCAAATGGCTGAGACACTAGATGTGAAAATGACTTTGCCATATGCAGCAACTACTTTCCATAAAAAATATTAAATTGATCTTTTAATCTGATTCATGAATGCATGCAGTGGAACTGTTCACCTGCTTGTGCCAACAAGAGCCAGTTTGAATGGTGGTACAGACCGAAATACACTTTCTGCACCGCCAGGAGCCTGCAAAGTGGTTGGAGGATCGCCAGTGGGCACCCTCCGGTCTCACATGCAAACATGTCCTTTCCAAAGCTTCTCTAGAGCATCCCCCAGCAGCTCCCCAGGGAGCGTGCTGCTTGCACGCACACTGTGGGTGTAACAATTCTGCTTTGAAGTAAACACAAGGTTTGACTCCTGATTTGGTTGTGCACTTAGATGGGAAAAAAATAATACTGGTGGGCTAAAATATCCCAGACTACAATCCATCAGTATATTGTGCTAAGAAAATCCGTTTTCCCCCTTTTCTAATTCAAAGAGGGCTTGCCTTCACAGACTACCACATAACCACCAGCCTGCAGTGCCTCATCTGAACTCCCTGCAAGAGGCAGAGCTGATTTAACACTCAGCTGATGCCAGAAGGGATTTTCCCTGCACCTGCCCACCCCCTCGTCAGGCTGTGGCTCCCTTCCTCTCACACCTGCCCTCATCTGGCTTGGGAGAGCCCCTTCAGCTCACTGAACGGGCCTGTACCAAGGCAGCCAAAAGAAGAGGAGTGGTTTCTGGGGGCTCCCATGGGTTTCACTGGGTGGCAGGCGGAGTGGTAGCATGAGTGAGAGCCCCACTGCATGCACCAGCCCAGCCCACCCCACTGCCAAGCATTGGCATTACCACAGCGAGCTCTCCCACACCTGTCAAATTGCCATTTGTCACAACCTTTTTCTCCCAATTCACCCAATACATTATTCCTCCATTCATTTTCTTCAGCCGTGAACACTTGTTTATTGCTCCCATAGTTCTGCCCAGGTGTTCCCCCAGAAAAATACAGACACATGCACTGCATTATGTATGCGCAGTAAATCCAACGCTTCTGGGAAGCAGCAAATGCTTCCCTCATGGCCTGCAGATACTCAGCAAGTTCAACGCCTCCAGACACGTCCAACTGGCTGTACATGTACAAATCTATATTGCAGAGTTTGTGCTGTAGAACTAGTGCTTTTTGGAATCCCTGCAAATAATAGGCAAGTGCTGTGTCATTGATACATGCATGTATGATAAGACCATCCAGCTTTTGCTGGAAACCACATGGCTCTAACAACTGTCTCACAACCGCACAATACAATTTCCCTGTGCATGCACATCAGGTGAACCTGATTTCTGGGTACACAGAAATAGCTCTGAGTTGCTCATCATACACGGAGAAACCTCTGACAAAAATAGTGTTGTCAAAGTCCAGCTGCACACAGAAACTAAGTGGAAAAGAAGTGTTTGAGACCCAGCGTACAGGGTAGCCCTCAGTCTGCAGAGTTCTGCACAGTTCCAGCCCTCAGATCTTATTTCTTTTCATCTTCCAGGTGCTACTAATAGCTCTGCCATGCAGTCCTCTGCAAACCTCTGCTTTTATCTGCAGTGGGGCCCCAATTTGGCCAGGACTTGGAGGCAGAATTGCCCCACTCTTTCTGGAAACTGAGTGCACCAAGAGATACTGAGAGGTTGCCAGTTTCTAAAGCAACATTTTATTAGAATACAAACTCGTAAACTGGAACAAGGCATCTCTTTATAGTGAGTTCAGGCTACTGGGCAAAGCAGGCTGCATGAAATGGTTTGAATGTGAAACTCCTCCCTTCTCATTGCGCCCTGTCCTACACTCCTGCTTCCTCTTCCTGAAGCTCTTAGTGGCTTCCTGGGCCTGAATAAACACTGCCACCTCCTCCTTGCCCCAGTGAAAGCCTCTTTACCAGTACCTTTTAGACTTGGCTTGGCTCTGTTGTTGGCAGCCACTCTCCTTTTCCCCTCCTGCCTCATGGTGCAGCCTCCAGCTTGCCATGCCTTCTTCCCACTGCCTCTTCACCCCACTCACAGCCAGCATTTCCCACCCAGATGCACTAAATTACATGTGAGGAAGTAAAGATCTTCTTGTTTCTCAGCACCTCATGCAACAAATAGGGCAACATAATCCCTGGTCCCTCCTTCATTGTGCCCCTGTAAGAAGCTGATAGCCCTCCTGAGCCAAGCTGGGAGCAGACAAATCACATTGCTGTCACCGTCCCCAGCACCTTTGCCACTCATGCCATCTGACATGATGCCATCTCTAATGAGACATACCTTCCTGTTCCTGTGAACCATACAAAAACCTTTCTCATTAAAACCCTCCTTGAAAATGCTTTTTCAAGAAAACCCATCAGAGAGATGAGTGGGGAAAAAAATGTGCATGTGAGGTGGGGATGAGGCTGGTGGGTGGAATCCAAGCTGTTTTGGGATACCATCCATTTCTGCCATGCTGAAAAGAGACACGGGTACTTGGTGTGGCCTCAGATGAACAAAAATGTTTAGGAAGTTGTCAAGTACCACTGCATGTGCCAAAAACATAGGTCAAGGCAAGTGGATGGTGGTAGCACAGAAGAAAGCAAACCCTCAGAGCGATGTGAGAGTACATATGTTTACTTTGTTTATCCAGCTCATTCTACGTTCATGTTCTTATTTCCTTCATCACTAACTTGATTACACCAGAAGATATGAGAGCTAAATGAGCAGCCACACTGAGCTGTAGCATCTGCAACTGCAGGTAGAATCATAGAATCATAGAATCATAGAATATCCTGAGTTGGAAGGGACCCTTAAGGATCATCAAGTCCAACTCTTGACACCGCACAGGTCTACCCAGAAGTTCAGACCATGTGACTAAGTGCACAGTCCAATCGCTTCTTAAACTCAGTCAGGCTCTGTGCAGTGACCACTTCCCTGGGGAGCCTGTTCCAGTGTGCAACCACTCTCTCTGTGAAGAACCCCCTCCTGATGTCAAGCCTAAACTTCCCCTGCCTCAGCTTAACCCCGTTCCCGCAGGTCCTGTCGCTGGTGTTAATGGAGAAAAGGTCTCCTGCCTCTCGACACCCTCTTACGAGGAAGTTGTAGACTGCGATGAGGTCTCCCCTCAGCCTCCTCTTCTCCAGGCTGAACAGGCCCAGTGCCCTCAGCCGTTCCTCGTACGTCTTCCCCTCCAGGCCTTTCACCATCTTCGTAGCCCTCCTCTGGACACTCTCCAACAGTTTCACGTCCTTTTTATACTGTGGTGCCCAGAACTGCACACAGTACTCAAGGTGAGGTCGCACCAGCGCAGAGTAGAGCGGGACAATCACCTCCCTCGACCTACTAGCGATGCCGTGCTTGATGCACCCCAGGACACGGTTGGCCCTCCTGGCTGCCAGGGCACACTGCTGGCTCATATTCAACTTGCTGTCTACCAGGACCCCCAGATCCCTCTCTTCTAGGCTGCTCTCCAGCGTCTCATTGCCCAGTCTGTACGTGCAGCCAGGGTTTCCCCGTCCCAGGTGCAGGACCCGGCACTTGCTCTTATTGAACTTCATGCGGTTGGTGATCGCCCAGCTCTCCAACCTATCCAGATCCCTCTGCAAGGCCTTTCCACCCTCATCCGAGTCCACAACTCCTCCAAGTTTGGTGTCATCAGCAAACTTGCTCAAAATACCTTCTATTCCTACATCCAGATCGTTTATAAAAATATTGAAAAGTACCGGCCCTAAAATGGAGCCTTGAGGGACCCCACTGGTGACCGCCCGCCAGCCTGACGCAGCCCCATTTACCATAACCCTTTGGGCCCTGCCCGTTAGCCAATTGCTCACCCATCGGATGATGTTTTTATTTAGCTGTATGGTGGACATTTTGTCCAGTAGGATCCTATGGGAAACCGTGTCAAATGCCTTGCTGAAGTCCAAAAAAATCACATCAGCTGGTTTCCCTTGGTCCACCATACGGGTGATCTTATCATAAAAGGAAATCAGGTTAGTTAGGCAGGACCTACCCTTAACAAACCCATGTTGGCTGGGACCAATGACTGCTTTGTCCCCCAGGTGCGCCTCAATAAGTTCGAGAACCATCTTCTCCATGATAGGACACCGCAATATGTTCTGGCTGCTTAGCACCACCAGACCAGGAAAACAAACAGCAAATGGTTTTCTGGCACTCACTGTAACCTCTGGGGTTGGGATTCACCTCACTTGTTTGTAGCCATAGGAAAGCTGGATGTGTGGTGTGGGATGGTTCATGCTTCTTCTACAGCCAAAGGGAGAGATAAGTATCTTCAGAGAGCAATCTGCTCAGCACAGGTGTCTTAAAAGGTGGTTTCACAGTTGTTATAAGCTGATTTAAGTGTGGGCTGCCACTAAATGGGTGTAGTTTTCCTTCCTGTACTGACACCTACTTATCATTACCACAGCAGAATCTAGTGGGGGGAGCTGGACTAGGGAAAACATCTACCTGAAGATGCAGTGATGTTAGCACAAATCCCAACCCACACACCAACATGTCAGTCCTGCCAATTCTCCAATCTGATGCACCACACAGCCAGAACAGCAGCAATGATATGTAGAGCTTAGGGATATGGTTTAGTGGAGGACTTGTTAGCATTAGGTCAGAGGCTGGACTCGGTGATCTTAGAGGTCTCTTCTAACTTAGACTATTCTGTGATTCTGTAATGAGGGGATGCAAAAGGACATGGGTGGAGGCGAGGCTGGCTCTTCTGGCCTTGGCTTTAGTGTGCATAAAACGATCATAAAATCACAGCCCAAGGGAAATCTCCACCTAGATGTACCTGTCCCTCTGCATTGTTCAAAGAAAAGAACAGTGGGGAAGTAAGCTTGTTCAAAGGATTTTGTCTATAAGCCATTGCTGTAATTTCAACACAGGCACAGCAGTGCTGAGGAAGAAGTAGATATAATATTTAGAGGTTGGGCTCCAAGTTCTGGGAAATTATAAGTACCTATAAATCCAGATGTATAATGCAAACAGCATTATTTTGAGATCTTAAACTCTATCATTTCAGCTTAGACCAACTCAAACAGGCAAGAAGAAAGAGATGCCTAAGTGACAGTGAAATCAGTTCAAGCCTGTTAATTTATTTCATATTCATAATCTTGTCCTATAAATATCATTTATTCTGGCAAATAATTACATTATTTGAGGCTAGAAAGAAGCTGTGCAACTGTTCAATTCTTTCTGCATGTTGAGTGTCCTGAGTGTCTTGCAACTAGACTGGAGCCAGACATGTTTAATTCTTCTATGTTATTATTATGTTTCATTATAAATTAATATTGAGGATGTGTTTTTATTCCAGAGAGGAATTTGAACTTATTATTATTATTCAGAAAGAATTGCATTACTTTTTTGCTCCCCAGTTATTCCAAGGACACATCCCTTTCATTTGTAAGCTAGGTCATGCACAGCAACAAGAGGAAGACAAAAAAAAAAATATGATCAAGACACTGTTAAAATACAGCCACGAAATCAGGCAAGTAGTATATGTTTTCCAGTCTGAAAAAGGCTCACTTCATAGCTGAGATGCCCAGATACCAGTTTTCCTCTAGGCCAAAAAATATGTTAAATCTGTTAGGCAACTGATACAAGTCAGTTTTACAAGTGTCTGCTAAAACTGTTCCCTCTGGTAAAACTGGTACAGTGTGAAGTATTGGCCTTTGTTTCAATAAAATAAGTACCCAATTAAGGGTAATCATATTTGATGGAATTGACAAACCTTGTAATTTTTCTGCATGCATTGCCACTGCCAAATATTTTTCTGGGTCTGCAAAAGCAAGTGGAATGAAAACAGTGGAAGATCAGGAAGATCATCAGAACCATACAAGGTAAGAGAGAAAAATCTGAATAAGCAGAGGGTATGAAATGTGTTTATCTGAAAATGCTTTGGCTATGTGGAAAAAAAGAGGTGGTAGAACAGCTAGGTGCATTTCCAAAGGGTGGTTTAAAGCATGTATCTGGAAGAATGCTCTTACCTAAACAAACCAATGGGCAAATGAATGGCTATGTGAATTGTGTGGAGTCACCTGCACTGCACCAACATGGCTCAGAGAGGATGCCTCACCCCTGTGAGTACCACAGCTTCCCCACTAGAAATAACTGTATCCACAAAGCATACACATGGCACAGTCTTATTGGTGCTCCCTAACCTTTTTATAAGGTTGTAAGGCTCCCTAACCTTTTTATAAGTACATCTATTTCATATGACATAAAGAGTCTATGTCTAGACTCTCTAGACATCTAGAGAAACTGAACAAATGACCACTGAAAAGGAGAATGTGGATGGTAGGTTTTGCTCCACACGCACTGGATCTCTGATTGTGCTTATCAACTACCACCTGCTTTGAGAAGCTCAGGGTATAACCCAGGCGGCACAGCATGTCACAGATCTCAGAGTCCTGGTTTCAAATGAAGTTCCAGCTGCACTCTTGTATTTTCTAGTTTTCACCCCAAACCTGCCTTTTTATGATTTCTGAAACATTTAGACTGTCATCTAATCAAATGCAAGAATAATCTAAGTAACAATTTTTCTAATCTCCTAGGTACCTCTTTGTCTGTTCTACAGCTGTCCAATCTGGAAAGAAAAACATGGAAGAGGCTGATGAGCTGCAGCTTCTTGCAAAGTTGACCACCTGGTGGTTTAGCAGAATTCAATCCCCCACCAGCAGTGTGTGAGTATAGCCCATCTATGTTTAGAAGTGAAAGTATAGCACGCTATAGGAAAAAGCAGATAAAATATAACCAATATCAAGTCATATTTCTCTAATGTTTATATGCAGATTGTGCCCTGGGGAGGGGATGAGCCAAATGTTGCAGATGTGGAGGATGAGCAGGAGTCTTCAGCCACAGCAGCAGCATGCAGTGCTGCTCTCTGTGCCACATTATCTTCCAATCCCCCAATCTCTAGTCCCAGTGAATCAGAGCCACTGACTGATAGTAGGTTTCCCTAAGGGGTTGTGGAGTTTGGCCTCCTTCTTTGCTTTGATTGCGGGCTGTTCTAAGAGAGTCTCACCAGGAACAAATCCTATACCCTTACTGCTCCCTGTCCAAAGCTGTGGGTCCTCCTTAGTGCCAGATGTGCTGTTTACTGCTGCTTGCTTACCTGTGTTTTTCTCCTTAATCTAAAGAACATGCCAACACACTGTTTGGGAGCAGCGTGTCAGTCTGAGAAAATGATCCCAGGGGCTATGAATACCCCCTGCAAAGTCCTCTTCTGGGATCAAGCCAGTGCTTGAGTCACTGCCTTCATTCATCTGTCTTACTTAAAAATCTGTACTTCTTACATCTACTGTAAAAGCCTCCATCTCTTTTCAGAGACGAAGCCAACTCTTTGGGAAAGGATGGGCAGAGGCACTGCAAGCTGATGGTAGTCCTTTGCTTCTTCATCCCCCCCCAAAAAAAACACCTCAGGAGATGTTAAAACTTCATAAACCTAGAGGAGAAAAGGACTAGGAGTTGAGTCAACAGGATGGTTTGGTCCCACTGTAGAAGATGGGTTTCTAACATGGATAGGACCTGGCTGTGGGCTGCCAGCAGGGCTTATGTTACCACAAACCATTTTGTTACTTAGCTTGCGTGGAGGAGCCAAATCCAGAGAAGTGCCAAACACCTGAAAATTTGATGTTGCAGGAAGCTGGAGAAGCTCTGAAGCTCCCACATTTTGGCCCCCCAAAAATCTGCACTTCAGAAACTGAGAGTTTACTCTAAACACATATTTTCAGAAGAATCAAAAATAATGATTTCTTTTTCACCCTCCATCAAGCTTTTTTATTTTATTTTTATTTAGATGTAAACCTTGGTTCTTCCCTTCTTTTGCAAGCATGGCTATCTCACATGACCACTGACTCTCCAAATTTCTCCATTTTGCATATATTCTGCAAAGTCAGACTGTTTCTGCCTTGAATACCTCAAGGCACCCTGTATTATCCAAAGTACCTCCCAGATGAAAATGTTTAGGCTATCAATATCTACCCACTGAAAAAAAAAAAAAAAAAGAGATTTTTTTTTTTTTCTTGCAGAATCCTACCCTTGTCCGAAATCTAAAGACTTTACAAAATAGGAAAATGTCATAGGAAAAAAGAGTGGACAGCCTCCCAGCCCACCTGCAGCCAGTGCTAGAAGTCCCAGACATGTGGCTAGGATCACTTCAAGGTGATTTCCATCCCCAGCCACCAGAGAAAAAAACAGTTGATCAGAGACCTATGGGACAAGGCTCACCTTGCCTTATTTACCCCCTTGAAAGCTCAGCACATAGTTTAAACTAATTAATCAAAGGCTCCTGCGAAGAAAAGGATGAGGCTAGTGATGCACATCTCTCTCTATCAGTGGACCCAACACAGGTGTTTTAGGGCAGCTACCTGTTGGGAAATGGCTGAATTTATGTGAGATGAATCCTACCTTAAGATATTTTCTCACAGATACCCAATGCATGGGTTTTTTTTTTTCTACTTAAATTCACCAGAGCAAATTAAGATTGTAATCCTAGACTAAGCTCAAGAAAATGAATTTTTGTGCCCACAAAACCCCAGCTGGCTCCCATAGGGTTCTGGATCGGTTTCTGAAGGATTTCACCATGTTGGCCTCTTGTCCCTGTCTTAAGGCTTTTCCATAGACAGATCTTCTTTCTTTCTTTATACGCTTCCTGGCTTTCTTGTCATATCCTTAATGCCATCCCCTTGACACTGGTTTAGCATAGAGTTGGGTTTAGTATTATTACTATAAAAGGGAACGGTATAAAAAATCTATCTGTCATTCACCAGAGTAAGTACAGCTGAAATTTGCTGGACGGAGCTGGATTTTTTCTCTTCTTGTAAAGCAATATTTTCATTTAAAATGTGATAGAGCTCAGCTAATTCCAGCAATAAAATGGCTGCAATTGAATGCCGCAGTAGCTCTTGAAACAAGAAAATTGCTTTCTGAGTTCACTGCAAAAGATTAACAGACTGTCAAGTTTAAAAACTTATTGGCTCTTCTTAACACTTGCTAAGCACAGTATAGACTGTTTTATCCATTTGTACTCCCTCACTTGTCTCCTTCATATGCCTTATATAATAATTTCCAAAGTCAGAAGCAAAAATAAAATAAAATAAAAAGACATCAGCTAAGATAAAATGGCACAAGATTAAATAGCAGCCATAGAACCTGGCGAGAAAGAACAAAGAGGTTTAAAAATGAGCATATTTTACAGCATTAGAATGCCACACATTAAATATGGATTTTGCTGCTGATTATATTGTTACACATTCCATTGTTCCCATGCCATTGGCCTTCAGGACTTTATTACTTATGTAATTCCAAGATCTGACACAGCTAGAGTGAAATGCATCTGATCTCAGTGAATGGCATCAGATGAAAAAAGTGGATTTTAGGAGGAAAAAAATATCATTTTAATTTTACTGCAAGTCCATTGATTGGTGACAGATGTTGCCATTCCCATTTAATTATTCTTGATTCATATTACAAAGAAAAATATAGATAGATGTCAAAGTATTTGAAGTCATCCAGAAAAAGAGTTCATTTTAAAAAGTTGTCTTTTTTCTTTTTCAGCTTTTCCTTATCAAGGAAAACCTTACTCAGAGTAGTACATATAGTCTTCCAATATGTTAAAGATCTCAAGTGATACAGCATATGAAAGTTGCATTACTTGAGGCTGTGAATTTGATTATTAATCAAGGGCTAGGGAAAAGGAGAGGTCATTCAGGAGGAAGTGTTCTTTAGTGAGTGCTGGCACAAAGCTCCAACATGGCACTGTGTCAACAGAAGCACCTCAAACTGAAGTTTCATGACCAAAGTGTATTCAGAGCTACAGATATTAATATAGTTAATAGGCATTATTTAAATCAAAAGCATATCTAAATCCCAAGAAAGTGGCGGTTTAAACTAAATATGTAAAGTTTCCCTGATCTTTTTTCCTCATACTGGAATACTGGAGTATCTTTCAGCCTTATGTCTTAATGGACACAGGGCTTATACAGAGCAAGAATTTGTCTCTGACTTCCTCAGCACACCTGTTCTGCCAGAGAAAAACCTCTCTCCTGCAGGTGGCCAGTTAATAAACTGTAATAATTCTGAGAATTAAACATAAAGACTGCTTATTATTATATTTATCCTTTTTATTTTAAAGAATTAGTTTTATTCAAAAAATCTACTACTTCGATTTCTGGCTTTTCTTATGCATTATTTTTAAAAGAAATTCATGTTACCATGATCTTCTTCATGAAGGAGTGCAACTGTGATCAAAAAGCAAAGTTCTTTGGTTTAATCTTTGAAAGCGTAGTGACATAAGTACCTGAATAGAAGACATTCATTTTCTTTGAAGAATGGGATGTAGATAAGAAAAATCTCATCGAGACAAGACTATGTGTAGATGATTTTGTTCTATGATTCATGAAGTAATTAATTAATTCAAATAAAGAAAATGCTTTAAAGAGGCAAATAGAGGTAATTCCTCCCAATCTGTAGACACCTAGCAACACTTTGAAGTGTTCCACAGGCAGACGTCTGGTGCATCTCAGGCATTTGAGGTGTTTTAATAGAGTTCAGAGGAAGATAACCGAAGATACACATTCAACATAGGTGTACAAACAGTCAGCCTGAAGTGGTCATCCTTCACCATTAACTTTGCTGACAAGTCTATATGGCCCATGGTATATCACATTTCCAGTCTACTCTCTCTGCCATTCATGCTTGCCATTAAAGTGAATGTTCACAGATGTGCAGAGTTTTGATGTAAGAATAAAACAGTTCACATGGCAGAGCCCAGCCTTAGAGAGCCGCTGGCTGCAGCAGAGCCCTTACAGCCCTCTGTCTACATGGGGCTTCTCCATGGGGCAGGGAGACTGTGGATGACCACCATGCTCCCAGGCTGCTATCTGGAGATTGACCCTTGGGTCAAATTGCTACCCTGCTTTGAGACATCCTGATGACTTTTTTTTGTTAGTGAGCCCTGCTGGCACTGAGATCATCATCTCTCATTGGAGATACTCATGCCTGCCAGTGCTTCAAGGGATGGCAGATATGGACCCATACAGACTGCTGCAGAACTGTACAACTCCATGACTGGTGCTTATCAAGTGTAATATTTTACTCTGCATAGTCCTGCTGTCCAGCTGAAAAAATATCTAGAGGGATACACTGAGATTTGTCAAAATGCAGCTTCAGACCATGGTTATGCTCCTGTTCTAAATAACTTGTTCAAGCTGCCCCATAGACTTTGTATTCCTGGGTTTCCTTTGATGTGGTACACAGTAATTTGTACTACACTCACTGCCATTTTTAAATAAAATGCTTAATCTAGTTTCATTCTTGGAGTCTTGATTTAGTTATGGATCAAAAAATTGTGTGCAGATTTTATTTTTCTGGATTTGCTTTTAAAGATGTCTCCATAGAATGCAGCAGGTGAACTTTGTGTTGTTACAATAAATAAATAAATAAATAAATAAATAAATAAATAAATATTACTATGTAGAAATAAAACTCTGTATTTGGAATAGACATTTATCTCTGGAATAACCTCCATAGAAATGTATTCCACTGTTCTGCTAAAACGTCAACAGCTGAGAAGCATGACGGATCACTTGGCATTCTTAGAGTTGACTTTACCCTGCATAACATATTCCTGTTGCTAAAAGAAAGATACAGTGTTACAGCTTCAAAACCTCTATTATCGTAATTAAGAAAGTCATCCTTCTCAATGTATCCCCATGCTGTTGTGCTGACAGGAATGCAAATAAATGAACTATTCCAGACTTCAGTCTTAATGCAAGCAAAATGTGAAAAAAAAAAAAAAAAAAAAAAAAAAAAAAAACAGAGAGAGAGAGAGAGGAAAAATAACTCCACATCCCTGGACTCCTGGGAAAACTGGGTTGAAATCCATAGCATGAAAAAAATGTGTCTGTGCTATTTAACTACAGCTCACATCAGCTGGCATACAGAACTGCTCTAGGAAGGTACCCCCTGGGTAACAGCTAAGCATATTCCTGAGCTCTCCTTGGGGAATTCCTCCTACAGGTTTTCAGGGAAACATGCCTTCATTACCCATGACAGGCACAGCATCTCTCCTGTGTGGAGGTTTGGTGCCAAAGGAGAGGCATCCTTGGTTCTGCCTCTGGCCACCCACTCCAGGACCCTGCACTCCAGGAGGGAACAAAATGATAGAAATGCCCCTGCAAAACAACCCAGTCCCTCAGTTCTTGTTGTATTTTTCCTGGTGCTCCTATCACACACACTGCATGCTCCTGTGCTGTCTTGCAGAGTGAACGGTTTCCTTCCAAAGCAAGAGGGTGTGCTCAGTTCTGGGGACAGTTTAGTCCAGTAGCTGCTGCCAGCTTCAGCTCTCTGTCCTTCACAGTCCTTCAGAAATATCCCAGCAGGCTTTCCATCTCGTACCATCATTCACATCCCAGAATGTGAAGCACTTGCCCTCAGGTTTCTGATGTAAAAGCACCTCCCTGCAGGGCTGCAACACGATCTTCATATTAGTGCAGGCACTTTGAACCCAATAATTATGTTTCAGGACCACTGAGACAACATTCTGGCCACAAAGGAGACCTAAGGCAATGGCCTATGTCATAGGGATGTAGCCTGAAAAGAGTTTTCATGAAAAGAATTCCATGATACTAAGATTGTGGCTACTGAGCTGAACCTCTAAGTACCAGTCTCCATCTCTTTCGGGTCACCTGGAATGTATGAGCTGTCTCAACTGTATAGTTCTTCTGAGAAGGCTTGCTTACCCAGCAAGCTTGCTCAAAGCATTCCTACCATCACCCCAAAGCAATGAGTTTGGTGCAAGTCAAGGCAGCCATACCCAGATGATCGTAGCATTGCTGTGGTCTATGCTTCGTGGCTAATGATTACAGCCATCATCCTGGATGAGGGAGACTGAGATCAAAATCCCTCCTGGGCCTGAGGGTTCAAATCCAGTCTTGCAAAAAGAGTAACATAACCTACAGAATAGGGTACCTTCTGCCTCCGCTTCCCCTTATAAAGTGGCAATGGGATGTAAAAAAAAATATTAATAATAAAAATTCCTGAAAGCAGATGCTAGCTTTGCCTGTCCACCTGAATATGTGTTATACTGCAAAACTGTGCTTCCTCCTATTTGGTCTTCCTCTAATTTCACGGATATTGAGGCATCAAATCTTAGGCACAGGACTTATCACCTGGCAAATTGTCACAGGTGTAAGCAAGCAATAAACACCTGGGCACTTGGATGATCCACCTGAGTAAACCCATCAGAACTTCCAGAGGATCAGGGGGAATGAGGTCTGGGCTGATGTTCCAAACTCAGGTGCTTGACCACCTGTAATCTTGAGTTTCTTGCAAGAAACCATAGCAATCTTGAATTTCAGGCTATTAAAAGCTGATAAAACTCTCACCCTATACAGCCTTAGGACAGCAAGGAGGTCACTGTCCATATATTTCCTTCAGTGAATGTAAAGATTGCACTTATGCATGGTTCTTGTAAGAAATATAACATGCAGGAGGAAGAAGAAGAGAGTATCTGTGACCCTGGCTGCTATTTCAGTATAACCTGGAGCCAAAGCACAGCTTGGACCTGAATTAATCCATGGGTTATTTTATTATTATTATTAAAATAATAATTGGGTTCAAGCATAGCTCTTCCTGCAGATGTAGAAGACTGAGTTCGCTTGGTTTGTTTGGTTGCACATTTTTCCTTGTGTCAATCTAAGAAAAGCAAGGATAGTCTGTGAGATGGATAGAGATTCAGCTAATAAAGATGTGCATGGTTTGCTCACTAATGGATAAAACACTGAATTCACAGGCACCCTCAGTCGCTAATGGAAGCTGAAAGTTGTCAGGAAGACGTTGCTGTTCCATTTGGCGTGACACACACCCTCCTCGTGCTGACAGCTCTGCGAAGCTACATTTTTGAAAACATATTTTCTTAATGCATTTTTTGGCTAACCCAGTTGTCCCCATTGCCTCTGAAATGCTTTAGTCTAATTCACATTAACCAGCTTACTGAGATACCAACAACATTCTTTTTATCCAGGATCAATTGACCAGACTTACAGGATTGCTGATATTTAGAGAAAGTTCAAGCCCTTTCCTGACTGCTGTAGGGCTCTGAATTTCTCATTTCTGTGGCTCATTAAGAATATTCTGTCATCTATACACATAGTAGACAAATAGCTTTAATATTTCCCAAGATTACTTCCTTTTTTTTTCTTCTGTTAATGCTGCTGTTACTGATAGAGAACAAAGAGCAATGGATCCTAAGCTGGAAACCTAGGGCACAGAGGCAGTTCTCAGCCCGTCTCAAAAAACTTTCTCACAGCTTGAAACTTTCAAATGAATAGACCATGAAAATTTAGCTTGAATATACTTGAAGGGCTGACTGCCTCATTGCAGTTCACCCCATTTTAGCAGTTGTTACTACAAAATAGGGCTTCTGGGGTCTCAAGTATTTTGTGGCATATCTGAGGAGAGGATTTCCAAGCAGAGACATCTACAATTGTACAGATTAATGTACAGTTACAAGGATATCAAAGAGATACATAAATGTTGTATGGGGATTGAGACCTGAAATGGGAGCTCTGAGAAATGTACTGTGTTTACAGACCCTTTACAGTGCAGAAAAGTTTTCTATTCAAGCTTTCCAGAGAAATTTTGATAGAAGTATCAAAATATTCCATCCCAATATACAGCAGTGCCAGAATCAAATAACTTTGTGATTGGGTTTCCTGGAATTTAGTTTAATTTCAGCTTCTTTAAGAACTTCTGATAGAATAGTTCTAGTGATGTTGAAACTGCTTTTCAATTTTAGAAAATGTTTGGTTTCATTGTTTTTAATTGCTTTATGTCAGAATCAAAACATTTTATTAAAAAAAAAATCCAAAAGAAAAAAAAAATATGTGGAGATTTATTTATTTATTTATTTATTTCCCCACTAGATCAGAATGAGATACTTCAGACACCCTGGAGATATTTAACAGATGCATGGATGTATCCATGTATACAGCTTAGGGACATGGTTTAATTGTGCTCTTGTAGTGTTAGGTGGATGGTTGGACTTAATGATCTTAAAGGTCTATTTTAACCTAAGTGATTCTAGGATGATAGAACTCCATGAAATAAAACTTGGAAATTTCAAAATCATTTTTTTAAACAGGATCGCTGGCCTCTGCAGATCCCTCATTTCTATGTGGGTTCTATTTATTCCATCATATAGGGTAGCAAATTAAATGATCTACATTTGGAAATACACTACAGAAGTAATTTATCTTCCATTACTTTCAACCAGAATCTCCAAGATAACATGGCATTCTTACGTTGTGATAACCTAGCCACCACAAAATTAAGTCATGCATGTGACTTAGTTGTGGGTTTTTCCATTGAAGTAGCTGGATTGATTGGGCTGATTTTTTTTTTTATTATTATTATTATTATTATTTTCTCTTGGGGAACAATTACCGTGCCTCTCTGAAAGACCCTAGCAAAAGATTCTCTAACTGTATCTTTTTCTGTCCTTATACATAATATTTAAGTGCTAAAGTATATCTGTAGACTGCAGTGGAGATATCCCTCATGTACATCATCCTGAGATCAAAGCAAATCCCATTTCTTATTTAGCGTGGTCTAATATCACAGAATCACAGAATCACAGAATTTCCAGGTTGGAAGAGACCTCAAGGTCATCGAGTCCAACCTCCAACCTAACGCTAACAGCCCACCACTAAACCATATCCCTAAGCTCTACATCTAAGCGTCTTTTGAAGATTTCCAGGGATGGTGACTCCACCACTTCCCTGGGCAGCCTGTTCCAGTGCCTCACAACCCTTTCAGTGAAGAAGTTCTTCCTAACATCTAACCTAAAACTCCCCTGGCTCAACTTAAACCCATTCCCCCTCGTCCTGTCACCAGGCACGTGGGAGAACAGGCCAACCCCCACCTCGCTACAGCCTCCCTTGAGGTACCTAAAAAGAGCGATAAGGTCACCCCTGAGCCTCCTCTTCTCCAGGCTGAACAAGCCCAGCTCCCTCAGCCGCTCCTCATAGGACTTGTTCTCCAGGCCCCTCACCAGCTTTGTCGCCCTTCTCTGCACCCGCTCAAGCACCTCGATGTCCTTCTTGTAGCGAGGGCCCCAAAACTGAACACAGTACTCGAGGTGCGGCCTCACCAGAGCTGAGTACAGGGGGACGATCACCTCCCTAGCCCTGCTGGTCACGCTGTTCCTGATACAAGCCAGGATGCCGTTGGCCTTCTTGGCCACCTGAGCACACTGCTGGCTCATATTCAGCCGACTATCCACCAGCACTCCCAGGTCCTTCTCTGCCTGGCAGCTTTCCAACCATTCCTCTCCCAGCCTGTAGCTCTGCTTGGGGTTATTGCGCCCCAGGTGCAGGACCTGACACTTGGCCTTGTTAAACTTCATGCAATTGACCTCAGCCCATCGGTGTAGCCTATCCAGATCCTCCTGCATATATATATACATCTATATACATCTATAATCCAATTAGACTCCTAAGGACTTGATGCTTATCCTTCGTTAGTTATACCTATGTTGTTTCAGATCAACACAGATGACTGCTAAATTATCTCAGACATGCCAAATTACACCAAAGTAGTTGTTTAAAAGATGTGGAAAAGCTAGGGCCAATTTTAAGAGAAACCACTTACATATCTCTTAATTGAACTCTCTTATTTCAGCTAGTCACAGCCATATGTTTACTCCATCATGATAGTGTACAAAAATTTATTTTATCTGGGAATTTGAGTTTCAATCAATTACATTAAAATTAAAACACTAAGATACGTACTGCCTTCCTACCTATAAATGAATCCAGGAAACTTTAAGAAATTAAAATATAGAGGATTAATACCTCCAGCCATTCCGGAGAGTAATTTGCAGTAAAGCCTAAGCAATGACTGTTCTGCATTACCCAGCTCTGCTTCAAATGAGCATTTCTGCCCCCTGACTGATTATGTCAAAGTGGCCAACGTGTGTGTGTGTGTGTGTGTGTGTGTGTGTGTGTGTGTGTGTTTGTTTGTTTGTTTCCCATCCAAATGCATCACAGGTACAGGGAAGTCAGGACAACTACCAAATACCACTAAGATTGTGGCCACTAATTTGCCTCCATAAACCCAAATACTTTCAATATTTATTGTATTCCATGTCTCCCAGGGAAAAACAAAACAAAACAAAACAAAACAAACAAACAAAAACCCTAGCCTGCGGGACAAAAAGATTTGCCTAGATTTTTATGCTTTGGCAGCAGCTGGCACAAACTATTAAATATCAGCTTTATTTTGGAAAATTGAGCTTAGCTGTTGTAGGCTATCCCACAATCACTTGTCTTCTGCCAAAATTTTTATTCTCATTTACTGGATCCTACATTTTCTTCTAGCACTGGACATGAATTAATAATTGCGTGCACCAAACAGACAGACTTGGAAGATGACTGCTTTTCTTTGCTAACAGGAACTATACTCAAGATGTAATTTATAACCTTTTTAACCAGTCTTTGCTCTCAAGGGCTTTTGAGGTTTGAATTTCTTTTCCTGGAGTGGTGGGCTCTGGGGATTTTTCCTTCTTGTTTAAAGCCATATGAAGCTCAGAGCCACATGACACACAGCCAAGGGACTCCTTCACAGGACTGTGTGATTGTGTGTGTGTTTGTGATGGTGGAGGTCAATGGAGACCACTTTGGGAGAGAAACGAGACTTTCAGATGTAATTCCTGAATAGGTGGATCATGACCCCTGATATTTTCAGTCCCGCACAATCCACTTTCAATGGGAGCATTGTCCAAACTTCCCACATGACCTGAATATTATATGGTATGGTGGGACATAGTAACAGCAGTCCTTCCACACTGCTTGGTTCAGTTCCTGTCTTCCTTGTCCACCTTTCTTGTCCCTTGGATAAGCTGTATTTTTTCCCTCACCTATTTCTTTCCCCAGTTTTACTTTTCCCTGTTATATCACATCTTTTTTTTTGTTTGTTTTTCCTTTCTCTTTTTTTTTTTGTTATATTTGATGGTGTTAGGAATTTGTTATTCTTAAATTTGACTAACTACTAGAATTCTGAGATAGACAGATTAATAGATCTAGAAAGAGATACTGTTTTTTTATGCCCCTCTTTGCAGAAATAGTCCTAATATCGGATGTGCTTATCTCCTTAAAGCGCTCTTCCCAGACAGCAGCTTGATGTCCTGGTACATTTTCTTTAGCCTCTTTATCTACTAATCTGTAAACTTTCTACTGTTTTTTAAGATGGTGCAGTCCACATTGAACTTGCTTGTGTCTGGACTGGTTTTCATTACTACAAACATCACTGATCACAATGTGTTTTTAAATTGCAGGCACAGAGACAGCAGAGCAGAAACCACTTCATCTTAACAGCCTTGTGCCGTTATGGAGGGAGGGAAAGCTGTTCCATTCAGAGTTTTCATATGTGCATTTTTCCTATGCAAAGTATAGTTCACTTTATGAAGCTAAATATTCAAAATATTTTTTGCATTTCTATTATTATACTTGAGGATTGTGGCCATGTGATTATACAACACCTGAATAAATAAATAAAAAAAAAATTGTCCTTTGTTGAGAAGTTACGCAGTGTCATGAAGATCTTAATAACTGCAAATCCTTCATTCCTCATCACACCAGCTCAGCACTGTAAAGGAGCAGGAGCCCCTCTCCACAGCTGGCTTCATCGTTTGGCTCTATGCTGACAGTTTTGACTGGCATTGCTGCTAATGTGGACACAAACCAAGGAACAGTCTCCTCCACCTCTCCTCAATTTGGAAAGTCTGGGCTTTGCTCTAGTGTTCACGCAAAGGCATTTGTTTTCCATGGAATTTTAACTGTTTTTGCCAACCTCTAAATTAGTTCTTGTTCATACCAAGAAAGTGCAATTTGACCCAATGGTGGCACCAATGCAAGACCCAGTGCAACAATGCTTGTCCTCTGAGGAATCTGTCCTGGTGGGAATGCTAACATAGCACCTTTTTGCTGCCCGTCCAATTGTACAGCCCATGCTCTAATAGTAGCAGAGGTCCCAAGCAAGCCTGCTCTTTCTCCACCTGGTTCAGCAGCACCCACTGATCCACACAGAACACAAATGTTACAGGGGGAAGTTTAGTACGTGGCCCACAGTGCTGTGTCCTGCAGCAAAGGGTGGTGACCATGAAAGTTTAAAAAAAAAAAAAAAAATAAATCCAACATAGAAAACATCTGTGACTCTCTTCTGTCCAGGTTTATTTTTCCAATACTTCACATACCACAAATACTTCAGTATGACTGCTCCATCAGAACAGAATAAAAGGAAAATAAAAACATGCAATGTTTCATTAAAAAGAATACTTTTATTGATGTGACAAATTTGTTCAAACATTCTGTAATCCCCCCACCCCACATCCCCTTTCTCCACCTTATCTTTCTGTTTCCCTCTCTTTTTAAAACACACTTTATTCTCCTGTTGGGCTGCTCAGCCTGTCAGCTTCTTGCTGCTTCTGGGATGTTTGGCTGCCCTCAGACCATCATATGACTTCAGTTAGCTTGGGGGGCTCCAGCTGTGCTCTTAATGTCATGGACAGAGGTAACAAAAGGGGAGAGGGTTAAGAGAATCAAATACATTATTAGACATTTTTTTAAAATCCTCCTGAAGAAGATGTAAATCACATGCTTGGCAGGCAGATTTGGGGATGTCACATGGGGGTTTGTTTGATTTTTCCTTGATTATATCCCCAAACATTTGCTATTTCTTACATTTTTTTCCTTTGTTTGTCTTACTCATTCCACATTTATTTCTGTTTAAGTCCAAGGGGTCAGAACCTAGGATAAAATGTTGACAGTTCCTGAAGCTGATACAAGAGCTTTCTTATCCAAGCTATTTGGGAACCTATTTGGGATTGCTCACCATTGAAATGTATTCTGGACCTTTTCTCTATTGGCCCAGCTCCTTGCCCAATTGACAGAAACCACCACTCAGTCTGCAAAGCACTACAGTACATAAATTGTTTCAACATACAATCTTATATGCATTTTGGAGGTGTTTGTTGGTGAATAGCTCAACATGAGCCACCAATGTGCACTTGCAGCCCAGAAAGCCAACATATCCTGGGCTGCATCAAAAGCAGTGAGGCCAGCAGGGTGAGGGAGGGGATTCTCTCCCTCTGCTCTCTCCCTCTGCCCTGCCCTTGTGAGGCCCCACCTGGAGCCCTGATTTCAGCTTTAGGGCCCCCAGCACAAGAAGGATGGGGACCTATTAGAATGAGTCCAGAGGAGGGCCACGAGGATGACCAGAGGGCTGTAGCAGCTCTCCTATGAAGACAGGCTGAGGGAGTTGGGGTTGTTCAGCCTCTAGAAGAGAAGGCTCTGAGGATAACTTAGAGCAGCCTTCCAGTACCTAAAGAGGACCTTCAGAAAAGCTGGGGAGAGGCTCTTTTGTCAGGGAGTGTAGTTATAGGACAAGGAGTAATAGTTTTAAACTAAAAGAGGAGAGATTTAGATTAGATATAAAGAATAAATTCTTCACTCAGAGGGTGGTGAGGCCTTGGAACATGTTGCCCAGAGATGTTGTGGATGCCCCATCCCTGGAGGTGTTCAAGACCAGGCTGGATGGGGCTTTCTGCAGCCTGGTCTGGTGGGAGGTGTCCCTGCCTATGGCAGGGGGTTAGAACTAGATAATCCTTACAGGTCTCTTCCAACATAAAACATGCTATGATTCTATGATACCCAACAGAAGTTGAAGCTCAAGTGCCTAAGTTCATACCTAACCTATGAGCAAGGAGATGAACACATCATCTCCTAAAGACATTCCTCAATGATTTACCTCAGGCAGTCCAGTATCTACTAAGTTGAAAAGGATTTCCTGGCTACCTTAGATATACCTTTCTCAGCACTATTTGCTCTTGCGTAGTTGATCCTCTTTGACTATGGGGAGAATGTGTTGAAAATTTCCCCCAAATTTCAGAAGATGACAGTAGGAAGAAGTACCTGAGATGTGGGGAAGTGAGAAGGACTGATCAACAATTTAAAATTGCCAGAATTAAATGTCCACAAGAAAAACTGATGACTTCAAATCATTCTCCTACTACTTTCTGGTTTTCTTCAGAACTGGCATGGCCACCTGGGAAGAAATGAAATCTATGTGATCCCTTTCTTGCACAAATCCCCCATCCCAGTCAAAAGCCAAAGATACAGAAGGAAGAGGCATTTTCTTCATATCTTTCCATCAACTGGAAGAGGACTGACAGATGCTTCATAGAAAAAAAGCTAACAGCTCTGTGTGGATATTTGCTGTCCCTATTCCATCCTACCTCACCTCCCATCTCAAAACAAGACCAGGGACCAACAGAGGAAAGTGCTGAATCCAGGGTATCTTTCATACCCATCAAGACAGGTACAGACAAACCAGGGAGAGAGTAGACTCACCCTTTACCATCAACCATCATCTTCCCTTAGCCTGTGACTACCACTTGATGTCCCCAGACAATGCTATCATTGCAGCAGGGAGGACAAGACGAGGTCAACAGTTCATATTGGACCAGATGACCTCCAGAGGTCCTTCTTAGCCTCAGCTATTCTGTAATTTTGAGAACATCATCCATTTGTCTGAAGCATTTCCCACAACCTAATTGACAGTAGACTATCAGCTGATGCATCTACAGGCTGCTGATGACCCATGGACAGTTCATCTCCACTGCATTTTGTGGTGGACAATGTTGTTTTTCATACAACAGTTCCACCTTGAGAAATAAATAAATAAATATATTTTGGTGAGCAAAAGTTTATTTTTATTTTTAATGAAAGCTCTATTTCTTCTTGTTCCTCTTTTTTTTTTTTGACATTATGAAGTTCTTCAAAACTAAAAAGATGAAGCTGAAGAAAAAATCACATGAAAATTTAGGCAGTTGGACTAGATGATCTTTGAATATCCCTTCCAACTCTATTGTATTCAATTTACTTTGACAAGTTTGCCATAAAATTATTTATCATTTGCCTTCTGGCTCCAATTATTCTGCAATCAGATTGTGTTGGAATAGTGAAGAAATGAATGGTAAAGAATGGGGAAAAAATATTTAAGTATCTTTTTACATGATTATAGATAGATGGAAAAACTTTTTTTTTTTTTTTAATCAAGAAATAAATATGTAGCTATGCTGATGGAAAAAAATTGCACCGTGTGTGTGATTATTGAATTTTGTCTAATAACTTTGTTATTCTTTAAATACAAGCCAGCTTCTATGGACCAGGCTACCAGGCTACGGTTTGTTTGGGAGTAGATCACAGGATATTCAAATGTGGTCAGTAGTTATAAATGGTTTATCTCAGCTGTTAAAATTAGGTTCCTTTATGATTATTATTGCTTTTCATTAAGAGATACTGCTGCTTCTTCGTGCCTTTCTGGAAATGATTTTGTTATAACTGTGCAAAGTGGATCTTCATATATGATTTAATTTAGTTTAATATATGTGATCCCGTAAGTGTGGTTCGGAGGATCAGAGTGAAAAAGGGGAGGATTATGTATGGACATACACATGAGATGGTCTTGGATTATCTGCCCCATGTTTACTTGAATACAGCCAGATGGTGATCCTACTGCAGCCATAAAGACGTTTACCATTGACCTCAAAAGGAGTAGAATAAGATACTTCACACACAGCAGTTCCCAAATCTCTGGAGCAATTTTCCTGCTATAGTGACAGCTCATCAGCCACTGCTGAAAAAGCTGCCTAATTTTCACAAGAAGATTCTCCAGTTTTCAGCAAATTCACAGAAAGCAGTTCCACACTATGAACGGGAACATGTTAGCTGTCACTATTGTATTATCTTTATTCATAACTCTGATTTGATATATATGTAATGAAATTAGAAAGACAGCACATGTGTTCACCACCTGAGCAGATGAAAACATCATTGTGAAAGGCTAAGATGATAAAGTATGTTCCTCTGCAGTTCCAAGGTGCAGTCCTGGATCTGTTAAATATTTACTTTTATAAAACCAACTTAGGAGAGATTTCAGTTTCTGAGACAAGGAAAGGTCTCTGTGAACAAAAGACTGCAGAATGGATGAGCTTTTCCAGGAAAATTAGGTTTGAAAACTTGGGGAAATAAACCATTCTCCTCTTAGAAATTGTTTTTAAACTGACCTGATTTCAAAAGCTCAGGGGAGCTTTGTTAAAGTGGATAAAGAGAAACCCGAAAAACAAGAAAGCACTTAAATGTAACATCTGAAATGTTCAATGCTATGTTGCATAAGCACTCACTGTCTTTTTCTTCCCCTGCATCTCTGTGTCTCTTTCCATACCACTTTCCTGTCATAAGACGAACCTCAGAGAAGAGGGCAACAAAACATAGAAATAAAACTACGTGAATTTATTAGTCTCCTTCTCATCTGGCCTCAAAGAGGAATTTGCTCTCTCCTACCACTCCAGCACCAGAAGGAGAAAACAAAACATGCATCTGCAAGTGCCTGATGGTTCAGCATAGGGAAACTGGATGAAAGACTTGCTGGGGTATGTTCCCAGGCTTGGCAATGCAGCTGCACTAGCCAGGGATGATCATCATGGCTGCTGTGAAGCCAGTGGAGTTACAATAGCTTACACCAGCAGAGCATCCAGCCAGTCATATTTAACTGCATTGATGCAGCTGTTTTAGAGTAGTCCAACCAGTATTGGTGCAAGCAGGTGACTTATACTAGTGTAGCTAGTTTGGATACATGATAAAAATGTCATCTCCACACATAATTGAGCCTCTAACCAGCCACTCCCAAGGCTGTCCTGGGGGACCCTCAGCCCCACAGGCTTGGGGACACCCCTTGCCTTTGTCTAAGGGGAGATATGGAGCATCTTACAGACTGAGAGGGGTGGAGGTATGAGATTTTGTATGGGATGAAGGCAAAGGCATTTTAGGATTGGTTAAGGGATGTTTTGGGGAGAACACAGGCCCAGGGAAAGGAGTGGTCAATGTGGTTTGGAGAGGAAAAAATAAGAAAATGAAGGCTTAAGGGTAATAAAAGAGCTGATTGTGTGTAAACAGTTTGCTGGTAAGTGCACTTGTCTGGCCATGCCCTGCTTGTGATGAGCACAGTCTGCCTTGTCTTCTTATTCAGTTCCTTTCTAACTCTCTTCTGGGTCCATGTACAGAGATCTGAGTGCAGCCATGGGGGTGGGACCAGGCCTCAGAGACCCACGCACCAGGACCTGGCACAAGTGTGGGTGTGCAGGTGAACATGTGGTAGCTACTGAAGATCAGGCTGGATGAGCCAGTGAGTAACTGAGGTGGCCTGGGAACTAGAGGGGTCATTGTGCCTGTGAGCAGGGAACCTGGAGGAGGTGGCTCCTGGAGGGACCATGGAGCCCCAGGCAACTGCCTGGTGTCTGGATGTTGATTTGGAAATGTGTGTGTTGGTGTGTGCAAGGGGGTCTGTACAAGCAGCTGGAGCATATAGACTTGTACTTCCAGATGCCAGCAACTGAACAGACTGAAATCCATGAGCAGCTACTGGGTAGGCTGAGCATCTGAGCCCAGCTGCTGGAGGGATCCACACTGTAACACATGCCCTGTAATGGATCTCCAAGCTGCTCAGCCAGAGACAGGAGCAGGATGAGGCTAATAGTGCTGTTTATTTTCATGTGAGTGCTCTGTGTGTTGGCTGTGATCTCCTGTAGCAGGCACTTGTATATACCTATGTATGGGGTGTGTAGGTGTGCTAGGTATGTGTGTGCCTTCTGGGAATATGAGCTCAGCTTTGCTACCGTTTGGGCTGGTACTGTGTTACTGGGACAGCCTCGCTCGTATCAGGCTACAAGATCTAACAGAGTTCATTAAGGAATGAGAGTAAAATGTATTATTCAATTGTGACTGTGAATATGTAGTGATGCTTATTTACTTTGGATGGTTTCACAGGCTGACCATCCCTCACTGGAAATCTCCACAGTAGACAAGACCAGACATAGTCTGTGCTCATGAGCAAGTCCCTTCCTTCTATTACCCATGTCCAGGAAAACCAACCAGAGAAAAACCTGTATCAGAATGACCTCAAACATAGTTAATGTGTTCAGTCATTTAAATTCTTCAGCTGAAAAGGGATAAGTAAGTGCGAAGTCCATCTGTTTCCAAAGCATTGTGGCTGCATGTTAGGCAAGAGAACCAAAGTATTCCCTGTGAGATACATACTTGTAGATGCAAAGATTGATTTATTTTATGCATATTGGCCAAAACACTACCTGGTGTGAAAATGTTAACTATGTTTGGGAAACAGTGGCACAGGATTTTCAAGCAGGACCTGAATATTCCAACTTGCAGATGAGTTGTGTGTTAAAAAGAAAATATCTGAAAATGGAGTCATTTTAGTTCAGGAACCCATTTTCTTCTTTAATGGTTATAATATTTATATTTAAATTAATTCTCCCCTTTCCCAAAAGTGATGTGAAAGTGTGAGGATTTTGCTTTCCCTTTGCATCAAGTAAGTTCCATGTGTGATTAAAGAAGCCCATTCAAATTAATTTTAGAGATTTCCCATGTGGTCTTTCCAGTCTTGTCTCTGCCTTGGTAGTTTCTGGAGAAGGCAATACTGTAATGTCTTTGCAGGACCAAACCTCATTGTCAACTTTCCCTCCTCTCTGTGCTACTGAGAGCCATGGCTCATCTCACACACACCCCACCACACTAAAAAGAAATATAACGTCTTGCTCCCAGCATCATTCATTGCAGCACTCTTTGGGTATCTTCTGCCTGTTGGTGATTTCTGGTTCACCATCACAATGAAGTTTTTGACTGACCCAGAGCCTAGAAATCTATTAAATGTGTCCATGTTCTGTGGTGTCTTAAGAAATAAGCAGGTAGATGACCAACCTTATTGATTTTGGAGTCCAAGGGGTAGAGAAAGAGCTTCACACACCTTTTGAAGATCAGCTGGCCAGGACTATTTCCTCTCAGGAGAAACACATTCCCGTTCAGTGCTTGAAATATAGAACAGTGCTGCTTAGCCTTATGCACTGAGCCACATATTTACCTCTCAGCAGTCATGAAGAAAGACTTTGTGAATTGTCACCAGCTTTTCAGTCCCTCAGCACCAGTCTCTATCTGTAGCCAGTGAGTCTAATTCTGTTCTTTAAACTGGAGCAAATGAAAAATCACACTTCTGAGGTGAGTGGAGGTGAGGCAAGTATCAGACACTTTTCACACAAATAATATCATCTTAGGCTTAGGACAAAGAGACAGACACATAAAAAGCCCCAAGCCTAACATTTTATATGCTCAAGTGAGTGAAGTCAGTATCACCCATAGGAGGGGAAAGCATAGTTATGTATAATCTGCAAATTCCACTATGCCTTCTGCATTGACTTCCAAACCTGCCCAGCAGTATAATGCCCATTAGAAGAAACACAAGAAACACACCCGTGGGGCACCTTTAGGGCTACACATCAGTCCTTCAGAATCCCTCCAGGACTTCAGGATTGAGTTTGAGCATCTCCAGTAGTAGTGTGTTACAGGTTTAGCTTTTGTTCCATTCATTTTGCTGATTTATTATTTTTTTTTGCTTTTTCTGAAATCAAAGAAATATTCTTACTTTTCCCCAATCATATTATCACTGATCATAGAGTTTTACTAAATGAATGTTAAAACAGCTGGATTAAAGCATTATCACTGATTAATTTACCAGACATTGTATAAATACATTCCAAATAACTCCACAAAATCATTTATTTTTGAAAAATAGATTATTTATTATTGTTTTAAAATTATTTTAGCTTGTTGTTCCAAGTAACAGCACTTGGGATGGGAAGACAAGTGCTCTCTAGTCCCTGGGGGGCAATCTAATTTGCTATTTTAAGCATAGTTTAAGTTTCTGCTAAAGAAAATTGGCAGCAGGCAAAGGTCATTTGGCTTGTCCAGAACCATATTTAACACTTTTTCTTTTTTTCTTTTCTTTTTTTTTTTTTTTATCTCTGAGAATAAACACATTTTTTGCTTCTTCGGTGACCCTCTTCCTGTCTTCCTTGTTTTTAGAAGATAATTTAACTAGATTATCTTCTAGGGAAAAGTGAGGTTTTTAAAAGCATATATCTCTGTGTTCCATGTCTGAACTTCTCCCAGCTTTGTTTATGACAGTGTGCTTGCTTGAGTGAATAACCCTGATGAAAGCCAATGTTATGAACCCTGGTAGGAGTTTATGAACTTCACCTTAATACTCTCATTTAAATCTTCTCTTCCCCAACCCATGACCCATGACAAGATTTGAATCCCTTTCTTTATGACTTAATCTTTTTTTTTTTTTTTCTTTTTTTTCTATTGCAGCCATATCTTGTCCAGTATTTCCTACGTACCAGAGATCTCAACTGTGCTACACCATCCTAAATCCATGACTTGAAAAGAGCAAGTTCTTCCAGCAAGGAACCCTGGTTCATTCCTTAGCTGCTGGGAGACTAAATTCTTCCTCAAATGCCGTGGGATGCCACAGGATTCAGCCCAGAGCAGAGCAGGCTGAGGGGAGGCCTCATGGCGGCCTGCAGCTCCCTCACGAGGGGAGCGGAGGGGCAGGCGCTGAGCTCTGCTCTCTGGGGACAGCGACAGGAGCCGAGGGAACAGCATGGAGCTGGGACAGGGGAGGGTCAGGCTGGGGGTTAGGGAAAGGTTCTGCACCCAGAGGGTGGTCGGGCACTGGGACAGGCTCTCAGTGCAGTGGTCACAGCCTCGAGCTTGCCAGAGTTCAAGAAGTGTTTGGATAGTGCTCTGAGACACATGGTTTGGGGTTTGGGTGGTCCTGTGTGGAGTCAGGAGTTGGACTTAGTGATCCTTGCGAGACCCTTCCAATTCAGGATATTCAGTGACTCTAGGATTCTGGGAGTGAACCTACCCCTCCTCCAAATTATGCCTGCTGGTGGGTAAGAGCTTTGCCTGAAGCTCTTTTATGATCCCAGGAGCACCTGCAGGGTGTATGTACAATGGAAAGATCAATGGTAATCTTTCCAAGAACACAGAAGCATGTACAGATAATCAGTTAAAAAATCAGTCATGAGAACTCATTGGATGGCCCATATTTATGCATAATTAAGAGCCTTGGGTCATCCTGATAGAAATTCTACCTGGCACACAGAGGAATCAGAGAAACGCTGTGACAACAGGCCATCCAGATCCAGTCAGCACTTGTAGGGCTCTTATGTAAAAATGCTCCGTTCCTGCTGGGCTAACATAGGTTCTTTCTTCAGGGAAAAGATAACTCCTTCACAATAGAAGAGGTTTTACCAAGTGAAGTAAGATATAATAAATTTCTTGAAAGTACACTAAGTCTCCCAGAAATTCAGAAAAACAGTGGTCCTTTTACTGAGCATGAAAGATGTGTTTAAATTAAGACAAAGACATTTCTTCACACAGCAAACCCACGTAGGACATAACTGTTAGCTTTAATATATATACATATATAAAAAAAAAAGTGAGATGTGAAGGGCTCAAAGCAATATGACACACCACCATTCATATGGTACGGAAAAGGGACCCTGCATTCAGCTGTTAGATTCTTACTCTAAAAATTGTAGAAAAAAATCAGTCCTACAGCATGTCCCCAACTTCCTTACATTCCCTTTACTAAAGGCAGGCTTTTCTTCATTTATAGCACAAGCTGCCTATAGCCTACAGCCAGGTTAATTCTGTCATGTGCTCCTGCGAGCTGGTCCCTCCACACCACATAGACCCATACCTCCCTGAGATTAAGGCCAGAAGGAATCATTAAAATATGAACTGTAGTATTCCAGCTGCAATTGCAAGAAGTCCAACAGCTACCAAGGTTTCCAGCCCAGTTTGAAAATATGATGAGATGGAGAAATTCCCCTTGATAATATGACCCTATCTTCTTTCCCCTTAAAAAATGATGCGTTTCACTTTTGGTTTAGTTCAACTGACTTCAGCATCCCACCAGTCCTTGTTATCCTCTCTCCAGTGCAGATAAGAACTCTATAATGCTCTCTATTTCCTGCTCAGGAGGACTTAGCTCTATATAATTAGCCACATTTGGTGTCCCTTCAATAAACAAGATGACTGGATATCTTTCTATTCCCCTGCTCATTGCTCAGCTTGCTTTTGCAGACACAGCCCTTAAACTGTGGCTAGCATTCCTATATCCTTTTCCCATGCTTTCACCATTAGGTCCACATGCCGCCTCTGTCAGACAGTAAGGATCCATCCACTCCTTTGTTTGTACCATGATGCTGGGAGCACCAGGGAATGGCTCATTTGCTCATCACAGCTGTATTTTACCATCTACACAATGCAGTATTAACATTCAGCACACAGTGTCACTTCTCCCTTCTAAGTCCTTACCACTCTGGCACTGTTTCTGACACCCAGAGAATAAACAGCATATATTTCATATTTGTTCTGAAATTAGCGATGAGAACATGGGATAATACAGGACACAGCAATAAACCTGTGTTTACAGTGGCTTGATAAGGTGCAGGCAGTACAGCTAAGTTCAGGGATAAGGAGCTCCCCTTCTTCCTTGAGGTTATCAGTATGTCTGTCACCATTAAAGCATAAATCTGTAGCTTTAAATCCTATGTTCTTCTATATTCCTTTAATTCTGTTTTTAAATCTCGGACACTACCATTCAGCTCTTCAGCTGGTGTGAAATGCAGCAGGTCAGTGGACATATGCCATTTTAAACCAATTGAGGAACTGGCCCACAGTATTCTAAGCCTCCTTGTTTCTCATGCAATACCACCTGCCTTCTTGGGCTACTGAGTGCACATAAGAAGCCTTCAAATGTCTCCTGGAATGATTCAGCTGATTAAAAATATTGTCCTTTCCATGGAGGTCCTCTGAAGAGTGACAGCAAGAAAATAGCACACTGTTTTGCTCTGCTGACCCAAACAAAATAGATTTATGGCTCAAATGTACAGCTGAGGCACCTTACAACTCCCCTGATGGTTGTAGTGGACTGAAATCTTGAGCTGATGTGAGTTGCTCATCCTCAGCTGGAGGGTTAGGCTGCAGAGCTCATTCAGATCCTCACTTTGGATTCTCTCCAAACCCAGTTGACCTCTCTTTTTAGGGCTGGGCTGCAGCTGCAGGCAGAATGTGCATCTGCAGAGCCCTTGCTGAAAATAGTTGTCTTTGTTGTGACTAAGATATTTAGATCTTTTCTCAGTAGCACCCTTATTTGATTGACTGATGTGCCTGCAAGTTATTTCTGAATCTGGGTTATTTCTATTTCTGATGTAAGATTCTAGATGCTGTGTAATTGCTAAGCCCACTCTTTTATTTGATAATGCTTTTTAATCTAAAATAGGGAGCAAACTGTTTGGTTGCATAAAGTCTGTATTTGTGTCAGAAATATTGATGGTCACAACCAGACTATGGGCGTCTTCCTCATGTATTAAATTACATTGCTTAGAAGCATAACAAGTCAACATCATGCCCTCCTGCGCTGTCACTTAGCAATCTTTTTTAGTTCTCTTCTTCCTTTCCTGTTAGAAAAATACAGTGCTGTTCAGTAACTCTTTCCATCTCAGGCTCATGAAAGGAAGAAGGGATGATGCAAATATGACTGTGTTGTTACACACTGATTGCTTGATCAGCCCTGCTAAAATTGGTCTGATGTTTTGCATTCTGATTAGAATTGACTGATATGCAGGATTCAAGAGTAAAATATAAAATTAAATATGAAGGTATGTAAATATCATCATGTATCGGTAAACATATGAATATTCAATGATATTTCATTGAAGTTCCTGAGGAAAACTTGATAACTAAAGGTTTCCAATGTAAGAAGATAAGTGATGTTTACTATCTGAGAACTCCTGAAACCATGCAGGCCTGTGTGTGGACATATGCATGTACATGTTTTCACCCATTAATGAAACTTTTGGATGGTTATAAAGCTAGTTTAAATGGGCCTGTTTTAACTGGAAAAGAAAAGCTAGGATGATCAACCTAAAAAAATGACCCTCAACCACATAAGCTGACCAAACAATGTAATGTGTTGCAAGAGTCCAAAAATTGGAAAAAAAATAAAAAAAATAAAAAAATAAAACTCTGGATTTATACACTACTCTTTTTTGGCACTCAAAATATATCTCAGAGAAGCTACCTTTAATTCAAACACAGGTGATGTGTTAACAATTACCATGTTTTCACACAAATCACTAAAACCAAAAGCAATTCCACTTTTTAGGAGTAATTTGTATTCCGCATGTCAGACTTTCATAATAATGTAATGTTTTTTTTGTATTCTACCTTCTCTGTATTCTCACAAGTAGTATCAAACAACCATCTACAGCAAAGGTAAATATTTTAATTTGTGTGCACTGGGTTTATGTTGGAGTTATGCTTTTAGCTGTTGCTATAGGAACAGAGATGTGGCCAATTTACAATGCTTTGAAACTAAGTCTTCCTTCACACACGTATAATGGGGAGTTTTTCGAGTCTGGTGTCTGAAGTTTCTGAAGCTCCCAGGCATTCTGGGCCCAGTCCAGCCACATAGATTGAGTGACAACTTGCTGTAACCATTCCTCCTATTCCTGGGAGCCTTTGTGACACCAGGCACTCATCCTGATGCCCCAAAGCTGCAGGCAAAACAAGGACTGGAAGAGGAACAATTCCGTGAATGGATTAAGCAGAACCACCAACATAAGTATTCTTTTCATATTAAATAGATCATTACCTTTCTTAATACTTTTTAAAAATATTTTTCAGAGGTTAATTTTGGAAGACGCATTAAAAATGGTTTTGAACTGCAGTAATTCTTTCCTTTTTTTTTTTTTCAATTAATGACACAGGACGAATGTTCTTAGTATTGACTTGCAGTAATGTCCAGCTGTTCCCATGAGGTGCAGGGTCTTTGTGCTATGCACTGTTCAAATTAATCATAGTTTCCTGCTCCAAATATATTTTAGTGTAGCTAACAAGATAAAAAAGGAGCAGAATATGATAAGCCATTAGTGTAACAATATGCACATACATGGTTAGTTCCTTTTCTTACCCCCCAAACAAGTCATGCAGAAAATGTCTCAAGAGAAAAAAGGATTTGAATATGCGGAAAATTAATTCTGTATTGTAAATAAATAGAAAGCTCTAGGCTAGGTTAGAGGAGACAGTATAGCTTTATTTCATTCTATCTGTCTCAAAACATAAATGTTCATCCATTGTATCCAGCAACATCTCAAACAAACCATTATGGGTTGGCTTCTTTTTTGGGGACAAGGCAGTCCTGTGATTGGATCTAAAACATGCAATAAATGACAGTACAAAGTTTCATTCATGAAGCAGCAATTAACTGTTTAAGCCTAAGGTACTTCTCTCCAATTAAGGAAAGCTATACTTAATACAAACTAAGTGCATAGTAGATCGACATAGCACACAGTAATTAGAACCTTGCCTAAATGATGACAAGAGGTTATAGGATCTATTTCAGTCTCCTGTCCCATAGAGGAAATCATTATAAGATAGTCTTTTACTCTTATTTTTTTAAAGACTTTTTTTTCCCCAACAGTATCAGATGTTTATGATACCATTTTTTGTGGTCTTACTTCACCAATTTTCATACCATTTAACGATCAAACAGAAAACTTGCTTTTATCAACTTATAAATTTAAACATATCCCAAATAAATTGCAGACAAGCAACACCAGCATAGTAATTATCTTTAAAAGAAAAAAAAATGGAAAGAAAAAGAAATAAGACTTTTTAACATTCCTTGCACCCTGCTAGGAACAAAAATAGCTTTCATAGAAATCTGTAAGTTAAGTAATAAAATCTGATGGGGTAGGAGGCAGGGAGTTTGTTCTGCAGTGAGACAGACTCTACTGAACTGGAACATGGTGAAAAACATACTCATCAAGAGCAATGAAGATTAGAAGCATCTTTCACATTGACCGAGCCTGCCTACATCCAGCCATAATAAATGTTTCAGTAGCACAGGCTGACCATAATAAGTATTTTTGCAGGCTTAATGCCAAACCTGAAACAGGGCTCTGTAGGACTTTGTCCAATTTCTTAATTTAAAAATGCAGTATTCATTTAAAAATATATTTTTAGCTGTGGCAGTACAGCTTTGTTGCACTAAACTTTTTTTCTAACTTTCCTAAATGTTTGATAAACTTCCAGGTTTATTAAAACAATTTTACAGAAGCATGAAATGACTGTAAATCTCCCTCTAGCTCCATACCAAAGGCTGCTTGAGTGTAGGTATTCTGATGTGTAGTTCTGCTTCAAGAAGTTGTTTGTTTGTTAAAGATGTATGGTCCTACCATGGCACTAACTTATCAGCAGAACTGCCTATCTCTAGCTTCCGGGCACAGAATGCTGAAGTCCTGATAGCTCTGTAGGCCCTATAGTATGGACCAACTGCTGTCTTCCTGCTCCCCCTCCTCACTTCCACTCTGAGCACCCCAAGAAAACTGGGGAAACTGGGCTTTTCAGCCTCGAGTGGAGATGGCTTTGAGGGGCATAAAAGTAGCCCCCAGGGCACACAGGAAAGTCATCAGTGAGGTGAATGGTGGGGAAGATGACAGCCAACAGACATAAGCTGAAACAGAAGAGTTTCAGACTGGAGGTAAGGCAAGCCTTTTTCCCCTTTAAGACAGTCAGGCAGCGGCACAGGTTGCCCAGAGAAGAGTTGAAGTTTCCGTCCTCGAAGTTTTTCAAGCCCTGACTGGTTGAAGCCCTGAGCAGCCTGGTCTGACCCCAGAGCTGACCCTGCTGTCAGCAGGAGGTTGGACCAAAGACCTCCTGAGCTCCTGCCTAGTCTGAGCTGACCTGTGATCCTTTTAGAGCCTCAGTATAGTCTAATAGGGAAAGCAACATACTGTAGGCATCTGTTCTGGGAACTTTTCATCTTCTGTGTCATCAGGAAAGGCATCCACAGCCTTTAAGAGTCTCAGACTTTCACAGCTGCCATATAGTTGCTTAAAATTTATCTGCCCTTACATAAGAGCTTGTTTGGCTAAGACCTATGCATAAGACTGTAAATGATTTGGACAAGGTGATTTAGCACAAAATGTGGTCAAGACAATGACTTCTGAAAGCTGTCTTTAGAACAACAACAACAACAACAACAACAAAAAACATGAG
This sequence comes from Heteronetta atricapilla, assembly GCA_011075105.1. Taxonomy (NCBI): domain Eukaryota; kingdom Metazoa; phylum Chordata; class Aves; order Anseriformes; family Anatidae; genus Heteronetta; species Heteronetta atricapilla. Next base: position 187,704,988 of record CM021731.1, read on the forward strand.
AATGAAGAAGACTTAACAGTGAATAAATAAAAACAACTATAAATTGGAATTTTTGTGTTTCCCAGTACAGGAGAATTTTCACAATATTGAGCTAGAGAAGCTTGCCCATTGCCAACTTCTCTCCCAGACTCTCTGGCTGGTCGGCAAAGCACTAGGCACTGGACCAAATAAGTTTTTCTTAGTGGTGCTGTGACAAAAACTGAGGAGCAGACCCATGGCATGGAATGTATTTTGGAACTCTCTGGATCTGAAAAACAGGAATAACCTGCTTTTTGTTAAAACAAAGGAGAGCTTGTCACCATACACATTGTGTTCACTTTCTCTTGGTTAGTATCTTAGACTCTGCTCTACACCACAACACCTGAGCACCCCCAATAGCAAGAGGTATTTCATGAGCAAATCCCAGCAGTGGCTTTGAGACATTTAAGATCTTCCCAAGCGCTCAGTTGCACTCTATTCTGTTAATAAAATTTAAAGAAACCACAAGTTTCTGTTGCTGTTGTTGCTAAACTGTAGGCTTATACTGTGTCTTCATATAGACATTAGATTTCCTGTAAGTTTTTAAGGTTTAGGTTTTCCTAACAAATGAAAAGAGCTTAGCGATGTGGTTTAGTGGAGGACTGTTAGTGTTAGGTCAGAGGTTGGACTCGATGATCTTGAGGTCTCTTCCAACGTAGAAATTCTGTGATTCTGTGATTCTGTTATTCAGTAGTAATATAGGTTTTACAGTAAGTAGATTGCTTTCAATCTTTTTAAGAGATATTATTTTACTTTTAAGTGGAAAGATAACTGAAAATTTAAAGGGCAAATTTTGACCATTAATAACTAAAATCAGAATGGATCCTATCACCTCACTCTGTAGAAAAATGCTCTCAAAATATTGAAAAATCTGTGTAAGTTTTACTTGTGAAGCTGTTGCCTGAGGTAGCTGCCTATGGCACTACACCACACACTCCTTTGGCTGTATAAGGAATTTAGATATTTTGTGACTGGTTCATCAGGGATGCAAAATACAAGTAGTAGTTAGGTGGTCAACATCCTCTCAACACAACTCTATTTCTACAGCAGTTACTGTGATAACATGATGTGCTCTGGAGGGTCTAGATGCCTTGTACCACTCTGCTGAAACATCCTAAGTGGAAGATGAGGATGTGGTTCAGCTCCCTCCGTTAAATCTGGTCAGGAACTGCTGAGCACTGAAACAGATAGGAATGGACTGGAACAGAGCTATGATAATGTGAAAGGGAGCAGCCTCTGGTGCCTTGGGGCCATAGAAACACAAATTAATAGGAATTTAAGCTGCCATGCAACCATGGTGTACCTTGAATTGTTACCATGGGTCTGGGGAAAAGAAGGCAGGATGAATGGGTGAACATGGACCAGCAGTGAAATGTAGGAAACAGCCTCTCTGAGGCTGCATTTGCCATGATTTTCCTCTATTTCTTCTATTTCTACTTCAGTAGAAGTCATTTTTATGACTTCCTGTTTTACTCATCAAACCCAAAGTTCATATGAAAACTTGCTGTGTAAATAGCCCATACTATCTTTGTTTATGGAACTGGTCTGTTCAAAGAAGAGGCCACAGGTGCCACCCACCATTATCCATATCCACATCCTTGTCTCTTTTGAGGACTCACCATTCTGGCACTTTCTAGCTAGTGACACTATCATTTACAGATGTACTACAGACATACAAATTTCATCAAAAAGCATGATGACTTGCCTAGGCAACACCTTATATGAGTTTTGGTATTTCTCTGTGTGGATGAGAATGACTGCACACAATGCATTTCATAGGGTAAAAAGAACCCCAGTGCTTGCTTTTCCAGGACCCTAAACCTCTTTATAGGAAACCTGGTAGATTGGGGGTAAGGAACCTAGACAGGACATGGTTCTTATCCAAGTAATGATATATAAATAGTTTGCTAGGGGCTTAATGTAAGCTTTGTTACAAAATTGCACAGAAAAGCCAGTAAGTGGCAGGAACAGATGAACACTTAAGAAACAAAGATCTTGCTCTCTTCCTAATGTTCCTAACATGAATGCTAAAAAGAACACAAAAATATCTAAATGCTGCTTATAGTACAGTGCCTTGGACTACGTTTTGCTGTTGTTGTTTGTTATTATTGCTGTTGTTGCTGTTTTGCTTTTTGTTTGTTTTGGTATGGGTTGTTTTTTTGGAAAACTGTCTTAAGGAGTTAGTGTGTCTTCTTTATTTTTTACCATAATAAAATATGACCTTTTACTTAATACTGCAATAGCAACTAAAGCTAAATTATTCCATTACCTCGATCCTTGCAAGATCTTACATTTATAAGGAGCTAAAAAATTACTTGAACTCAGTGTAAAGGTATTAAAAAGGAGCAATTCTCATGACAGGAAAACAGATCTGATCCATTCAAGTTATCCAGCCACACTGATGTCATGTAAGGGCATGTTTACATTTAGGCGATTTTTGTGCTTGTGATTTCTAAATAAAGGATCCTCCTTTTATAGCCTCAACTGTGAAGGACCTGTTGTTGTCCAGAGTTTTCAGCTCCTCAAGAGTGAACTTACATGTCTTGAGAGCTCCGCCTCAGCCTTTCACTTGATTCCACCTTGGGATAGGCTAGAAACAATCAGGAAAATAGGTGGTCAGACCCAGTAGTCAACAGAGTCCAGCTACCCCATCAAAATGCATTCCAAAGAGATAGTCACCGCTGATTTCTGGTGATGGTTTTATCAACTGTCTTTCCAAGTCAAATCTGACAGATTCTGTTGTAAAAACCTTGTAAGGTACCGCACTCCCTTTTGAGACCAACATATTAATCTGCTGTCCCCAGGTTTCCACCCTGTATATCCCTGCAAAAGTGCTAGTTATCATGAGTGGAGGTTAGCACCAGCCTGTACACTTAAATTACGCTTCTGTCCAGGGCTTCTAGCAAAGCAGTCCTACCCACATAAAACCAGAGACTCTTGAAAGCCTCCAGAGGGAAAACCTGTTCACAGAATCAAGTGCTTAAGCACAGTTCAGTAGCTAACTAAAATACAGATGCTAATGAAGTGATGACATTAACAGCCTAAAACCCACCATAGGTTTCCTGCACAGTGATATAGAAGCATATTTGGTTTTCATACCTTCAAATTCTCCACTTTTGGTCAAAACAACCCAACAATGATTATGAAGTATTGCTTTTGCCATCCTCTAAAAAGAGCTTCTGCTTCCGTTAACTTTATCAAGTTCAGTAGGATAAGATTTCTAATGTAAACATTATTTTATCATTCTAGGAAATCAGAATTCTAATAATTAAGAAATAAAACTGACTATATATTGTGACAAAAATCAGCCTTTAATGTATTGGCACATTAACATGCCAATGTATTGACATTTTCCTAAAAGTTTCTAGGGTTCCATAAGGTTAAAGCAGCACTTAATGTATTAGCGTTGAACTACCCAAGTATGTTAATTTTATGTTTCACATAAATTTTATATTACTTTAAAAATGACTGAGAGATGCTGCATGCAACCACTGCATTAGTTTCAGCCCAGTTCTTTGTCTGTAAATAAGTGTATCTGCCTCTCTTGATAATCTGTGAGACAAAAATGCAGATGTTGTTTGCTAATACTATTGATGAATTTTTATTCGTACTGGCATACTCAGGCTTTTCTCTATGGTGAAGCAATGCTGAAATGCTGCAGACTGAGGACACAAACACAGGGCAAATGCCTAACACATTTATTCTGATTCTGTAATTTGGCTTTCCCTATTGCAAACCTCTTTCCATTTATAGGGCTAGTTGCAATGCAGGGTGCAGATGTCCCTGCTCCCTTCAACGACACTCAGTGTGCAGGTCCCCAGGGTATGGCTATTCATAGCTCTCCTTGCTGTTCACTGCAGAGTCCTGATGATGATGCATTGATTGCCTTGAGGAAAACTGACAATTTAAAGCAAAACCACAGACAGAGACAAACACATAGACACATGTGGGTGGCAGTGGCATGGACAGAAACAGACTTCTCAGGATTCAAAGCTGGTGACAGACTTCAAGGGCTCAGTCTCTCACTGAATCATCAATAACACTGCACATACTGAAGTCTTTATTTAGATGTTTTGGTGAAAGAATTAGCTCTTGCTTGATAACCTTCTAAGATGCTAAACCTGTCCTATGTAGTATTTTTTTATGCAAAAGAAATTTAAGTGTGTGTGTTTGCATGTATTTCTCTCCAAAGTATCTATTTTTCTGCTGAAGGCTGACTTCCAGTTATTAACTGTGGTTTCAAAAATGCTGTTAGGCACAGTCCTTAGCTGGCAGCACTGTCAATTTGTTCCCACTATAAGATTATTCCCCAAAGGTGAATTCTTTCAGGATGATCCCAGAGACCATAGGAAGCATCTGTGCTTCTGCATCCCCACTGGGAACTCATTGTAAATCCACAGGACTGTAGATAACTCTGTTGGGGGCACAGAGCAGACAGGTACATTTTATGTCACTCATTGTGACCTGGAGAGCCTCGAAGAGGAAGAAGGCAACCTGCATCCCTGCCCTGCTGCTGTTTTCAGGGCCTGTCCCTTTATATGCCCACACAGCTCACCACATATGCTGCAAACAGCAGCAGCCTAGTGCTTGAGCACAGAATTTGGAAAGATTTCATTTACGGCACTGCCCCATTCCATGCAAGAACCCTTTTCCTGTCTGTGAAACCTTAATGATTTAGAGAAGTTGTCTTTATTTGCATGTTTCCTTTGAGAGGTTTTATATCTTTCTTTCATTGACTCATTAAGTTAAATGCCATGTTGCTATTGTGGAAGCTCCTCTCACTCTTTCTAAAAACAGTGTTCCAGCTTTTATGATTTCCAAAAATTGCAACTTCCACCACAGTCATTGCTTGACTCTGTTTTATGCTCTTGGAATTGGGATGAATTTTCTTTTGAACCTGGAAAAAGAAAAGGCAAAAGTTACTGTTTAGAGCTTTCTCACAATAAGCTCACATTGTTCTGTTTCAGTTATGCAGCCAGCTCTGGGATGCCGAGCTAGATGGAGACCTACGACACATGGGTGTGCAGAACAGGTAATCTGTCCTCTACATCACACCTGGTCTTCCTCAGCCTTAGGGTCACATTAGCAGTACCTAGATAGTCTGTCCTGAGATGTGGGATCATGGTGTGAGCAGACTGCAGTGAATGGATGCAGTGTGATTACTTTTTACACTACTGATAAAAAGCATTTGCTGCTGGACCAGTCTGATACTAATTTATTACCTTTCCTGCTTTGAAAATACCTATAAACAGGAGATGAACTGTTTTTGTTTGTTTGTTTGTTTGTTTTGTTTTTGTTTTTTATAGGAACGTGTTTTTGCAAGAATACAGAAGAATTAGCTCAGGGAAATTTAAATAAAAGTGCTTTGAACATTTTTATTTAACTCAAATTATCAACTCTTATGCCTAGAAAATTTTCTACCATGGTGTCTGCGCATTCAAATTCCTCAGAAATAGTGATATGGAACTGAAAATGAATAGGAAAAATGGACAGACAGAAGAAAGGAAGGAAAGGGTTGGGGAGGGAGAGAAAGTCTCATTTAACTCCTTCTTATCAGTCCCTGGCTGCTGTGGTTAGCAGTTTTCTTCCACAAGTGAATGGCAATTAAGTGCATTTTATGACCTCCATTTTTCATTTCTAACATTTGTATTTTAAGCCTTTGTTCTTTTCAGACTTCTTCCCTTTACTTTTCTGTTCTGTCTCCATCTCTAATCTCACCCACCATATTAACCTCTATGACACCGGCTACCTATTAACTTTTCTTGTGTTTCCATGAAGAGGGTCTCAGCTACTCACCTGTGGATTTTTGTTGTTGTTGTTGTTTATTTGTTTTGTTTACCACCATATTTGCTTTTCTGTCTTCATAGACCAATAAAATATGGGCCTTCCCCTGTGCATGGCTGCTCTACTCAGCTTGGCTTCAGTGTTTTTCATGCTCTGCTTCTTGGTGTCATTATTGACTTGCTAGCTTTTTTGCCAACACCAACGCCTACATCTGTCTCCAGATTTACTCCACCTCTGCCACAGTCCTCACCCATGACAACCCTCTGACTATTCTTTGTGCCTTCTGAAAACACTCTTCTGGATCTGTATTGCCTTCCTTCTTGCTACTGCTGTCAGGGTTTCTTCTCTGGATATCCAGTCCTTGAGGAACTGCATTCTCTAACTTTATATTTCAAGTTACCTCTCACGTTAATGTATTTTTTACCCTGGAGGGATCCACTCACCCCTTATAAATGTATAGAAATAAATGGCTAGCTAATCATGTCATTTTGATCAAAACAGCAACTATTTTCAGTATCTTGATGCAACAGCAATCCAAAGCTGTAACCCATGTTTGTACTATCACTTTCTTCTCTCAACAATACTTGAGGAGCAGTTTTCCAGTTCCAAGCAGAAAATGTGAAAAGTATGGCCGATATATTCCTAAGTATATCTGATATACTGATCTCTGAGAATGGTAGTTCAAAACAAACTCGGGCCACCTCTGCAGTCTACTTAAACATAATGAAATTTTAGGGTTATAGCAGAGTTTTGCTACATACAGTATCCAAGACTATTAGCAGGAGATGGAAACTGGAGATTAAAAAGTTCAACTTGGAGAAAAGTCATTGTGTAATCAACTTGATAGAAAAAAAAATAAAATGGAGAAATTATTCATTTCAGTGCACAAAGTATGAGGAAGAACAAGATAGGCATTTCCTCAAATTATCAGAAATGATGAAAGACTTTTCATCAGCTAAGGATGAGGAAAAAAAAGAGCTTAGCACTTAGAGAGACCACACAGGTAGCTGTATAGTAACCTACCGCTTTGTCAGAAACAACCAGCAATGACAAAGGAACACAAAGTCTATATGCTGAAAATGTTGAAAAAAAAATCATTGAAAGCAAAGGGGAATTTTGTCTGTGGAGTTACTGACAAAACTTGTAGTTACATGTAGTAATAGCTGAGGAAATTCTGACTTTTTGTGATTATGTTTTTTTCTATCTCTTTCTTACTTTCTGACAGAATATATTATAGTAATGAAGTGTGATTGAAATGTTCATCTTTCATGTAGGGAAATAGAAGGAAGGCTTGGCCACAAAGAGGAGCATCTCCTGAAGAACTTCTCTGAAAAATTTCCTGGTACTACAAGAAGCACTGGTTAAGCTAGGTTTAATTTTCTGAATGAGTAGAAATTCAGACCACAAGTAAGTTACTCTAAATGGTATTCCCATCCTCACACTGCTTTAAGACTAGCATAACAACTACTTGTATCAAGCAATAATGACCAAAGATGTAAGGATACCAAGTTTATTACCTACTTCTCCATGTCCTCATGTACTTCTGGTACCACTGGTCTGTGTGATCACAGTGTTCTCTGCCTGCCTGAGAAAGTAGGTGTTGTGGTTTAGCTCTGGCAGGCAGATGAGCCCCACACAGCTGCTCACTCATTCTCCCCAGGTGGGATGGGGGAGAAAGTTGGAAAGATAAAAGTTTGAGAACTCATGGGTTAAGATACAGACAGATCAGTAGGTAAAGCAAAAGCCGTGAACAAAAGCAAAGCAAACCAAGGAATCCATCTACTACTTCCTTTCAGCAGGCAGGTGTTCAGCCATGTCCAGGAAAGCAGGGCTCATCATGCATAACAGATCCTTGGGAAGACAAGCGCCTTCACTCCAAATGTCCCTCTGTTCCTCCTCTTTTACCCCAGCTGTTATTGCTGAGCATGATGCTGTATGGCACGGGATGTCTCTTTGGTCAGCTGGGGTCAGCTCCTGGCTGTGTCCCCTCCCAGCTCCCTGTGCACCCCCAGGTACCTCACTGGCAGGGCAGCACAGTCCTTGGCTCTGTGTGAGCACTGCTCTGCAACAACTAAATCATGCCTATGTTATCACTGCTATATTCATCAGAAATCCATACCATGGAATAATATGAGCCTCTGTGAAGAGAATTAAGTCTATCCCAGCCAAAACCATGACAGCATGAATGATCAGAACTTTGAAATGGAGCTCAGTATGAAGCAGATCTAACAATTTGTAGATATAGGACACTCTTAAATGGATTCGTATTAGGTACTTGAAATTTATTTCTCATAAGGGCTAAGGTTTAATGTGGACATGAAAGATGCTTATAACTGATACCTCTCAACTGGTATTACTCTGGATGAGGACAAGATCCACTTTAAGAACCTTGATTTCAGATGTTATTAAAAAATAGGTGATTATTTGGACAATGTCCATGTAATTTATAAATTCCACTTGCCATTATAAAGTCATTGTGTCTTTTACAAGTGTTGTGTAGAGTCCACTATTTGCTGAAAGTGTTTATTACATGGGTCCACCAGGTCTGGTAAAGACATTATTATCTTTACAACTGTAGTTAGCTGTTAGTCAAAAAGACAATGCTGATGAAGGAGCGCTTCAGGAGATATGAGGCGGGAGGGGGGACAGTAAGTAAGAGAAGGGCAAAGAAAGTGCTCAGACAGCCACAAACAGAACTTTGGAATGAAGGCAAAGAATTTAATATTTCAATAGTTTGGTAGGTCTCATGTAGCTGAAATTTTGGAAGCGTTCATGCTTAAATTGCTGAGAGCAGAGGAGATTGAGGGAAAGATCAAATATCCCTTCTCCTATTGACGTGGGCAGCTGATTTGTATGTCCCCATAGCTGGGAAAGAGCAACAGACAGTGAGCTTGTCTTCAAGAAAAGTGACACAAGGTCAAGGTCACAAGCAACACAATTATGCAATTTGCCAGAGATGTTAGAAACCACACAGACACAGTGTATTGAGATTCACTATTTCACGTTGTTGGGTATTTAGAAAGAAAGAGCTCTGCCAGATATGTGATGGCAAGGCTTTAAATTTCAGTCAGCATAACTTAAGCATGTACCTAAGTATTTTCCCAAGCAGTATTTTAAAAATATTTTTCAAATAAATGGGGAATTTACTCAATGCACACACTTTTCCGAAAAAAAAAAAAAAAAAAAAATACACTGTACATTTCAATATTTTATCTTGACAAGAAAAATATCTGAGGGGTTTAAAGAAAAGATTGGTCAACATCTTTGTATGTCCATTTTGCATATTATTAAGCATCAGTCAGATCAATGTTGCAGTGCTGTGCTGATGTCTGGAATTCACATTAAAGTGGTGTCAGGAAACCTAGAGCTGGAACGATATTGATGGTAAACGGATATAGGTCATTTGGACCAGAAGACTGAGAGTCACTATGCTAGTAAAGCTAATGGAAATCAATAAGGAGGCAATAAAAAAAAAAAAAAAAAAAAAAAAAGTAGAAAAATGAAAAAAAGAGGGGTGTGAACCAAAGTACAGATACTAAGAATAAGCTTTCTTACCACCCTTTGTAGTATTTTTTTTTCAGGGCTTTACACAAAAGAAAACAATTTCAACTATGTTTTGATCTCAGTCTCTAGCATTGACTACAGCAGATTTTCCCCTTACTTGAAAACAACACAAAATAAGATTACTACACTCTCAGAACTCAACCTCTTCATCTTCCTGATCTTCTCATTCATTTAGAAATGCTTGCATTACTTTTTGATAAAATCTGCTCAAACTGCATGCAGCAGCACAGGAAGTCTGTTAGAGGGAGACATTGCCCACCTAGACAAAATATGCCAGCTTCGTCCCACTTGATACAAACAGGTATTTGTGGAGGTGCCAGGAGGGGGGAATAAACCAGGAAAAGCAGGAATTAAAGAAATATAAATGTGAAAATATAGCCAGGTCTGTTAAGTGAGACGTTTTCAGAGTCCGACTTCAACTGAGTCTCATTGTTCCGTATGATTTCACTGTGTCCAATTTCCAAGTCCATTTAAATTATTTTTATTTTAGATGCACACAAATTCTTCTAATCAAATACCAGTAAACAGAATTATTTAATATGTTTGTATTCCTCTTCCAGGTTCTGCAAAGACTCCTTTCCAATACCACACATTGCTGTTTAACCTTGGCTTTAATCTTTTCATACAGCTTTCAATGCAGCACACTTTTTCTTGCTATGAGAAAGTGTGACAGATACTTTACTAGAGCCACTATCTAATATAATTTCACTTCATAATTTTGTTTTCACTGGAAAAGAAAGGAGGAATTTGGCTTGATTCATACAGTGTATTTTTTCTGAATCTATTTTGCTCATTGTATTTATTGTTGCTCTCCTCAAGGGACTGAGTTGAGAGCTTTCTATTTTTCTCCAGTTCACTGGTAGAGAAGCTTTGCCTCATTAAAGGCTATGTACGGAGTCATCTAAACTACATCAACCATCTCAAAGTTAAGGTTTTTGCCTAGACCACTTGTCAACACTCACTCAGCAGCCAAAGGATGATTCATTCCATGTACCTTAAACGTTGTCCTTAGATGCATATCTTGGAACCTCTGACCCAAGATATTATACTTCCATCTTATCTCTTCAGAATACCTATTGCAGCTTAGACTACAGATCATATTTTTATTTAGCTAAACTTGTAAAATGCATCCCTCTGTGAAAAACCTAAGCTAAGACAGTGTAACATCAGTTAATTTAAAATATGGTAGATACATTGAAGTATATGTACAATGTAGACAGATATAATACTACAGTATGGCTGTAGGGTAATTTTAGGACTGAACTGAACATGCTATGGACTTGGCTTATTTAACTCAAAGCAAAATGTACCACATCTACCACTTCAGTAATGCATGAGGAGCACTAGTATCATCTACATTAAACTGTAATCCTAGTAGCACAGAGATAGAGATAAAAATTGATCTAGTTGGGACAGTTTCCTCGACTGCAGTGCCATGGTAGCCAAGTACAGTCATGTGGTGTTGGGTCCGCTGAGGTCACAGCCACTGTGAGCCACCTTCCTGTGTGGGTGCACAATAACTGCACAGTCACCTTCACTCTCAAAAGCAGAGGACATTTAGGAAAGGTCTACATTAGCGAGACACGAGGCATACCAGGAGAGGATCTAAAGAGCAAAACAACTTTTGAGCATAAAACAGCCTCTTTACGGTTCCTTTATTTTAGATCAGTTACGGTCTGGTCCCATGAAGCAGACACCTGCCTGTAGCTGAAGAACATCTGGAGCACAGATTCTGGTTTAGTTTCACCCTGGTCAGCAATGCAGAGCAAAACATGGTGAAAGGAAACCATCAGAACAGTAACTGGAGATATTCAGGTGAATTCAAAGCTCTAGGACAAAGCACTTGGTGCACTGCAAGAGCTCTTCATTTCATTGGGCAGCTTGTGCCACTGCTGCATGGCATGGCAGAGGCAGAGACTGTGCAGGGGAAACAGCCAGAAGTGCAGAAGGTTTTGCCCGTAGTCCCCATGGCTAGTGCCAAACTCATTATTTACATATGCAGTCTTCCTCTGACCTCAGTCTTCTAGCTTTACTGTGTGACTTATATTAACTTATTGCTGTAAGCATGATATCACCACAAAACCTAGATACTTTGGTCAGAACAAAGACTCCTGTGTGCTATATGTTGTCTTTTCAGCCCTGACAGTGTCATCCTGGCAGACTGTAAGAACAAAAGCATTATCTGATTGTGCTGGGACAGGAGAAGAGACAGAGACAGGTATCTGTAAATTTGTAAATAATATGAATTTAAATGGGTGAAGGGATGATTGCTTCCGTCTTTTAAAGTAATTCGTATGGGCTTTAAGGCAGAGAAGTAAGATGGATATGATAGAATAGAAAGGAAAGATCTTGCAAGTAAACAATGCTGTTAATGTAAATGCAATCTCTCTTCTGGAATGCAAAGATCCACCATAGTTGTAAAGGTTACTTGAGAAGCCGCATATGCTCCAATGCACAACAAAGGGCTAACGTGATTCATGGGAGCAACAAAATAGCTTGAGATTGGAGGGATGTCTTACTTTACACCTATAAGTTATTTCTGTCCAGCACACAGACACATCTGGGCAGCATTCTGTAACCATCTTAATAAAAGATGTTTTATTACAGAGCATATGCCAAAAAAACAGTTTGTCCAGTTGTCTGCACATACCAGCTGATGCAGAGACAAGGGGACAACCACTTTGCTATGCATGAGGCAGACATCACTGGTATTACTGAAGAAAGCATCTGCCAGACATTAACCAGGACTTTCAGAAACAGGCTGTATTTAACATCTCACAATCTAATATGGATCATATGGCAGCCAATATGCTATCAAAGTTTTTAAAGCAAATATGTGCACAGCCTACCTGTTCTTTCCCCTGGTTTATCACTTAAAATGGACCCAATATTGTAAATGCACAGCAAGATGGCGAATTCACATGTGTCATGTTCATACTGTCTTAACATGCCACTGCATGGACTTCCTTGAGAATGACGCTATTGTATTATTTAGTACTAATATTATTAAATGTCTTGGCAGAGGTTTATGCAATCTGCTCTTATTTCAGTCACTCAACAAAGGCTTGTAACAGAGCTGCAAGAGGAAGTAATTTCCCCATTCACAGATTAAAATTGGAAGTGCCAATTTACTGGATTTTGACATTTTCCAGGCAGAAAAATCTTGTGGAGCAGCAGAGGGACTGAATACAGGCTGTTAAGCAAATAAAAAGCCACAGTGGAAATTCAGGGACATGTCCCAGTACATAGTCTTTCTGGAGACCACACACTATTGCTAAGAAATTTTGCTGACAGGTATTAAGAAAAAGTGCATTGGTAGCAGCAGGCATGCCTCTCCCTAGCTTGGTTCATCCCTTCCATAAGGAGTGAGCAAGGTTGCTGGTTATTTCCCAGATGACACTGTGACATAGTAAAGGGTGAGATCCAGGTAACCAAAGGTAGGTTAGTGTTTCTCTGGAGGTGAATCCAGAGTACTCAGGCTCAGTTGCTGACCTACCGCAGCTTTCTGGGTGACTATAGAGAAGTCACTTAGTATGGTATTCATCTTATCCAAATTTAGACTCCTGCAATATAAACATCTACATAGGAGCTAGTCACCCTCTGCTCCCTTTGTAGTCAACAGAGAGAAATAGATACTTCTAGGGTGCAATTAATCTCATCCTAAAGAAGACATCTTCCAGATAATTTATGCCTTAAAAGTACCTGTTTTTCCCTGACTATAAAAGGAGTCTGAGGTGATTTTTGCCATATGGACACCTCAGACATGGACAAATAATATATCTAGTAGAGCCATAAAGCCATTGATATTCCACACAGCCCGCAGTTAGTATAAATGTTTGGTCAATAATAACTCGAGCTGAACTCAGACAGTTGACCCAGAGGTGAATGGCTCTGTATTCCATTACTAAGCCTCTGAATCATCCAGTGTCTCTTTTCTTTTTAAGTAAAGTCTCTCCCTGGGTTTTAGATGTCACTTAATGGAATGTGGATATTAAATGTATGTAAATCCATAGCATTTTTGGATAGAGCTGCATTCCACCGTGTCCCATTATAAACACTATCCCATCCTCCTCTTTGGAGCTGTCAATCTGTCAGACAGAGGAGCCTGTGGACTTGCAAGGCAAATACTTGCACTTTCAAGGAGACTGCTGTTGCCAAAAAGAAAGTTCCCGATAAAAATATTTATTGTATGGAGACTATCAGACAGACCAGCCAAGTGTGGTTTTTTTGTTTTGTTTTGTTTTGCTTTGTTTTCTATTCTGGGATGATAGGAATTCCTTTACCAAAAGTAGTACTAGTACAGTAGTTCAGCTTGCTTTTTTTTTTTTTTTTTTTTTTTTTTTTTTCCCAGGTTGTTCACTTCCATTTTATTCCTATTCCTGTCCTAAGAGGTCTCATTTTGTCTCATGAAAGTATCTCCTATCTTCACTTTTGCTTTCCATTATTTTTGTGCACATTTTTTACAGTCTTAATTGAATCTTCCACTTCAGTTTTAATGTATGACCAGTTTTTTTGCAAAACTATTATTATCTTTTGCCTTCAACCTACCAGTAAAACATCAGGACAGAATACTGTTATTATTATTTTATTTTTAAAGAGGTTAATGCAGTTATATGTTCACTTAAACTCTAAACACTAGATGCTATGTTACTTACAGATGTCATTTAATGGAATGTGGATAATAAAGTCTGGTAAATCCACATCAGCTGGGTGCTGAGCTTCTTTGCAGGTTGTAGCAATTCAAATATCATCCCACTATATATAATACACAAACCCTCTGTGTGGACACAAGATAGAAAATTACTTCCAGCAGTATCTGACCAACAAATACAGAACTCCATCCTCTTAGCTGCCTGGTTAAGCAGTCTGCTACACATTAGGTTATTTTCTTTGTCATGTTCAAGACATGTCTTCCCAAGCACATTCTTTCTAAAGGAGGTGCATGATACACTGTCTTTTCTAAGCTGGTCTCTGCACTTCTACAGAAAAGGTTGTATAGCCTAGACTGCACCTAGAACCTGATGTTCATCTTCTTCTTGGGGCCAGGTGTTATCTGAAAGATTGCCCCCCAGAATACTCATGTATTTCATCTCCAGCTCATATTATGGTTTCTCGTATACATGTTTAACAGACTAAATGTGAACAGTGACAGACACTCTTTAAATGCACTTGAATATAATCTTCAGGGTTTTCAATGATTATCTGAATTACACAGAAACTGCCATCTCCAAAAGGTGATTCCGTCAAACTTGAAAGATTACAATGGAACAAAAAAAAATGGTGTTTTGAAGATGTCCATGTGATCTCTCTGAAGACTGTAGAGTTAGCCTAACAACTATTTCAGATTAGACAATTATCTTTCAGGTACCTAATAACATATGAGAAGAGTTGTCACTTTATGGCCAGTGTGCACCTTTTGATCTAATCTTTTTTGTCTTCAACAAATACAGACTAATCCTTGGTTTCTCCCTTCTTGCTTCCACAGGAGATGCAGGCGCATTCATGACTACTGCAAGTTTGAAATTCATTTTCCACATTTTTTTTGTCTGACATTCATGTAATGCAGATCTTTAATGTAGATGCTGGAACAAGTAAGACAGGTGAAGATGAGGTCTTTCCTTTAACCAGTATTCTCCAAATGCAGGCCATATCTGACAAATCTGTTTTTCCATCCTTCTGACTTGGATGCCTAGAGCAATTTTACACAGGTGGCCAATTTCAGGCAAATTTGAGAGATGTTTCAGAACTATAAAATCCTTACACACTCTGCACAAATAAAGGTTCAGGGTAGAGGAGAGAGACCTTCTTATTGTCTTTACCAGATGAAAGGCAGAAGTATAAACACACACCTTATTAAAAACCAAGGTATTTACAAGAGTACCTACATATGTACCCAGATCCTCTTGCTGGGCCACACTTGTGAATTCTGCTTGGGTCCAACCAGCCATGAAGCTTGCTGGAGTGGCATCCCCCACCCAACACAATCATCCTGACTCCCTTTCTGGTGAAAGCTGTGGAGCAAGTGGCTGGTCTGCCACAAGGACATGGAGGGCAAAGTACCATCATGTTGTACAGCTCAGCTCAGAAACACAGCAGCCTTCCCACATGCTGTAGGATGGCTGCTGTCTCTGGAAAAAAGCCACAGCAAATCAGGGTGTCTTAGTACTCTTCTTACAGAACTACTTTCTTTATATTAGATATGTATAGAGCTTCTGTAGTTAAATCCAAACACATTAATAAAGAACAATTATTCAGGCTATTATATTTATCCTGCTAGCCACAAAAATGCAAGTAAAATATGTATCCAGATATTTACAAGACATAAATTACATTTTTGAGAATGGGTAATTGTTCAGCAGAGATCTCTGATACAAATGTAAGAATGAACCAACCCCTTTTTCCTGTCACACATGCCTGATACATGACATGCCTCTGTATTTACTATAACAGATCATTTGTTTTATTAGCATGTGCTACAAATCCTAAAGAATAATAGGGCATGTGGGCCAGATCAGCTGAACTATGCCAGTTTACCTCAGTGCAGGAGCTGTTATTCTTCATCTGTTCGAAAATACTTCATTTTCATTAGCCTCACAAACTGATTTTTCCTTTTGGAAACATTCCCTATCTCATACACTTTTATTTGATCTGGGTGGAACCCATTTCCTATTTGCCTCTGAGCATTTCTGGAATTTCATAACATAACATGACAATTATCACTTTCTATTTCCCTCCGTTTTGTTGTTCTCTTGCTGCTGCTCAGAAAAGGAAGCAGAAACTGCAGAGACTAAGCTTTGCAATGAAAGAACTTGAGCCTTTCTTTTCAGCTTGAACCTTTCTTTTTTTTCCTTCCATTCAGCCTTCCCTTCCTGTCTTTCTTAATTCTAGTAACACATCCAGGAAGAGAAATCATATTTATAAAGAAATATATTAAGTAACTAGAAGATTTAGATGTATATCAAGATTTAAGCATCTAGTAAAGTGAACACTATTTAAGTTAGCTAATCTATTATAACATCCAAGAAGCCAGTTAAGTCAATGGAGAGATGGAACACTGAGCATAAAAATAAATATTGTTGAAAGTTAAGTTTATTCTCTGTTCTTCATAAGTAAAAGGCAATTCTTTTCAGGAGAAGCCAAAGCAGCTCAAGGATTTTTCAGCTGAAAATCAAACTGAAGGAAGAAAATATTTATAAGCTTACAGAACTGAGACAGGTATTGATAGAAGTGACTGTGCGGCAGAAGCTATGTGCAAAGAAAGGATGCTCTAGAGAAACCATGAAAAAAAAAAGAAAAAATAAAAAAAATGTATCCACGTTTTTCTGCTGGTGTGTATATGTCTTGCAAAAGACTTCTAAGGCTTCTAAGACATTTACATAAATCAAAGTTCTAAGTGCTCTTTTTATCTGTCCCTACATATATCTTGTGGAGTCTCCCTCCTTGCAGATATTCAAAAGCCATCTAGGCATGATCCTGGGCAAGCTGCTCTAGATAGCCCTGGCTGAAGAAGGGGTTGAATATTTGCAAGTGGCCTACAAACTTTTCTTTTTACATAAGAGCTCTGCAAGCTTAATGTCTCATTCTCATAGCAGATTGTGTATTGATCTTGAATGGTCATTTCATGGGGCAGACACAGACTATAATCTTCCACTGTTGAACACAGTTTTCACGTCCAGAAGGATATCGTGGCCTGGGACAAGTGTTACCCTGACTCACTCTGGAGGCAAGATTTCTGTACAAATTTGCAGTTTTGATCTTTTTCTTTTCTTTTCTTTTCTTTTCTTTTTTCTTTTCTTTTCTTTTCTTTTCTTTTCTTTTCTTTTCTTTTCTTTTCTTTTCTTTTCTTTTCTTTTCTTTTCTTTTCTTTTC
>CM021731.1:187722622-187755466 GCA_011075105.1 Heteronetta atricapilla
TTTCTTTTCTTTTCTTTTCTTTTCTTTTCTTTTCTTTTCTTTTCTTTTCTTTTCTTTTCTTTTCTTTTCTTTTCTTTTCTTTTCTTTTCTTTTCTTTTCTTTTCTTTTTCTTTTTCTTTTTCTTTTTCTTTTCCAGAGCAGTTTACAATATGTTAATGTTTTTTATATCCATATAGAAGGGCTAAAGTCTATTTTCATGCTGAAAATGAAGCGTGGGTATTTAGTACCCAGAAGTTTATAAGCTAAGCTTCCAATTCTCTTAAGATTTTTTTTTCTAAATCTCAAATTTAAAATTTTGGAAGACCATGAATAAGACATAAGAGAAATGAAAATATGTTATCCAGTTGAGAAACGTAGTAAAAGCCATAGTAGTCTCTTACTATGAGCAAGAAAAGTGACACTCAATTAAGGACCAACTGATGCAATTATGGACATTTGAATTTCCAGAAGACAGTTTCTGGGTTTCACTGCATATTAGCTAGAGAATTGTCTTAAATCCTAGCTACTGATTTTTGAAAGGTTCTGTGAAATTCTTGATTTTTTCAGCTGTGTAGTTCTTGTATGTGTGCAATTCCAAAGACTTTATTAAAACAATTAAAATTATGGTAAAATTTCCAACAAAGATAAAACAGCAATTTAGGTGCTTTTGAAATTTAGCAGTTCTCATTACAAATCATTTGAGAAAAATAAATGTAACCAATCCACATCCCACAGGTTCAGAGTATCTGAAATAAGCCTAAACTCCATTGGTGGTTCTGATTTTGTTTAGAAATTCCAAATCATGAATGTCTCACATTTCTTTGTTATTAAATTATAGACTGTATGTCATAGTTACACCTTGTTTTAATAAACACTAGCTGACATCTTCCTTACCATTGCCCAGACAGTAAAGTAAGAAGGCAATGAAGATATGAACAAAAAATGCTGTAACATGGAGAAGGGGGCAAAAAGGGGCTAGTTTGGCTCTGGAGTTTTGAGACTCATCCTGTTTGCAGTTATGTGATCTTACTCCTATCTTCCATTTTCCTCTTTTTCCATAAAGTCTGTATTTACTCTAGATTAGGCTGAATTGACATAATCATGTGATGGACAAAGCTAGCAAAAGAGCGGAATCCTTTTCATACATCATGGTAAACAGTGAATATTATTGTTTTATTTTGTTTTGTTTTGTTTTGTTTTACTTCCAAACAACTTTCTTTTGTCTTCTTCAAGGGAATATTAATTTTCACAAGTACAGGTTACACTAAGCTAGCTGGATGCCCAAAAAAGAGTGACAGAAATTACACCTGGAAGGAACCTCAATTGCACAATGCTAACTCCTGTATCTAATATGTATAAGCTATCCTTGGAAGGGTTTTACTTTAACTTGTTTTGAAAATCTCCCATTGAATATGGAAGATGTCTGGAGATATTCAAGGCCCGTCTGGATGCCTACCCAGGCAGTCTGCTCTGAGGAACCTGCTTTGGCAGGGGGGTTGGACCTGAAGATCTTTTGAGGTCCCTTACAATCCCTATAATTCTGTGATTCTGTGATTCTGTGAATATTATTCCATGTTATCCTATGTAGCTTCTGCCAGTGTTTCAGTAGTGTAACAGAAAAAAAAAAAAAATCAACCAAACTGCCACAAAGAAGAATGTAAAGCAGTATGTAAGAAGACCAATAACAAACCCTCTTCAGCCTTACAGATCACACCTTCTCATTCTTGATCTTTTCCAGATTCTTTCCAGCATACTGTGCCCTGGGCACTGTGGCACATCTTATGTATCCACCAAAACATTGCTAAATGAAGTAGGTGCATCCTGCATCTTATTCAAGGCAGTCCAATGGTGCTTCCCAGATAAGACTTACTTTTTCTATATCACCTTCACATTGCTGACTCACTCCATGTGGCATCCATCTCCCTTTTCTCTTGCTTTGTGGCTCCACCAGTGTTATTATTATTATTATTTATTTATTTATTTATTTATTTCCACCTCTGAACAAAGTGTAACTGAAAATTTACCACTTCCTTATTTATACTGCAAGCATTGCTGTTAGCAAAATATGTTCTCCCCTAGTCCTGTAGGATCATGCTTGCAAATACACTTTATCAGCAAACTGCTGATGACTTTGAAAGCCTCTGATGTTTCTGAAACCAGCATTTCAAGCAGCTGCTCAATCAGTTTAGGTTAAGCATTCTAGTCTTTTTTCCTCAGCTTTGCAGGAAGCCTGCATGGCATAAGTCTGGATGAAGTGGAAAGGCATCACATATATAGCTTTCCCTTAACTCACTAAATCAGTAATGTTCTTAAAGAAGGAATTGAGATTGGATTGACACAGTGTATTTGTGGCATACTCATGTTGGCTATTTTAATTCTTTATGATCCTCCCACAACTTATTTATTGTTTATTTGAAATTAATTTCAGAGCCTGGCCAGGAGCAGCAAGAATGAATTGATCTATAATTTCCTGATTTATTTTATTTATTTATTTATTTCTCAAGAGAACAATGTTTGTTTCTTTTCATGTTCCTACAGGGAGTCCCAGGGATTTGAAGATTATTCTGGAATATTTACTGGGCTTTGCCAGTTTGAATATATCTACATCTACTCTTCAATATGTTCTCTTCCTATACCGGTCCTGAGCTCCCATCTCCTCAATAAAGTTAAACAGATATATATAGTATATTAGAGACTTCATTATAGTATATTAGAGACTTCATTATCATATAGTATATTTAGACTTCATTATCTCTGTTTTACTCTCCTCTCCTGTTACTTGGTATCCATACTGTCCATAGTTCTCAAGGGACTTTTCTTGCTCCATTCTTTCCCACGTGCTAACTGAAATTCATTTTGCACATTAGAATTTCTGCTTCTATGTCTGTGCTTTTCTATATTCTAAATTATGTGCCTGCCTTTTCACACAGCGAAGTACAGGCATGGAAAGATTACATTTCTCCTGAACATAAAGTCAATAATAATGAATTTTATTGATTTGGATATGAATATTATTGATTGCAACATGCTCCTAAATTCCTTCCAGTGGTTATTTCTGGACTATCCAAGTGAATCATTTTGTGTGATAAGCAATTCTCTACTATTTAATTATTACTAGTCACCTTAAAAGTATACACCGTGACTTTGAAGTAACAAAATGGTGAGTAAGAATGCCCTATGTCCAAGGGTATTGTGTAAAAGCAAAGAGTGCACCAGGAGCAGGATTTGGTCACATTTGGAGGCTTTTGGCGGATGGTTGGGGAATGCTGTTGCTAATCATTGTTTGTTCACAACCTGAGTACCTGCTGCTCCTTTGTGGAACTCCTGAGGCCCCTGATATAGTATTAGAAACAGAACTTTTCAGAATTCCTATCTCAGGAACTACTAACACAGCATTTTTGCAATTTAAATTTGTGTTGTAGTTTAGTTCATGACTTTTTATTTAATACAAAGAAAAAGTACACCATTGACCACCAGTCCTTTTTTTCAATTAAGAAAAGTACAAAAGAAATTCCATTACCAGCTAACCTGTCCTCTCTCACATTTGGCGTATACTGTCATGTTGGATAAACTCTCCTTAGCTGTCTGGCTGTCCATAAGAGGGAGGAACAATTAGACCAGCCAGAAGAAGGAAGAAAGGAAGGAAGGAAGGAAGGAAGGAAGGTAGAAAGGGAGGGAGGGAGAAAAAGATGGCAGTGCAAAAAGAACTTGCCAACATAAAGACTCCTTATGTTGGGACTTTTCACAGTACTTTAGCATTCATTATGTAAACTAAAATAGACCACCCAGAAAACGTTACTCTGAAAAAAGTATAAGAAGATTTACCAGTGGCTATGGAAGTTTTCCTCATCTGATTATCCTGTAAATATTGGACAGAAATCTTCAGAAAACAGCTTTACCCCTGGTACAGCTGGCAACAGCAATGCTGAGAAGTGGCAGAACATGGCCTTCAGCTGAGGCAGTGTAAGATTTGTGAGGTCTTTTTGAACTGAGGCCTTTCTGAACCTGCCAGCAAAATGAGTGATTCATAAGGAGATCAAGAAAGAGCAGCTCAGCCTTTGACAGTGCTCATTAGTTGAGGCTTCTGAATAATTTCTCCAAGGATGGCAGAGTTTTGAAGAACACCGAAAAGGAATTTTTCACTTTAGCCTCGATTATTTACTGCAAGAGATAAGAGGAGGCACAGCTGTGCTGAAGAGAACCTCTGGTATAACTGTGCTCTGTTCCTGAGACCTACCTTAGAACCTCAGCTGTTTAATGGGCAACTGTAAACACTTTTAATTAATAGGAAATTTTAACTGCATGCCATGATATAATTCCTTTTTTTTTTTTTTGGGGGGGGGGGGCCGGCACCCGGCTCCATTCTGCTCTTACCCTTGGCAGCAATGCAGCAGCACCCCTTCATACCTTCTCCCAACTCTGCCCACCAACTCCCTCCATGACCTATACCCTCCTTCATCCCCTTTGGAAAGCCTTCTCTGGAAAAAGAATGTTTGGGGATAAAAGGGACCTTCACTTGGCAGGCCTATGTGACCAGGCACCATGCTCAGGTTTGGCTCTCAGCATCCCTGCAAGACCCTGCCCTGCCAGTGAGTGGCCATGGTGGGGCCCATTGCCAGCAGTGGGGAGGCCCATCGCTTTTCTTCAGAGGAGGAATAAAGCGTGCCTGGCAGCAGGACCACCATGGTGGCTGGCCCTCATCAACCTCCCGTGTAGCAGGCAGATGGTAGCCGTAAAGGCAGCCAGCCAGCACCACTCGGCCCCCCATAGGCCAAGCCCCATATGTCCTGCTTGTCCCTGGCACCTCTCACCAGTCCAGGAATCACTTTTCAAGTACTACTAATGTGGCTGGAGCAAATGCATCAAACAGAAATGTGATTTCTTCAGAATTAATGGCTACCAGGCACAGGCTTTCTTCACAGCTATAATAATGCGAGAGAGTGGTTGTGGGGGAGAGGGGGGAAAATCTTAGAGTTTTCTTTAAGTGCAGGTCACCTGAATGACTACAGTTCCTACAAACCTGCAGAATTCAAACATGCTGAACTATAACCTTACATTAAAATGCAACAAGAAGCTGCCCTGCCAATTTGTAACATAGCTTGACACCGGTGATCCTACTACTGTTGGAGCTAAAGCCTGGAGTTATAAAGCACTGAGGAAAGGACTATTGATAGCCCAGGGGTGATAAATACATGAGGAGGTGCAATTCAAAGCCAAAATAAGGACAGTGAGGCAAAGACCTCAACAAGGACTACCAGCATAGTTCTGGAGCCCCAGGGGAAAAGTTTGGCAAGCCCAGCAAACGGCTTGCCTCCATTCTCTATTGTACTCACAAGAAAACAGGCACCACCCTATGGCTTCATCTTGTGAGGCCATGACGTTGGACCAAACATTTGAGCCAGCAGTGTGCTCAGGTGGCCAAGAAGGCCAACAGCATCCTGGCCTGTATAAGAAACAGTGTGGCCAGCAGGGCTAGGGAGGTGATCGTCCCCCTGTACTCAGCTCTGGTGAGGCCGCACCTCAAGTACTGTGTTCAGTTTTGGGCCCCTCGCTACAAGAAGGACATCGAGGTGCTTGAGCGGGTCCAGAGAAGGGCGACGAAGCTGGTAAGAGGCCTGGAGAACAAGTCCTATGAGGAGTGGCTGAGGGAGCTGGGCTTGTTCAGCCTGGAGAAAAGGAGGCTCAGGGGCAACCTTATCGCTCTCTACAGGTACCTCAAGGGAAGCTGTAGCGAGGTGGGGGATTGGTCTGTTCTCCCATGTGCCTGGTGACAGGACGAGGGGGAATGGGCTTAAGTTGCGCCAGGGGAGTTTTAGGTTGGATGTTAGGAAGAACTTCTTTATCGAAAGGGTTGTTAGACATTGGAACGGGCTGTCCAGGGAAGTGGAGGAGTCACCGTCCCTGGAGGTCTTTAAAGACGTTTAGATGTAGAGCTTAGTGATATGGTTTAGTGGGGACTGTTAGTGTTAGGTTAGAGGTTGGACTCGATGATCTTGAGGTCTCTTCCAACCTAGAAATTCTGTGATTCTGTGATTAGTTAAGAGTACACAAATCCAACACCACTGTCTGTATATGCAGGGACAGAGCTCATGATTTCAAGCTCTGAACATGGGCTCGAGCAAGACAGAGGTGAGCAGAGCATGGGAGGACATCAGAGCATGCCAAGAATTGTGGACCTGGATCATCTGGGCTATGGGGTGCAAGTGCATGTGCAGAAGTTAGAGTTTGAAGGAAAATATTGTGCTACAATTGTTTAGGGAAGTTGTATTTGGGTGCTGCTGTAGATTACAGAGAAATGAATTTATGTGGCTTTAAGTTATTATACAGCATTATGCTTGGAGACTGCTGTCCTGGAAAGAAAAAACATGATCTGAGTTTACAGGGCCCACCCCAACAGTTTCACCAGCCCCTCCCATAGGAGTGAGGTGAGGTGTATTCCTGGCGAGTTTCTGTTGACTCAACTGCATTTTCACTGGTGGTTTGAGCAAAGGCTGGTGTAATACTATTCAGGCATAACCTTCTCTCTTACTCCAGAGGCTTGCTGCCAAATCACAGCAATCACAGCTGCATAAAATAATGCCAAAGGAGGGAGCTTTGACTTTTTCCACAACATTCATTTCACAATTTTTAGAACACAAAATTGAAAAATACGGCTACAAAATATACCATTTAATTTTTAGGTAGTTACACAGCTTTTATTATCTAGGGTTTCTTAAAATTTGTCCAAAAGGGTTTTATTTCCACCTGAAGTTGTCTTAGGTATATTTGATCAAATTTTAGCACAGATAAGGTAATAGATTTCTGATAATTTAGATCCTCCTGAAAGAGGGCTCATTTTAAAGTTGCAGGAACATATTAACATGCTAATTAAAAAAAAAAAAAAAAAATCAAAATTCACTGTGAATTCCACTCAAAATTTCTTTTAAGATTGTACTGTAAGTGTGATACAATTAGTTTGGCATAGTCGTAGGCTTAGAAGACACCCTTCAAGACTTTAAGAGACATGAATCAGGGAGTTTTCACTTCTAACTGTGAAAAAAAAAAAATGGCTTTCACAGATCATTGGCTTTACAGTAAAGTTTGAAGTTGCAAGGCATATGGACAAGAAATTTGACCTAACTTATTCACCTCTAAACTTGGCTGAACTGTGCTATCATTTGTGCCATTAGGGTGCTGCATATATGCTGATGCTGCCTGTTAGATGCTACGATGTAATTCCCAGAAGGGCCCATGCCTGGCATGTCAAGCAGGCTGATGTTGATTGCATATTTCTTTCACTGAATGGAAGTGGTTTTCCAGGCAAAGAAGCAATTTGTATATTTTGGAAGCTGAGGTCATGTGTCCTATATTCCTTTTACTGTATGACTTAGTTAGTACTGTTGGCATATGTATATAAAAAAATACAGATCATTAGTTACTGCACGCAAAATATCTTCAGAATTATTCTGAATCTTCATGGCTCATGAGTAAGACCTGCTTCTTCTGTTGAGTGATATCAGAAGCATTTTCTTTATACATACATTCATTCAATAGTAAACTAGAAATAACAGTCTATTTGTAGTTCAGAGC
Organism: Heteronetta atricapilla; assembly: GCA_011075105.1. Lineage (NCBI taxonomy): Eukaryota > Metazoa > Chordata > Aves > Anseriformes > Anatidae > Heteronetta > Heteronetta atricapilla. Next base: position 187,730,171 of record CM021731.1, read on the forward strand.
TTTGTATGTTCTCTTACATAGTTACAGACTCTATTCTGAATTGTTTTTTTTATGGCAAAACTGGGATTGAAGCTATTTGAGTCTGAGAACCTTTGGTAGAAATGGATGGTTTAGGTGTGACAATATGTCGGCTACATAACAAGATCTGAATCTTGTGGACAAAATTCTACTTTACCAATATTTGCAAACTCAGTCATCCCAGCAATCTGGGAGATGAAAGATTCTATTTTTTAATATCCTTGGGAAGCAAAGGCTACCATATCCTTGTATGGAAGATTAACAGCATTAAGGATACCCTAAAAAGCTGTTTAGATACTACATTTTTTAACCTGTGTATACTCATTGAGCAATATTGTGTGTTCATGAATAACTCACACAGAAGGAACAAAAAGATTATTCCTGCTCATAAAGCTTGAAGTGTGCAATCAGGAAACAGACATACTATGCCATTAAGCTGACCAACCATGTGGCACAAGCAGTAATCAGCACACAGTGACTAGTCAGAGAAGCCATTTTTCCAACAGCCCATGAGCCAAAAAGCACTACTGAAGTATGCAGAGATTTAGAAAAAGTCAGTTACTTTACAGACAATTTAGAAACAGGAAAATGGAATGTGTTGACTAAATTTATCGACTAAATTTTTAGCTTCAAACAATGTCACCCAGCTATTTGTTCTGCCTGTCATGCCCTTAAAGAAATGCCTGTTGATAATGTGCCCTGTCTTGGGTCATCGTTTTCAGAGCAAAGCACATTGCAGACATCTGAGACCACAAATAGCCACTGTTCTGCCTGACTTTAAGTGGCATGATCTGTAACTGCTTAGGGCCCTCCTGAACTCCTGCCTCGCCAAAGCACAAAACTTAACAATGCTCTTTAGATTTTAAGAACTTGATCCTCGAGTACATGCTGCAAAGCCTAAGCAACCTGCATAACTCATGCCTTTAAATGTTGCCCTTCAAGTGGCTGATAAAACTTGTCTTGCTTAGGAATGTTTGTGAGAGGTTTAAAAAATGATTTGAGATCAATGGATAGAAGAGTCTATGTAAGTATAATAATATTTCAAACTATTACTAACATGAGTCATAATAATACAGAAATCATCACTGCTGAAACAGTTTTTATCTGAAAACTTTGGAATAAAGAAAATAATTGGTTTAATTATAATGAAGGCGAGTGACTGATGCTTAATTAGGATACAAATAGAATAAATTCTGTTTAATGAAAGTGCATTTGGCCTTTGATAACTCATAAATTGACATTTAGGTATTAAAATAGAGGTGAAATTTAAAACTCCAGTCCTAATAAAAAGAATTTCACTTAATAAAGGTTCAAAGCTATGAATACCATTTTCATGTTATTATTATTATTTTTTTTTTTTTAATTTAGGTACATTTTAAAATTTGTTTTCCCTTTAATAAAACATCTTTTCTGATTAGAAATCCCTGGAGAACTTAAGATGATCATCTGTTTACTTAGATGTCAGACATAAGTCTGAGTTTTCTAAACACTTGGGTATGTGCTTAACTTGACATCAGCAGGACCACCCCCGTGCATGAAGTTAACCATGTGCAAATATATTTGTAGTACTTGCATCTAACAGTCTCCTAAAAAACTCCAGTCTTGTTCTTTGGGAAGGTTTTTAGTTCAACTGGAAATAAATAAACAAAATTGAAGGTGGAGAAACTCTTTCACTCTTTCATAGGCTGAAGAGAAACCTAATAACAGACCAATTATTATTTTCCCTCTACCTCTTCAGGGTAGGTACCAACTATTATTGGGTGTTGCTTTAGGATCCTCTTGACCCATATGTGCAGTGGAGGAAGCCACTGAGGATCTGGGTCATCTTCCCAAACTAACACAGAAGGAATTCCTTCTGAAATTTACTGCATTTCAAGAGCAGATGATAAACAATGACAAAAACAGATTCACACATCCTGGATTAAAGATTTGCAGCCACTTCTAGGCACAAGTCAAGTAAGTGACAGCTGTGACGCTCCACATAAGGCTCAGTAGCACTTACAAATTGAAGTCTACACTGTAAGGAATGGTGAACTGGCAGTGGCATTCAGTAGATTTTCACTAATGAGAGGCAACTTAAAAAGTTATTCATAACAAGTGTGTTTCTCATTTGAGAGCTCTTTGCAACCTTGAAGTGAAATGACTGTTAGTCATTTCATGTAATTCCCCCATGGAAAATTCTCTTATCAAAATAATTGTAAATTCATCGACTTCCCCTTTACCACTCCTGTCAAGCTTCAGCTTCTTCTGTTCATGTCCAAGGCTTTGCAAAGTTTCACATGTCTGTTGGCATGTTCTCATTCTCTCTGGTTGCTCTGCCAAAGACGTCAGCCTTCGGGCAACTTCATTTCCTCCCCAAATACTCCATGTCCTTCAGGCTGTTCCTTGCACTCACACACACAGCAACTTTCTAATCTCAGTGCCTCAGGCAGTCAGACCTTCCTGCTCAACACAGAAAGCTGTCTCCCATCACCTCCACCACATGCAAGATAAGCCTAGCAACTTGCACAGCTACTCTTCATCTATTTTTAGAGGTACAGTGTCATCCCACCATTTCCCAAACCTGACTTTCCATTTTACAGTAGTACATGTATCATCTAACACAAGAATGACAAGTATGGCATAAAGCCAAATATATTCATACATGCACATATGGCCAGAGCAGACGTACAAAGTCATTTTTTAGGCAAACTATTCTGACCTTAGGTGCCACCAGCTCTCTCTGGCTCTTCTGAATTTCAGATTTTATTTTGGAAGTGAAGCTTTCATGACTGTAGTTGTGAAGAAAACCTTCAAAACCTGATATGAGTGTAAAATATATCTTCCCTGAGTTTGTACAGAGCCTGAAATAAATAGGTCTAAGAAGCAGGGACTGCTCCATTCAGCAAATTATGCAAGGTGTTAACTCAAACTCTTGATGATGTTTTCAGTGTCAACATTTTAATGTTGTCAAATTGTCATCAGATTAGTTTGATGAGGTGAACATGTGACTTTGGAAAAAGGTCTTGTTCCATCTTCAAGAAGCCTAGAATATAGTATAGGTGATACCTTTCCAGAGATGTATGCTGTCAGTAGTCAAAGTACTTGTAAACTCCCATGAAAGGAGTATATTTTTGTGATGTTCAGCGTATACTGAGTGTATATGTGTAGCGATCCACCCTGCCTCCAATTCTATCTTTAGCTTTACCATTTCATACACAAGCTCTTGCACAGAAACCCACCACATATTCATATAGACCTACTCACCAAGTGGGTGAGAAGGTCTATATGAAGTGACATCTGAGTGACCAGTAATGGTCTCCAGCTCCCTCCTCTCCTGTTCTCTGACTACAAATGCTTAACCCCAACTTGTACTACTTAAGTGTTCACAGAGACAGAAGAAGCTGAGACAAAACAGAAAAAGAGTGACCATAATTTTGAAGAAAGTTTTTAGAAAACTTCAGCCAAAACTCTAAGTTACAAAATATAGAAAATGATGGGGAAATTGGGGCAGGAAATATATATAGTTATTTGTTACTTTTTTTCTATCTATAAACGTTCCATACATCAATTCTTTTGATTTCTGGAACTATTCAAAGCCTACAAGTTTGTTTATTTGGGCTATTGTATATCCCTGAAGAGATGGTCACCAGTTCTAGACATCATGTGATCCGAGAAATAGCATCTATACTTAATCTATTGTGATAAATCAGTTTATCTGAAGAAAAACTTCATGACTGACAGCAGATAGTAGATTCAGTTGAGTATACTTTGCAAATGAAATTCCTAGATGTATTAGCAATTACACTGAATATAACTACCTAAATTATCTTATGTTTATTTGGAACCACTAATATGTGAGCATCTTCACTTTTTAAAAGCTGTGATAGAAAACCTGCCTCATAACTTAGATATGCCTTAAAATACACCAACAAATAATAAATATTTTCCTACAGTAATATTGTATAAAAGGTCTCTGGTTTCTCAAATTTACCTTGTTTTTGTTAAAAAAAAAAAATCAAATTAAGAAATGAAAAATTCAGCCTCTGTGACCACATTTGGCTTATGCCGAGTTTACATGATTTATTTCAGATACCTTGAATCACTTAGTAGGTAGCAATTTGTAAGCTTTATGAGTCACTGTTGATATTTTGATGCTGTGGGTTTTTTGTTGGTTTGTTTATTCTGTTGCTGTTAACACCTCCGGTGTATTCTGCCTGTTCAGAAATGTTCAGAAAGAGCAAATCCTTGGAAATGAAATGCTTTTTATTTATTTTTTTTATTTTTTTTTTCCGGCATTGGTCAGAGAATATAGCAGTTAATGTCATTTCAAGACCACCAGAAAGTAAAGCTCAAAATAAATGCAAAGACAGATCATACTAGAGAAAACACTAGACCTGGAGGAATGTTCCCACATGCAGCCTGTGTTCAGTATCAGTGATAGATCCAGGCTGGAACCCCCACCAGCTGCATATGGGAGACAAGAATTGCTATCTAAGCCAACTATTAATGCTCTAGATAATCACTGCTAAAAGAAAGAGCACAGAAAACTGCAGCGCTCTGGCATTAACACTATCCTCAGCTGTATAGCCAGATTCTGATTTGATGTCAACTGGAAATGTTTTAATGTAGCTAAACTGACTTATCCTTGCTGACGATCTTTTGCTTTAGTGCTTTGGGCTACTCTGGTGAGTTACAGCTACAGCTTATACATATAAGAGGATTTGTTCTAGGCAGAGTTACTGACTGATATTTCATTAACATAAGAAAGAAAGGTATGTTGATGTATTGAATGTAACCTCTAAAATTTGGCTCTGAGGAGTTAATGAAATTCTTGTGCTTTTTTTTTTTTTCCTTTCCCTTTTTGCCTTTTTTTCCCCCTCTTCATTAACTGCTCTAGTTGCAGTTGTTACTTACTCTTGCAGAGGAAAAGAGCCTACTCGTGCCCTAACTTTCCCTTCCTTAGTACAGAAGTCAGGAGGGAGACCTTGAACTCCTGCTGAGCCTCCTGCCAGAGTTGCTGTATATAGCAATTCTTTCAAAGAGCTATTTTCTTACATCTGAAAGTGAGTCACACTCTTCATGCCCTGACTAGCTTGGCATGTAAACATTTGAGTTGGAGAGTCTTGCACGTACAAGTGCTCGGGGAAATTCACTCAAGTGACTAGATGACAAGAGTATGGATTGTGATACTGAGAAGGTCAGATGAGTGCTGGGCCTCTCAACCTGTGAAAGGTGAAATACTCATGTCCTGAAAGCCACTCCCAAAAGTAAAGAAAAATTGTCTTGGCCTTTCTCCTTCCTGTGAAGGCAAGAGATAAATGTGAAACTGTAACTCTGCAACCTGCAGAGAAGTTGGACACAACCTTTATATATAGATATTTAGAATGCCGTACCAGAAATACCTATGACTATGCCTGTGTGTGTGGTGGCAGCTCCCAGTCTCAGTGAGGATAGTTTTGTGCTGTAGGTGAATGGGGTGCATATGTGTATGTGACTCTGTGGTTTGAAGTACCTGCAAATGAAGACAAATGATTTTATATTTACAATTTTTACCAGAGACTTCCTTTCAGTCAGTGTCAGTTTTTTGAATGAATTGGAAATTTCTTAAATTCTAGTCTTTAATTCTTTGTTTTTGTTTTTGTTTTAATGGGGAAAAAGTAAAAGCTTTAATAAATGAAACATAGAAAAAAAAAAAAATGATTATATTTTATAAAAATCAGTCAAAGTCGGACTAGAGGCTGAATAGTGAAGACAGAAATGCAGGATTTGGTAATGAAAGATTCTCTTCAATGATCTGTGTCCAAACAGTATAGCACAGCAAAGCTACACGAGCTCTCTAGCTTGATATAGATCACACTTATTGTTGAAGCTGGACGCAGAGGAGCACATAAGCTGAATCTTATCTATATTGAAAAGAAAAGACAATTTTTACCATCAGTCACTCTTAATAACCTGCAGTGGTAGAAATGTAGATTAAAAAAAAAAAAGAAAAAGATGAAGTGAAGAAAGTAATATTTTTACTCAGAAAATCTCTATATCCAACCAAAAAAAAAAAAAAAAAAGTTGAAATTTGAATAGTATCACTATTAAAATCTTAGTCCAAGCATACTGTATTTCACCATTCTGTGTTAATAATATTTTGGGGAAACATAAGCCATCTCATATATACCAGTCTTTCATTACTCTCTTAGATTCTTTAGATACTGTTCACATTATTCATCGAAGTTTTTTAACTGATCTGTCTGTGATTGATGGTTTGCTGTGGGGTTTTTTTTTGAGACAGTCAGGTTCTGTCAAGATGAAGTTTGAATGCTTCTGTATTGCCTGCATATCATAGACCTCAGAAAGCAAAGGAAGATACCCTTTAAGATCTTATGTATAACAATACCATGAACTAATAACGCCTCAAGATTGCTGGAAGAAAAGGTCAAAATCCACCTCCTGCCTAGATAGCAATATACATTTGTTCTTTAAACTCCCTCTCTAGGACCAGCTATTCTAGCAATCCATTTCAATTGTTGCTTCAAATGTCACCTATGTCTTGTTATATAACTGTATTTTTAAACTATTTACATTATTATATATATATTTCTTCGATATAGCTCAGTATTTTCAGACTGTCATTCTGAAGAGGAAGTTTTCAGCAGGGAACAAGTAGGACACCCTACCATAGTTCAGCCATTTGTCCAGGAGCAGTTTCTCATCTATGAAAAGTGTTCTTGACCATGTAGATGTTCAGCAGTACAATACAGTCCACTACACAGCACATCAGCTGATCTCAAAACTTATTTTGAGGCAGTGTTGACCCCCGCAAACTGCCCAAGTACAGGAACTCATTATCTCAAACTCACCACTGAGACAGGGGAGCCTGGTTGGGACAGTCCACTTGTCCTGAATCCCACCGTACTTCTCCACTGCTTGAAAAGTACTTATCGTAGAAGGGAAACACAACCTGATTGGTGTAAGGCATTGTAAAAGTACTACCAGATGATTTGTGTGGAGTTTTGTTTTCTGGTGAACTGTGCTGGCAGCCCCCATGTGTGAGAGAGATGGAGCTCACACAACTTTCCCTCTGCTCCACCCCTCATCACAGCGTTGAGATGGTCTCCACAAAGTTGCACTGTACTTCCTGAGTGACTGTACCTATTAGATGTGTCCATCTAATAAGTGTACAAAAGAGGGTTATTTCATATATTTAAATACCAACAATAAAGCCAAACAAGATTTTTTCTCTCCAGCCAGAGGAAAGTCTCAGATGTGTGTTCAGCCTCACTAACAGATTTCTCCTGCTGCTGAAGTTCATCAAGGGGCTTGTTTAAGGTTTGTGGCTGTTTGGAAGTGGTATGATGTTAATTCAGTGTGGGATCTGCCTTTGAGCCCAGCTGGTTGTACACTCAGGTGCCAGAGGAGCCTTTAGTCCTGTTCCTTGGTCCTGAATATCTCATGCCTTCAAGTGCATCACAGCACTGTGAAATCTGGGTCCATGCAAACACATGCCTCTATTTCTCTGAGAGTAGCAGATCTCTTGGGAGAGGGGGCATTTGAAAGATCCCATTAACACCTTCTGTGGTATAAGTCTGAGAGTTACTTCTGTGTTTGAAAGCTGAGGTATTTGTGAGGATATATTATTGCATCTTGCTATGCCTCAATCAAAAGAGTTATTTTCATGTAAAATACTGCAGTTTATAAAAAGGATAAATGTATACGCTGGAACTGGTCTTTTCATTAAATTTCAAATCAGGAAACTATTGAGGGGCAGGGGAAGGCTTATGAACAGAGGTGGTTTGCTAGTATAATAACAATGTCAAAAAACAAAAAAACAAAAAAACAAAAAAAAACAAAAAAAAACAAAAAAAAAAACAGAAAATGATATAAACTCAGAGAGTTGGCTTGTTGATTTCAGTCTCCTTTACCAAAACTATCCTGCCTTCCCAGAGCTTTACAGAATACAAATGAACAGCACTGAGATTTTAAGTGCATTTTTTTCGAATCCATGAAGACCCAGGTGCTCATGTGAGGACTGCCCATGTATACCACTGCAGAAGATACATACTCATATTCTCTGCTTCCTGGCAAGAGGTTTAATGAAGAGGGTGCCCTTGGTTGGGCACCCTCAGCAGGGACCAATTTCAAACAGAACCAGAGACTTCTTGCTTCATTTGAGACTAAACACTTCATAGATCTCATCTCCAGTTTACCTATTTAGTTAATGGCAAATACCAAATGCTTCCCCAGGCAGGCATTGGTACTACAAGTCATTTTCTTTATACTTGTGATCTGCTTGGAGATTTATGGGGATGGGGCCATATAAGTACAGAGAGAACAGCTGGGCTAGACATATGCTACAGCATGAGATTCAAAACTGTTTCATGTGTGAAGATGTGAAACCACAAAAACAACTTCCATGAGAGTGCAAATAGGAATTCCACATCTTTCAAGGAAGGTCCAAATGCTGTGAAAAATAAAGATAGTTCTAGTTCTAGGCTGTGCTATTCTCCAGTACTCATTTAAGACATATATGAAATATAAATATTTTTAAGAAATTATGTCTTTCTCTTCCCACTTCCTTAAGGTGACCAATTAAACAATTCCAGTCATTTACTGAAACAAATATATTTTCTTGCCTGTCTTCATGACATGTCTTCTTCCACAAGAAAGAAGAGTGAAAAATGTAGAAGAAAATGATTACCCATTGCAAGAAGCCCTTTGGCTTCTTGGTCTTGGATACACCATGAGGAGTTTATTATCTACCCCACATAATTTATTCTAGCATTTCCTTATGCAACCTCTGGCACTTATGCTCCATGGACATTGTGGAATTTATTTTTCATGCATTAAGTGATATTTGTGATATCTGCACATTTCAATGCTCATTTTTTGTGATTCCCAGGTTTACAGGTATGTGCCACTTTACAGGAGGTAAAAGCTAAAAATATGCCTATATTTATTGTTGAAAAAGTCATGATGGAAGTTTAGGATAGTCTTGAGACTTCAGGGTGGAGGTGTGGATGAGAACATCTGCATGAGCCTTGCTCAGGAAGTGATGGATCTGACCAAACCACAATATTGGCAGGGTTCAAAATGTATGGTATATGCCAATATGACATAATAATGGTTTTACAGTACTCTGTCGTACCGACTGTAAGAGACATGTAACTCCCACTGGAACCAGGGAATTGTGAAGCACTGAACAGTTTAAACAGTTGAACAAACTTCTTGAGAGCCCTTAACATATCCACATAGAGCTGGAAGCAAACATCAAGGAATTAACAGTAACAATTTCAGGAACAGGAAAAGATCAGAAGCCACTCTGTTATGACAGAAACCATTACTTCACATTTATCATTGTTATACCATTATAACAAGATCCTTTCGCTCCGTTGAAAATATTCTCTCCATTACACTGGGGAAAAACTGATAACTTTACACACTGTGACAGACATCAGACTGTGGCTATTACCTGGGTTTTCTAAAAGGACAGGTACATTTTCCACTTTGCCAATTAGTTTCCATGAAAAAAAAATAAAAAATAAAAGTTTTAAAAAAAGGTTAGAAAAACACATTTTGAATATAAGGGAAAGTGTTATAATCTTATCGACTTTCAATCTAACTCGTGTCACTATCTAAAAATGATGATACCAACATGTAACAGATATACCTGAGTTGAGAAACAGGCCCCTGCTGCTTCCAGAGGGACAAGACTGGATTTAACATCAAAAGGTGGCTGAAGCCACCTTTATTTCAATTTTGGAAGTATCCACTTGGCTATAATTAGAGGTGCCAGCTGCTAACAAAAAACAGCTTTGCACACGATTTCTCCATGGAAACAAAGAATCCTTGCAAAGAGGGTGTCAAAAAAACAAGAGATTTTTCTGAGTTTGGGAGCAATAATTGCCTTAATAGGAACTCCTCCTTACAATGGAAAATAAGCATAAGATATGAAAGCCAGCTTCCACTGCCAACCAGGCAACAGCGGGACATGAATGCTGTTCTTACCACAGAAGTTTGAAGCTTTTTAAGTCCTCATTTGTGCTAATAGTATATATGTTGCTGGAGAGAGGGGGAAACATTTGTGGAGAATTTAGGTTTTCCAAATCTGGAAAATATAAGGGGAAAGGGTCTTTCTCTCTCTCTTTCCTTTCTCTCTCTCTCTCTCTTTTCATTTTTTACCTTCTGGTGACCTAACAGGAAACATATGAGACTAGGAGATCTAGCTCTGGACTCTGTGCTCCCAGAAAGGTATGGAGATCCAAGGACAGGAATCTGTTTCAGTACTTGTGTCACTGACATTTGGAGACAAAACACTGTTTTTCCTCCCCCATTTCCTTAGTTACGTTTTTTTAACCTTTTTCTCCTTCTCTAAATTCCTTCTTTCCTCCAGGAGTGTCTTTGGCTTCTTCCTGTAAATAAACGTGGTTGTTGCATAAGTATTTGCCACACAGACTTCCTGTCATTTAAGCTGGGACATCAAGATTTTGCACAAAAAGACTGAAGGTACAGATTGCGCCTGTAAATCTTTTTCTGGCACACTCCATATGCAGGTATCTGCTAATGCAAAATGTTGCTTTGTTTCAGAGATTCCTCTTCTCCCTTTAAAATTTTACTGGAAAAGAAGACTTACCAAGCAACCTATGCTGTCACCTGGAAGGCAAAAGGTGGTGCTGAACTGATGATATCTGAAGCATTGGGCTTCAGATGATTTGAAATAGAGTACAGTGGGATTTTCAGTCCTGGCCTGTCTCATTGTTTACTCTCCCTCAGAAGTGAATGTTTGCTTTGTAGAAAATAATATGACAACTTATCAACATTTCAGTCCTTGATAAGAGCCAAATTTGTAAGTGTTTGAGACAGCCATTCTTTACCAGTTTATCTAAATGGTTTCTTATGAGAGTGGCAATGTCATGCTCTTTACATACTCTCAACACCAGTATACAGAGTTAGTTAAATTCTACTTTGCTCCTGCTGGCATGCCAGCCATGTTTGCTTCAGAAAATCTGGGGACTGAAGGGTTTACCTTGACAGGGAATTAAACCAGGTCAGTCCTAGTAACATTAAATCCTGGCCTGTAGGCCATCAGGAGAGGTGTACTTGTAATAGCAAATCGACTAACAACCAGAAGCAATTACTGGAGTACAGTGAGAAGAAAGCAACGGATATAAATCTCTTTGATGAAACAGTAGGCTTACAATGGGTGCTACATACACACTTTGATTGAATTAAAATTTTTATTACACTTTAATTAAGACCAGCAATTTATGACTGGCAAGCAAAACTGTTGACATTTCCTCTTTGTTCCAATACTAGTAGTACAACCTGCACTTTTAAACCTAATTTGACATTTGTTCATGGAATAGTGGTTGTTCATAAGACTCATGGTTTTACTTTCCTGGAAGGAGATAAAACTAGCTGTCTTTAGACTTATTTCAGATCTGCAAATGTCAGACTCCATGAGCCAGGGCAGTGTAATGGATGTGCTAAAAAGGTTTTTATCAGATCCTGCCTTCATCACACCACAGTTCTGTACCCTCCATTTCTGAGAAAAAAAAAAAAAAAAAAAAAAAAAAAAACCTACCTATTTCATGAAGTAAATGAAGTCTGTGTAACTCACACAACTGGAAAAATGCCAGAAAATAAATAGTATATTTAGCCACCCTCAAGAAGTTATTTCAAGTGGTTTATGTGTTTCTGAAAAAAAAAAAAATAATTCAAAAAAGACAGTTTTAAGAAACCATTAACTGGAGTGAACTAATTAGAAACAGATCACATGATGATAAATGAGGTAATTTAATCTGTTGACTGGACTACTAGCCTGTAAGTATGTAGAGTGACCCTGCAGATAATTGTATCAGTACCTGTGCTAATAAGGGTTTATGGAGATCAAAGCTGCACAATATTCCCAGACCCTTAAACCCCTGCATTGTACTAAGATTAAGTTAGTAAATACATATCAGTTAATTTAAAGCAGTACTATTACAAAGTTGCAGTTATGAAATAAAGAGGTCTTGAAAGCTTTGAAATCTGGCAACCAACCTTAACTCTGACCCAGTCCCACCAATCTCATTCCATTGAACATGATGGAGGGACAGTGAGATAGGAGGGAAGGGGTAGTCCAGTACTTGAAAGTTGTGTAGTTGCCATCTTCAAGTGACTTTCCAAATCTTACACAAAGATACTTCAGGCTACTATGGTGATCACACCATAATGACTTCTGCATATGATCTTAAAAAGAAATGAAAAATTATAACATCTAGTGTTGAGTCCCATTAACTCTCATCTGGCTTCTTGACACAATAGCCCCACTTCAATAGGAAGGGTGAAGACTGGCACTGTCCCAGCCTCAACACCATCTGCAATGGCCAGGATGTTCTTGAGAAGAGAAAGTTGAGTTTAGGAAGTACACCCTGAGCAGTCACCCACTTTCCATCTACAGCAGTTTTATGCAGTCAAACTGTAATCTTACCATAAACATTTTTCACAGAACAAACCAAGTTCAAAAGATGAATTTAAGCATTTGTATACAAAGGGATGTCAGTGCCCTTTTATGTAAGTGCATTATCTCAGGATTGCAGGTAGGCACCCAGACCTGTGAGAAAAGCAGCATTTAAGACACATTTTTCTCCAGTCCATATCCATACTACTAAACTCTCTGACTCTCCAAAAAGAGGGTGATCACATGCAGACTGCCCTTTGGAAATCCTCCCTGCCTGTGCTAGCTCCCCAAATGTGCCTAAAGTTTTTTTGGGAGGATGACAATCAGCAACACCAGCACATGGCAGAAACCAGTCTCATGTAGCAACATTCAATCAAGCTCCAATACCCAGGGCTATTCGCTGGAACTGTGTGATACCAGTGCAGAAGTGGCCTTTGTGAATCCAGATTTATATAGTTCAGAACAAAGTTTTTTGGGTGGGACTTCTGCTCTAAGATCTTCAGGACATCTCTGCAAGTACTTGATTTCAGTGCCTTTTTTTTTTTTTTTTTTTTTTTTTTTTTTTTTTGGTGAGAGCTTTGTAATAATTCTGCCAAGATTTTATAAATTTTTTATCCTATGCAGATATGTAGAACAATGTGCTGAAGAAGCATAGCAGGAGCCACTCCATCTTGTGACTGTTGGTATAGTTAACAAAATTCCTCCTTTAGTTGCTGCTAAGGAGGAAAGCAAGCTATAAAGTGAGGGAGAACCTCAGGTAATTTTTTTCTAGAGTGAGATACTCTTTCTGGTTACTCCTTACTCTACATTGTTGACATAAATGACCTGTAAAGGATATAAATGTATTATAGTGTGCACACACACGCACACACACACATATATAAAAATATATATACATTACATGTGCTATAAAATGCAAGGACCTGGAAAGAAGGCTACTAGAGATTTTCAGCATGAAGGAACACAAACCAGGTTGGATAACGAAGTTCATCACATCCAACAAGCTATCTTCCCCACCATTTAGGGTCCAGAGAGGGTCAGTGGTAGGAAAGCCATTTACGTTGACTCACGTTAACTTGTCTGAAGCAGCTGCCTACAATCCGTACAATGATCTGAATAAGTAGACAGGACAGCAGCATGATTACCAGGCATGCAACTCTGCAGTACTGCCAGCTCCACACACATTGAAAATACCTCTGAAAACTGCAGCAGTTGACAGACACACATGCAAAAATAAATAAATGAACACAACAGCAGATGTAGCCAATTATTTATTTCTGTTTTGCTTGCATTGATTTGGATACAGTGTTATTTGAAGCAATTGTATATTGTCCAGTAGTGCCTTTTCTTTCTTTTTAATGTGAAGGTATTCTATATTTAAACTGCTTTAGTTGCTGATTTTCTGTCTAATTTGGAAAATACCTGTAAAATTAAGGTGCCTGATCATCTGGGCCATTTGAAGGTGGTAGGGAAAGACCATTCTGCATAGCACCTCCTTTCTCAAGTGACTGGACAGGATGCTCAAACACATTCCTAATGATCTACATATGCACGGGACTGACAGCCTCCCTTCAGGGCCAGATTCACTGCTCATGTATTGATCAACAGGGAGGGATATCTTGGAAAACTTGTGTCTGGAGTCTGACTAACAGTGCCTGAGCTATCCACAGAAACTGCTTTGGCCACCTTTTCCCTGGGGATTTCTATGGCTTGCATAAGAATCAGGCAGAAAACGATATCAGTTGTTCTGGCAATGACATCCGACTCCCAGTAACGTTTTTGCTTGCCTGCTTCTCAAATTAAAGCTATGTTGTCAAAGCTTTGTCAAGTCCCATGGGGCCCTCAGAAAGATAATAGTCAGAAATGGGTTTTTGATCTAGCGAAATCAAGTAATGACGGGGACAGGCTATTGACCAGGTTACTTGATCTAAGAGACCATATACTGCTCCATAGGCCATACAGAGAGTGTCTTTATTATAAAGGATGCAAAGTCAAGGAGCACTGGAAGAACTGTCAGACAACTTTAAAAAGTCTTTTTGCAAGGAAATTTGCCTGAACAATGCAACTCTCCAAAGCAAATAAAATCAAAATGGAAATTCAGATTGCAATGTCCCCCAGGACCTTCAGATTTCATTAGCATGTAGAGCCCTGCACTACCTGGTCTGAATACCCTCTGAAATGTCACAAATGCAATGGAGTTAGAACTCCTAATCTGGCGGCTTTTCCTAGGCATTTCTGGAGCTCCACCAAACAGGGTGGCTGCATGGAAGCTATTACATTTTGCAGAGATTAACTGTGCTGAACATTAATGCAAACTTTCTTCCAGAAAATATTTGGAAACTGCTGTATTTGAAAAACTCCCTTCCCTGCTTTTGAAAAAAAGAATTTGATTGAAGGTTAAAAAAGTGCATGTCTTATTCAAAGCCACACAGAGGTGCAACAAAGCAGATGCCAGTTCTCAAAGGAATCCAGACAACTGTAGCAGGCATCACTGGAAACAATAACATTACAGAGAAGTGTCTTATTATTTAGTTAATAGTAACAGTATAAGTTAGGAAAACACTGTTCAGAAAACCCACAAAGCACTTATTTTAAAAGATGAAAAGATTTTAGGTCCACTGTTCCCAGCCTCCAGTACATAACAGTCCATGCCATTTAACAGAGTAATCCTGACAGAGGCAGGTGTCTTATTCTTTTATCACAGAATCATTTCGTGCACTGACTAGCATTGAAGCACAAAGTGTCCACGTGTCAATGACTGCATCACATCTCTCCATGCAGGTTCCAGATCTTAACTCTTCCTGCAGTAAAAACTGCAGTAATTTTACAACAGGATTTTTTTCTACCTTTAGCACCCAGCCACTGAATCTTGGCAAGAGAAAGCAAAATGAAAAAAAGGTGTCAGCAGTTTAAGATTCTGTATTCTTAAACAGGTTTGCTCATTGTAATGGACTGAGTCACTGCCCCAGGGACTGTGTAAGTGGCTATACATTGCAGAGCTTTATTATTTGAAGGGAAAATTATGTTAACCTTTGGGTTTCCCTGTATTTTGGGAAATTATTGTCCATGTAAGTAGAAAACAGACATGGAGACTAAGTCACAACAAAGTCCTGAAACTTGCCCTAGAGGCATAATATTAATTTGTCCATGACGGGGATGAAGGCTAACCTTTCTACCCACTGTCTCTGTGGGAGGCACAACCCTGCTTCAAGCTCTGGTGACCACATTCTTCGCAGATATAATAATGCTTTTTAACACATCTGTTATACTGTTGGTATATATATATACACACACAAAATAGTCTGTTGCTATATCACTGTACTACAAGAAGGTATCATATTTGTTCCCTCTGCTCCTTACTCTTCCAGCATAAAGGTGGGTATTCACAGTAAGCTTTCTTGCTTTCTGCACCTACAGGTGCCTGCTGGCACCTATAGGGTCCCTTATTCCAGAATAATACCTGAAAGTATATCCTTCACTTCAAGGTATCCAGACTGGGCTTATGCCACCTGCCTAACCCTGGGCAGGGATCATATGCAGCATATCAAAAAGAAGAATCAAGCTGCAGGATTCCCATCCCTGTGGGTGGAAAGCCTGCTAGCTATCAGGATGGCCATGCTTGCACACAGCCTCAAAACAGCTCTCCATTTCACTGAGTAGATATAGCCCGCAATTAACTATTTGCGCATCTTCAGTTTTCCTTTCCTCAGATCATACCCTGCATAAAACACAAAGTACAAATAAAGTCTACTTTATGATTAAAGGAGGGATTTGTAGGGAAAAAAAAATAGTTCTTTACATAATCAGATATTCTAGTTGTCTACACATATTGAATATGACATTTCAAAAGAAAGCAAGCAGAGCAATAGAAGCATACCATTGAGAACACCTGCACCAGAGAGTTTAAAATCAGATCATATGCCACTATAGTGAACATAGTTTGTTTTCCATTATTACTTAAATTTGATGATAACCAATTTAGGGATTGACATAAAACCCATATTGTATTATTCTGAGGCTTTGTTAAGAGCAAAGAATGTGTGACCAAATCAAAGGCTTCACTAAAGCTAATAAACACAGCTTCAGTCATATATGTGGCCTTTATCCACAGCTTGATTAATATCACATTTAACCTAGAATAAGGCTGAGGTTATGGAGTGCTTTAAACAAAAGCCAGATTTGAAATAGGGTAGGGTGAGGGGAGTAATGTGTTTAAATTAATAAAGCCATTGATCTGTCCATACACCAAACATTTGGAAATGTTAGCTAATGACATTAAAGCAGCTGAAAGCCTATGATTATTTAAATCCAAGAAAACACCACCTTTCTGGTGCTTGAAAAGTCTTCCAAACTGTTCAGAGATTCAGCAAGAACCGAGACATGCTGAAAGAATCATAAAAGAGAGTGATCACAGATATAAGCTGCAAAAAGGGGATTTCATCCACCAGTCTCTTCAAAGGGCAATTAATTGTCTTCAGTACTTCATTAAAATGTATAGTTTCAAAAGAGGAAAGGTTGATTATTGATTAAAAAAAAAATAGATTTACTTGACTTCTCAAAGGTCAGAAGGTTTCTAAATCTGTTAACAGGCCCAATGATGATTATTTAATGCCTTAACTATTTGTTATGTCTGTTACAATTTAGCCAAAATCTTTAATTCATTAATATGTGTTGTTCTAGCTCTGCTAAAAACTCCTTTCATTCCTTTCCAAATGCTCTCAAGTTCCTCAGCCTTTTTTAAAAATGATAATCTAAATAAAATGCAGTTTTTGCTTTTCTCAATTCATCTTTATTTCCATTTCAAAGTTGACTATAGTACCTAAATCAGCAACACATCTGCTATGTCTATTATCTTTGCCATTTCTTATCTCCCCACTGAGATACTTCAGCTTGTCATGGGTCATTTGAGGATAACATTTCCCTGATTTAACCTGACTAGTTGCTGCAGATCTGAACTGACTAGGAATGATCACCTTCCAGAAGTTAAGCAGTGATTTTCATAGTGAGTAGCTATTAATATGCCAACTAGTTCCAAAGATTGGTGTTGCAGGGGCCTTGTGTAATAGAGGAGAGGAAAGACTTTCCCAATAAGAAAGCATATCCCCAAACTGTCATAAGTTATTTCTGCTAGAAAATTTCTGTCCTTCATATAAAGGTGAAGCTAATAGAAAGCTGTAGAGTAAACCAATGAAATGAATTAGTAGCAAATAGCCAGGTATAGGTGACGTAGCTTGAAAATTATATTTCTGTACCAGTAAGAAGTAATCTGCTTGAGAGACCCTAGGAACACAGACAGAAAGAGCCTTGCTCTCACCAGATGCAGAGAAGGAGGATGAATGTGGCCTTCAGAAAATCAGAATAGGAAATTTTATCCCCAAAGTGCCTTCTTCACTCACAGGTGCCTGAAGACACCCAAGAAGGGATAATTTGCATGAAATGTATACACTCCACCCAGCCCCCCACATACTTTTATGTAACTTGTACAGCTTTTTAGTGACAGGAATTTTTTTGGTAAAACTTACTGACTAATAAAATAAAATAAAATCATAACATGAAGGTGATGAAATGTGAAAAAAATAGTAAAAGCATTCACATGGACCTAAACATACAATATAACATCCATTTAAATTAATTGACCTGACTGGCAGTATTCTTTTGATCTTT
The DNA here is from genome assembly GCA_011075105.1 of Heteronetta atricapilla. Lineage (NCBI taxonomy): Eukaryota > Metazoa > Chordata > Aves > Anseriformes > Anatidae > Heteronetta > Heteronetta atricapilla. The sequence goes on from CM021731.1 coordinate 187,748,265, forward strand.
TTTATTTCTAGCATCCTTCTGCCACTAACCACCCAACCATTTGGTGCACAACAGATGAGTAACTGAAAAAAGGAAAATTATGTGCTTTCAGTCAAATCCAAGCATCACTGGACAGATTTCATTATTAATGGAAGCCAGCATCCACAGTGCTCAGATAAAATATTTAAAAAATATTAAAAGCATCTCTTCAGAGTTGAAAGCAGAAAATATTTAATCAATCCTGACAATCAAAGCATCATCTAGTGGAAACATAGACAAGATTCGTTCCAGCAATGAAAAGATGGGTGGGCAAGTCTTCTTAACTTGCACTGATTCATTTCATGTGTTTTTCTGTGTATGCAGCTTCATTCCCAGGTCTCTAATTGAACGTGTAGATACACTGTTGCACAGGTCATCCCAAATGATTCTCTTCATTCTCCCCTTGAAGTAGTTATGATTAAAAACAAAACACATAAAATTATATTCAAATGGAGATGTCAGTTTTTCACACATAATTCTGTCCCAGACTTGGATGAGAAGATGAAATAGCACAGCTTTTGGGGAGGCAAAAGAAGAATGAAAACAAACAGTAAAAATCAGTATTAAAGTGTTTAAATATTTAATTTGAACATTTCCTTTTAAATGACACTGTCACATTTCCAAGACACTCGTGCTAAATGTGAGACCACTTTAGGAATTCCCCAGAGTTTTGTAGATCCCAGATCACCCCATGCTTTGTCTCTTGTATCCAGCAGAGCTCAGTATGTCCAAAACAATAACAGGCACTACAGAAGCCAGACATGAGGTCCTCCAAGCTTTTACTGAACACTTGAAATGTACTTCTCTGATCATTTAACAATTTATCCAGTACCCAGCTACATTCACATTTTCTCTCAGGCTTACTCCTCCTAAGAATTATGTCTTTTGTTGCTTCCTGATTGGCTTTCCCTATCCTTCCCACTCTTATTCCTCCCACAATGTCCACATTTACCCCCCAGATGGGGACCTATAGCAAACCCATGTAGTGAATATTGCAATGCTAAAGTAAATGACAGAGGTGATATGATCTGGACCTACAGGACACCATGGTACCTCATGTCAAGTCCTTCCTTAATGTGCACTTTTTGCTGTTGCATTTAGGGAGCTGTACAAGATGGGTTTCATTATATCAGTTCCCACTACCAGCTGTGTTCCCTCCACCCTATATAAAGACTGTCAGCTTAATGTCTTTCCTCTTTATGCCTTCAAGTCCCCCATGATTCACCAACATGGACATCCTCAAAGACTTTGGTGAGAACAATGTCGAGAAGCAAACTTATCAAACCAAGACCTACTATGTTTACAGTCTCTTCAAACTTATTCATGCACTGCAATATAAACCAGGCTGCTGCTACATTCCACCTTTCTATAGCACAGAAGCCTGTCTCATATCTTATTTTTATTTCTAAAAGATGTTTGAGTCAGTTTCATTGCCATTCATGGTAAAATATAAAAACATCAATAATACATTTTATATAAAAAAAAGGCATTCAAAAATATGCAATGTATATGGGTGGATTTTCAATGTATCTACAAAAATTGCAGTGCAAATCTACTGACTTCTTATGCAGTTTGGTTCCTAGGAATATAATTCTACATCATAAACTTCAAATGCATTTATGATACAAACTTCAGAGAAACCAGGATTAAGGTTTAAACAGAAATCAAAAATCCCATTTCACATAGCTAATAGAGATATATATTCAATTTACTCTAAGAAATAGCTGTAACATACAGCTATAAAAAATGCTGGGGTGTGTGTATGTGTATGTGTCTCTAAAAGAGAAAAACAAATTAATTATATATTCCAAGGAAACAACTAAGATGCAATGATGAAAAGCACTACAGAATTCTACACATGGGAATAATTGTGGTCACAGGGAAAGTTGGAGGGTATTCTTTGAGAAATAATATGCTAATGTGTAATTAAAGACCCATTGAAGATATGATACATGAAATAACATACTAAAGGTTTCAGGTTCAATCATCATGCTTCAACTTTGTTATTCCCTGGTGAATGAATGACTAAATAGGCAAGTTTAATACCTTATAGAATGCTCTAATGCTGTTTTCAAAGGGTATCCATAATAGACTTGGCTCTGCCATGCAACAATTTACTCATGCTGTATGCTGGCCTGTTTACTGAGATGTTTTCTGTATGACTGCACTGGCCTAACTCACCAAAGCCTCAGTCTGGAAAAAAAAAAAAGAAAAAAAGAAAAAAAGAAAAAAAGAAAAAAAGAAAAAAAGAAAAAAGAAAAAAGAAAAAAAAAACACTAATACTTAAAAATCTTTAAGAGGCTTAGCCAGAACTGATAGCTTTGATGGTGATTCCACCTCTGGCTCTGTCTGAGAACAATCAAGGACCCACAGCCATCCAAGGACAGAAGAACAAAGGATGCTAGTAACATTTCATATGAATGTCTCCAGAGACACCAAGCTGTTGCTTGGGAGAAACAACAGAGAAAATAAAACTCTTTGGCACATCTCAGCAGTTATCCTGCTAGCCTAATGAGCACAAGACTGTGAGGCTTTAGGTAAGTGAAGTATGTATCAGAAGCACTCTTTAATTTTAAATTCTTTGGGCAATCTTTGAACAGGTTACGTGTCTCAGAGGCCTGAAATAACAAGTTTGCCAAGCCGTTCCCTGTTGCCACTCTGTAACCCATCCTGCTGCAGTCGTGTGCCCAGCTCTCAGGAACAACCCCAAGCACCCGTATGTGCTGGGGGCCACCCACCCGCAAAGAAACTCTGCAGAAAAGGACCTGGAGGTCATGGTGGACACCAACTTGAACATAAGTGAGCAATATGTCCTTGCCAGAAAGAAGACAAATGGTATCCTGGGTGGCATGAGGCCTGCACTGTAATCCTGGGATGCACTGTTGCCAGCAGAGTGAGGGAATGACCCTCCTCGTCTACTGAGCACTGGTGAGGCTACACACCTGGTGTAATGTCTCCAGTTCTGGGCTCTCTGTGTGAAACATGGACATACTGGATAAAGTCCAATGAAAAGCATTGATGATGTTGAAGAGACTGGAGCACCTCTCACATGAGGAAAGCCTGGTACTGCTTAGGCTAGAGACAAGAAGGTTCAAGGGAAGATTTTTTTCAATGTCTATAAATACCTGAAGGGAGAGTGCAAAGAGGACAGAGACAGCCTCTTTTCAGTGGTGCCCAGGGACAGGACAAGAGGCAGTGGCCTCAAACTGGTACACCAGAGGTTCTGTCTGAAGATCAGGAAACATTTTTCCCGTGCAGGTGATGGAGCACTGACACGGGTTGCCCAGAGAGGTTGTGAAGTCTCCTCCCTGGAGATCTTCATGTTCCAGGGCAAACTCAAAGCAGCCATTGCAGCTCAACAAAGCCTTAGCCAGGATGACCTACCATTCCCAGAGTATCAAACCCCCTCCACACCTGCTGGACCTGGCTCCCACTGACCAGGACCAGCAGAAGGGGGAGGAACAGTGGTCACCTGCTCCACCACCCCTCCTGCCAGCAGCCACAGATGCTGTATTTAAGGTAAGAGTGAACACAACTACACTGTAAAAGCAAAGCATCACATAAACATTGAGTGGCTATAAAGTAGCTGCTATCATGTTTTACTTTCTCTTGCTTCTGACCTACACTCTCTTGTCTTAGTGAAATAAAGCTGTGCAATGGGATGCACTTGAAAAGGAGCGTTTTAGACAGAAAACCCATGTCTACACTTCATTGCTGAAACCTGAGGAGGTTTGCATCTCTGACTACCTCAGTGGGAATATAAATCATGGAGCAGAAGTGGCACATGCTGAGCCTCACAGATATAACTCCTTTTGCGGTCACAACAACGTGGGCATGTATTTGGCAGGTGCAAATTGCATCTGCCAGAGGAAGAGTGGCTCTACAAGTGGTGATCCTTTTCATTTACTAGTTTCCATGCCAAACACCAGCTGGATCAGAGCTGGCTCAGAGGTCAGGGGTCATTTCATATCTGTCCTCTCCCCTTGACATGAGACACAGGGTTGCAGCACCCTAACAGAAATCCAGTGCTGACATTTCCCAAAACCTACACAGATGCAATCCCATTTTCAGCAAATGCCTTCCTTGTGTTGCTGTTTTTTGTTGTTATTTTTTAACCTCTTGCATACAGACAGATAAAGGTAAGTAATGAAAAACCCTGGGCAGGACACACAGATAATTATTCTTTTCATCATTCTTTTGATTTCAAAGATTGAAACAAGAAGAGGTTACAGAGGGTTTTATGTAAAATACTTGAGATGGAGCCTCTCTGTACAAGGAAATACTGGGATGGATCCAGATACAGATGTGCTATCTACCCAGAAACTATTTGGCAAGTCAGTGAACTGTGATATTGTAAGAAAGTCTGGGCTTCGGTACAAGTTTTCAAAAAAGTGCCTGCTGGCTGAGGTGCAACAGTAAAGCTGTTTATTGGCAGAGAAGTTATATGGGAAGCTGAAATGAAGACCCTGCTTCTTTTCCCACTGTGATTTTTTTCTCACCACAATTAATTTATTATAGGTAGTTCAGTCCAGACCTTCTGCATAGTGGTCGAGGGACAAAGTCTAGACATAATTTATTGGCCAGTTCCTGGTGAAAACAGTACTGCAGCATCCACATTTTCCCTCTGTTTCTCTTTTTTCTTCTGCCAGACACATAAAGTACACTATATGCTAAGTATTTGGTATGTGAGCCCACATTGACCAAAGAAGGGTTTCCTTGGCTAGAGCTGTCCTCTGTTGTATTGTAAAGGTTTTCCACCATGCTAAACAGTAAATATCAAACTAAACAATAACAGCAGTAAAATTTTGATTACTTGTCTCTCGTGTTGTCCTTCACATGAGCTGATAAAAACACGCAGCGATGCTCATCAGGTCCCTCCATTTCACAGTTTATGTTAGCTAGATAATACCTTTTGTAACCACTGGAGATAATGGATGAAGTGAAGCACGGGGTAGTTAAATGACAAGATCAGTTGCACAACATATCAAAGGCAAAGTCAGGAGCAGCGAACCAAAAACCCACCTGTGCTTCACAGGGGAGCACCCTGATGTTGCAGAGAAATACCAGAGCAGCAAGCACTTGCAGTATGGAAACAGGTCAACAACAGTAGGAGCTTGGCTTTTGGAGAGTCTGCATCCCATTTTCAAAATGCTTTAAAAATATTAATTTCACAACTCACTAAGATTACTTCAGAGGAAGGGAGGAAGATCTAGTATAGGTCTGTGCTAAAAGGGAAGACAGCCTTGACTGAGTGTCTATGCCAAGGACACTGGTCAAATCAGGGGCACAGATGAAATCAGAATTAAGCCTTTATGCACCCCAGAGCCACTCCACAAAGGGTTAAATAATCTCTTTCATGGTAGGGACAGAAAGGGCCACTCTTTTCCTTTAATTTTTCATCAGGCCATGAAACCCTGTTCCCTGCCACCACCAGCACAGGGGTATCCAGCCAGTCCCAGCTCACTCCCAGCCCCATGGGCACAGTAGGGTTAGATCCTAGACTAAATCTACCCTAAAGGTGAATTCAGATTAATTCTCTTGAAAGCATTTGCCTGGTTGTTCTAAAGGCAATGAGCAATACCCTCAGCATGAGCAGTCACTGGGTCACTGGTGGTACAACTTCAGGGGAGCATGAATATTACTGTGCTACTCCACCAGGACTTCATCACTGATGATGGTGCCCAAGAGTAGACCCATTTGATTTTAAATAAGAGTAGGGAGTGTCCAGGCAGATCAGTCCTTGACAGTCCTTGATGTTCAAAGGCTTCCCCAAAACACTGATGCTCATGGCTGCATGCCCCCAGGACTGATGTTGGCACAGGGTCCCTGTCCCACATGCCTGCTGCACCTGTTCCAGTCTCACCTGCCGATGGCTCCAAGCTCTTCATCCCCACCTCCTGCCCAAACATCAGCAGGAAGCCATCCTTTCATGCGTTTTAGGTACTTGTTCTCATCTCAGATGGAATCACTGCACTGGAAATAAAAATTGCTATGGAGCCACTTTCTGCTTTTCCCAATTCTCACCCAGGCAGAAATTCAACATTAATGCTGTGGAAGAGTCATTAGACCAATAACTTCTTGAGCAATAGTTAGATGTTTTCATGTGGTGTTTTGACAAAACTGACCCTGGGAAGTCATTAGCATGTTTGTGAATAAAAGTCAGGTGAATTTGCAAAAAAGTACTATAACTCCAGGAGCAGAATAATAAAGGCCCTTATATAAATATACATGCAAATTTAACTGAAAACAGCAAATTCAAAATAAAGCAAAGACCATACAAGGATTTTTTCCTGGCAATCTTTCCCAAGAATCTATAATACTTGTGTATAGTGGCTGCAGTAAAAGATGACCTGAAGGAAATAGGAGTCAAGAATTGTAAATTTACAGAGCAGATGATATTCCCCAGATCCCCAGGAGTTCATTTACAGTATTAACCTTCTTGGAACTGCTTGAGCACCTCAAGCCTAACTCTTTCATGCAGAATTAGGAAGAAGTAAAGTGGATTGGAAGAAAAAAAAAAGAGAGAGAGAGAGAGAAAATAAAAGCCCTAACATAAAGGTGAGCCAGAAACAGTTAAGAAGTAAATTCATCAGGAGAAATGTTGTTGATGTTCCTGAATTATTCAGGATAATTGAGGGCAAAGGCAGGCTGTGAATAATTGGGAAAAAATATATTTAATAAGCAACAAATGGCAGCTGAAAATAAGTGTAGACTACTATAAGGTGATGCATGTTTAAAATGAGGTAAAGATTACAATGAAAGAGAGAGGTGTTAAGGTTATCATAGATGGCTCATGAAAACATCAGATCAGTTCTCATTAGCAGACAAAACAACAGAAAAAATAAACCCACAGAATTTTAGGAAAGAGAAATCAGAATACGAAACATCATTATGCTGCTGTAGACATTCCCCCATCCACACAAAGTCTAGACACTGTGGGCAGTGTCCCATCCTTTGCCCTAGGATAGCTGTAAGTAAAATAGGGAATACCAGAGAAAGGTAACTGTTATGCTCAAAGCTGTGGGTGGCATCTGTACAAAGAATGGCTGAATGGACCAGGATATCATTATACAGACAAGATAACTTAGAGGAAGAGAAAGGAAGAAAGGAAGGAAGAAAGGAAGAAAGGAAGAAAGAGGAAGGAAGGAAGGAAGGAAGGAAGGAAGGAAGGAAGGAAGGAAGGA
>CM021731.1:187763416-187786787 GCA_011075105.1 Heteronetta atricapilla
AATAGAATAGAATAGAATAGAATAGAATAGAATAGAATAGAATAGAACAGGATAGAACAGAACATAGTAACATAGATAACACAAGAAATTAATCCAAGAAAGCATAACATTCAATATAAATATGAGTGCCTAACTAATAGCTTTTAGTTAGTTCCTTTGAACTCACAGAACATATGACAGAAAGTTATTTCAGTTTCCAGAGAAGCAGTCACATGGCTTGGCATTAAGCATTTCTCCAACAACTTCTAAAATTCTGTCACTATCTGTCATCTAACTAAATCATTTGTGGTCACTTTCTACTCCAATACCTGAAATTTAAAATATGGAGCATTAAGTGATTCAGAAGGCCATTTTCCATAGTGTTGCAGGCCATCAAGACTCCAGAGCACAATTTGGGAACCACTGCTACAAGCTACCAAAGGTTGTTAGTAAGGCAAAGAGATAATAATTTCATCATATTACTTCTCTGTTCTAGGCTGTATCCATTCCCCTACCTGTGATGCCTCCTAATAAATTATGCAAATACCTGTATAAATGTAAAGTATAAAAAAGTATGAAATGTGTTGTTTTTTTAAAAAAAAAAATTCAAAACAGCACTAGATACTGTTATGTACTCATCACTTCAGAACATCTCTATGTCCTATAATAATCACACTAAGAGATACTTGAGAGACTGCACCTTCGGCGACTCGGTGCTTTGAGTAGGCTTCTAAGTACTCTGCATTAAATACGTCACTTTTACTGAACCAACTGCTCAGCTGTATCTATGATCAAATACACAACTTTTGAAGAGCATCTGTTAGTCTGGAATGGGAATATTTATACTGGTGTTTGCGTTGCAGTTATTTCTAGTATTAATGTTATAAGCCAATTTGCTATGCAGTGCAAACATTGGCAGTCTATTACGCCAGGATTGTTGCTTACAGCATCACAGGTCACTAAAGTGTTGTGTGAGTAGTAAGGGAGAAGGAGAGGAAGGGAGAAGAGAAGGAAGAAGAAAGGAGGAAGGGAGGAGGGAAGGAAGAGGAAGGGAACAGGAAAAAGAGGGAGGGAGCGAGGGAGGGAGGGAAAGAAGGAAGGAAGGAAATACACTGTGTTCAAGTCTACGTTGAAGGGAAGTATGAGAAAAGTGTTCAGCAGAGGTCTTAACAACCGATATACCCCATACAGTACAATTGATTTTGCTTGTGAATTTGAGCATTTCCACATGTGCTGGGCATCTGGCACATGTGTCACTGTGTGCCTGCTCAGAATTACTGGACTGGGGAAATTTACCCTCTGAAAATGGAGCAAAACATAAGCAGAGCTCTCAACAAATGTAACCATCACTGATTAAACTTACCGTTACTATGGAACCATAATAAGATGACATTAAATAGTCATTGACTCATTTCCCAATGAGCAATGAGAACTGAAAGGGTTACCATATGTCATTAATTTAAACAATATCAGAGGGGCCTCATAAGAATGAGAAATGACTACCATGAGTAATTTGTACGTATATTAAGTCAGGTTACTTTTGAATCTTGAAATTTTTGCAAATAAAAAGAATAAAGATTTTAGAGTTTTGTTGCTAAAGTGTTATTCTCTTGAATAGAACTCTGAGAGTAGAGGGGACATAATTTGTTGTCATCCCAGGTAGATAATAACTGGGTTGAGACAATAAATATCTCTGTGTCAATAATTAGGTGACCTAATATTGACTTCAGTTTACATACATGAGGAACAGATTCTTGTCTAGCATAGTAAATGGCATGTCTCCATCGAAGTCAATACTATAGAGCTACATTGATTTACAGACATTGTGCACTGACACAATGTAGACAATAGCTATTTTTAGAAGGCATTCTCTGTAAGAAACTTATGGTGAGGCCAAATTCTACACCCCTTAGTCAGATGCACGGTCCCAATGGAATGAAGAGTAAGAAGAGAAAAATGTGGCCCATCTTCTGATGGTTATATATGAGAGTTGAACATAAATTCTGATACAACTCAGTAATGATAACTTTTGAGTTACGTACATGCATGTGTAAAAACCCACAGAGCATAGATTACAATCTAAAAGCAGTGGTGCTTGAAACACAACCAGGCCTGAGCCAGAAAGATAAGAAACCAATCCAAGACATAGATGCTGTCATTGTTCTCCCTCTCTTACTCGACAGCTGCTTGTTTGAGGATCTGTCATATGGAAAATATGTGAATGCAATGAAACATCTGTCAATGTATCTCTGCTCCCACCCATCTCCTTAAAAGCAAAAACTGTAGGCTTGTTGCTATTTTCAATAGCACCCAGACACTTGTTCTGTGCATTGTAGCATGGGAATGGTGATGGTTCAGGGATGCCTGCCTGCTTGGGGCTGGAATGGCGGCACACTGCACAGTAATCTCAGGCATGTGGGGTTATACAAAGACAATGCCTTAAAACAGTGTGCAATCCTAAAAAGAGCCATTGCAGAGGATTTCCATTTAGGAATACTTACCACGAGGATACCTAAATGCACACACAGCTAGTTTAGCGTGTGGTCTACTCTAGCTAGGGAGATAATTACTAGCCCAGCTGCTTCTGCTACCTCTTTTCATCTCACTAGACAGCTACTTCTCTGATCGCCTGCACATTGACAACACATGGCATTCATACCTGCTGGAGACTTTGATAAATTATTCCTGGCATTTGTCATTATTACTTTGTTTCGTTACTGGAGAAACTGGGTGAGTGTTAGCATACTGGGTGCAATTAGGGAAAAGACAAGGAAGTTCCTTCTTCAGATAGAAAAGGGGAATAAAAGTAGAGTCCAAATGCTTGTTTCTGTTGGCTCTAGCAATAGCCACGCAGCTTCAAAAACTTAATAAAATGTGCTGCTTTCTCCTTAATGCCTATAAAATACGTATCTCTGTACAGAAACAGCAGTTTCACACTAGACTGTGATTGCAATTAAAACAAACAAACAAACAAAAAGTATATTGCTTGAACTGAGTGTTATTTTTTGATTGACAGACAATGTACTTTGTGTTATTTCAAAATTTAATACTCAGTGTATTTTCATTTGTCTGCTCTTTCACAATTTGTAGACACAGCAGTAAGTAAGTCACAGCTGCTGTCATGATCCTCTACCTGAGGCTGACATATCTATTCTTGGGCATTTATGCTGTGGTAGAGAATGCCACGAAGCATCTGAGTAATAAATGTTAGTTTTGATTGAATATGACACTGCAGATAAACATGCCAATATACTCTGTGGCTTCATCATCCTCTGTCATCCTCTTGATGCTGCAGCTAATACTGCTGGGCACCTGCTGCCAGTAAGTCCATAGAATTCGTATAGAATTGGCCTAGAACACCAGACCATAAGAACAGAATTTAGGTGTTAAAGCACAGACATACAAAAAAAAAAAAAAAAAAAAAAAAAAAAAAAGCACTGGGGGTGGATGGGGAAGGGGGAAAGAGTTGATGTTCTTAGTAAAACTTTGTGCGACCCAGCCATCAAGCCATCATACTCTTGCTTAAAGAAAAAAAACATAGTAGCAGGAAAAGAAAATTACACAAAATATCTGTGATCATCCTTATATTGGCCAGGAAAGTCTTCTTTTAGAGACCAGTCTTCATTGTGCTACTCCCAGTGTAAAATGGGTGTAGAGGCAAATCTCATACAATGACGAAGGTGGAAAAATCATAGTAAATCTCCAAGTCAGTCCCTTTTGTTTTTACTGCTTTGGATGTGCATTTTGCAGAGCCATAAAAGCATGGAAAAATCTACAAAAAAGCAAATGCTCTTCTTTAACCCTTTGACACTGGGCAAGGAGTGTCTGGAAATCTTGACTTTTGGCGTCAAGGGTATCAAAACAAAACAAAACAAAACAAAATAGCTCACAACCCTCTAAGTCTGGCAAGAGAAGTGATGAACATAAAAGCTGTGAAAATGAAGCTAGTGAGACAAAAATGAAAAAAAAAAAAAAAGGAAGGATTAGCTCTAGAAAATATTAGGTCTCTGATTTTTGAACACAGAAAGATTTTTTTATTTTTAAAAAAGACATTCTTTATGCTTTTAAAAGACTAAAACAGAAAAAGGTATTCAAAGTAGAAAATTGTGCATTCATTTGATTGCTAATACAATAGCAGTGACCTAGACTCCATGTCTTGTCTTATCATAATGTTCCCCCATTCTAATAAAAAAAAAAGAGTTGCAAATCAAGTGAGGAGACAAATTGTTTCTAATCATTATAAAACCACTTTTCTTCCCAAGCCCAAAAATTTAATGTATTCAACTAGCTTAACCTCTGTTTTCAGAATAAGAAAAGAAAGAAGTAATCTGCATTTTGACACTGATTTATGATTCAATAGTAATTTAGTTGGTGAACTTCCTTTTAGCTCAGATATACAATCATAAACCAGTCACTCACATGGAACCAATATAATTATGTATAATTATAGTAGTGGACAATCTGGTGCAATGTGCTTATTGATAATGTGGACAAAATACAGGTATACATTTTTACTTGCACATGTGTATACAGACATATGTGTAGATCAAACCCTTGAATTTACCAAGGTATTTTTCATGTCCTATCCTTCCCACTGTATTGTCCTGGTTCCTGCAATTCTGATTCTAGTAGTTTTGCTCCTCATCTATTACATATTGATGGGGATTAATTCAAGATTATCAGTGTTGCTGAATATGTGGCATTCAAAACAGCAAACACCCAGTGTTCAGGTAGTTTAACTTGCACTTCCAAGCTTGGCTGTGGCCGTAACTTAATGGCTGGCATCATGGTACCTGTGGGATCTCCAGTGCTCCAGTCACTACCACTACCCTCATTCCTTCATTTGGAACACTCATATATACAATACAGCAAATGGGGCTGATGTTGCATAACAAGTCAGCTGTCCTGAAATAATTTAGTTGCTAGAATAAGAGAGGAAAAAGAGAAGAGTGAAACATCAGTTAAGGCACACTGCTGCCACAGTGCTGCCCTCACTTCTGACCTAGGGCATGCATTTCTCAACATGCTCCTTAGCCCCTAATCTGTACTTTCTCCAGCAGTGGCCCTGGGTGAAGAAGGCTGTAATTGCAGTCCTTTGAGCCATCCTCATCGCTTTCTGAGTGCCCCCAGCATGCTTGGAAAATGCCTGTGGGATGAGCTCCCCCCCCCCCCCCCCCCCCGCCTTCCCCCCAAGGGGAGCTTGATGTGTTGATGTGTCAGGGACCTCTTGGTCTGTCCCTCCACAGCTGAGACACACGAGTGGGCTGCAAAGGGAGCAGATGGCAACATCCACAGGACCTATTGGGAGATCTCTGTGGAGCCAGGGTCATCAGGTGCCCCCAAAGGCAAGCAGGTTGTTGAGCTTTCCCCGGTCAAAGACCATCTTCAGCATTAAATCAGGTAGTTCCAAATAATGACTGCATTTTACCATTTGTAAAATGAGGATAATAAATACATAATTACTTGAAAGGGCTGTTATGAGGATTAACACGAAAGTTTGAGAGGAACTTAGATATGGGAACAGAAGCAGGGACAGGGACCATATCTGAATACTGAAGTATAATTTCTAATGTTCAGGGCAAGAACAATTTAGTTCATTTTTCTTACAATGCTTTTTCTGTTCAGTGGGCAAAGAAAAAAAATGAAAAGAAAAGAAAAAGAAAAAAGAATGAAAAAAAGAATAAAGAAAAAAAGAAAGAAGAAAAAAGAAAAAAAGGAAAAAAGAAAGAAAAATAAGAAAAAAGAAAATGTTTGTCCATACTTCTGTATATAGGCTTTCTTCCTTTTTCCCAGGCAGAAGAGTAAGAGCATTTAATTCTATACTTCAAGTGTGTCACTAAAAAAAAAGGAGAAGAAAATAGGTTACAGCAACTGTGACTACAAGATCTGCAGGTGTGTTTCCCATGATCACAGGAAGAGCAGCTGGAAGGTCAGGAAATTGCTGGTTTCAACTTTGAAGAAGCTGTATAATAAATTCAGACTAAAATTAAACCATCTCTCCCCCTGGGAAAATTAAACACATTTGTTAAAGTTGCAAGTCAACATGATGTATATTTTACCTGAACTGAATCTGAGCCATTTGAATCTTCCTTCAAATTACATTTACATTAAAGCACATACAGCTACTGCCTACCTTTTTGTTCATTCAGTTATATGACTTGATGACTACTACAGTTGCTGTAGATACCTGTAAATACCTGTAAATTGCTCTTTAAAGGAGCACTGCAAGGTCCAGATACAACTCTCATAAAAGTATTTCCAATTCAGCAAGTAAACTGAAGAATACAGTGTCAAGAAAGCCAAAGCTCAAATGTAGTTCAGATTTTCAGTGGATATTAAGTGCAACAAGAATTTCTACTACTCTCTCCATAGGAAAATTCTGAACTAGGAAAATGTGAGCCTGTTGCTAGATGGGGCAGATGATTTTGTGACAGGAGATGTGGGTAAGGTTTAGGTACTCACTGCTTTCTTTGACTCAGTCTTCACCAAGAAGATCTCTCAGGCCACTATGCTTAGTGAAAAAGTTCAAGAAGAGAACAACAACAAGCAGTAGATGGGAATCCACTAGGAAAAAAAAAAAAAAAATCAAAAGAAAAATGCAGAATTTTATCAAGATTTGAGATTTGTTCATTTAGTATAAATGAACCATGAAATATGCCATCTGTCAAACTTGCCAGTCTAGGCAGGTTTCCAGATCATCCGGATTTAATATTCTATTTTCTTTCTTCTTTAGTGGCGATATGAAATAAAGATAACATTGGGGATTTTGTTTTGCTTTGCTTATTTTTATGAGCATCTGTGGAGGCTTTCTTTTTAATGTTTCTGCTTAAAATCATGTTCTCCAGAAGCTACAGAAGTAACACAGCCAAAGATAGCTTCAATTATCCAATACAGAGCATGCAGATAAACACAGTATTAAGAATATTTCTTCTTTCTATATTTTGCATCTGTAATCAAGCTCGTGTGCAAATAATGACACTTAGACATCCTATTACTGAATTGTGCCTTTAATTTGGGAAGTGAGATAAATAAATTGTATTAGCTGGGCCAGCAATTAACTGTACATTGAACTGCAGTTTCAAAAATAGACCCTGAGTCGACACTCTTAAAAAAACTGGTCCCAGAATACCTGGGTACCATGTGCATTTGTACGTACATTGTTAAAACATACTCAGCCATCAAAGATTTTCTGACGTGCACTAAGTATGAAAGAACATTCAAAGTGACAGGGATGTACTCAAAGGCTTCTGAGTGACCATCTGATACCTTCAGGTCTCCGAGTATGTCTACATGACAGGTTGTGGTGAACACAGAGATAGTACAATACGTGCACATGTATACTCTAGCTGACTCTGCTCTGAGTTGGGGTCAGACAATATATAGAGGTGCCTTCGTACCTCATGATACCTGACACAGAGCAAATGTCAACACTATCCACCTCCTCATTAAAATGCCGGGACACTACTTTGAAAAAAACAAGGGTGAGTAAATGAAGGAAGAGCTGGGGAGAGGGTAGATGCAAGTGGAATGTGTGAATAGAGGTTTACAAACAACAACAACAAAAAAGAAATATGAAATAAAAGAGACAGATAGGGGCACAGACAGATGGTCTAGAAGAAAGCCAAGCCCACTTTTAGCTGTCAGGTTTTCTGGGAAAGAAGTGGACAAAATAGTCATTGTGAATAAACTATCTGAAGTCTTCAGATATATTTTTCTACCAGTGAATCATTGCCAAGTATGGCCTTAGTTTTGAGGACTTGCTATAGGTAATTTTGCAATAATTTATGCAAATCTACTTCCACCAAGTACAAATTGTTTGCAGAATACTGGCTATTCATTATTTATGAGTAGTAGTCAGCCAGGAATGGACCATGACTTAAACTGTTCAGACAGGGGAAAATAAACAATTTAGAAACAATGAGAAATAAATACTCTTTCTTTCTGCATAGTAATATCCCTGGTTCTAGGCGAATACAAGTCACCATTCACTATGTATATATTAACAAAACTCCATCCAATGTATGCATAATAATAACAAACAAGAAATATTTCTATGTAGCACAGTTATCAAAATGCAAAAATAAAAATAAAAATAAAGAATTGTAACATATTTGGGGGCTGATATTCCAGGCTGGCTTAAAATTCATTGTCATTCTAGTGCCAACAATTTGTGGCAGTAATTTGACGCCAACCTTAGAGAGCTGACAAAACTTTTAATAAAAACTCTTAACAAATTTAACTAAGTGGTAGGTTAGAGAAGCAGAATGACTGGTCAACTGATTTCATAGAATCATAGAATTACTTAGCTTGGAAAAGACCTCCAAGATCATCAAGTCCAATTATTAACCTAGTACTGCCAAATCTACCACTAAACCATGTCCCTAAGCACATGGCATCTATACTTCTTTTGAATCTCTCCAGGGGGTGTTTCAAACACTTCCCTGGGCAACCTGTTCCAATGTCTCACAACTCTGTAATTAAATAATTTTTTCCTAATATCCAACCTAAACCTCCACTGGTGCAACTTGAAGCTATCTTCTCTTGTCCTATTGTTTGTTGACTAGAAGAGACTGATCCTGCTACAACCTCTTCTGAGGTAGTTGTAGAGAGCAATTTCACCCAGAATACATTAAGAACAGCTTTTCTTCACCAGATTTACTCTGGTGTCAGTTTTTATTTTTTTTTTTTTTTATTTTTTTATATGAGGAATTAGAACTATGGATGTTTTTTTCCCCTGCCTGGCTTTATCACCATGATAGCCAATGAGGTATGTTTATATAGAAAAAGATAGCCTAGACATGTGAAGCCCTTTTCTAAATTTCCTTAGCTCACAGAAACCATGCAATGAGAAGAAACAAGCTTGCCTGAATTTAAAAACAAAAAGCTACCATCTATAAACATGTAGCAGTGACAGAATCAGAGCACCCCAACACATGCTTCACCCACCATCCCTGTGAAAATCCTGCCTATATACAGATGTGCACCAGCATGTACATACACAGACTTTTTTTTCTTTGCCATCAGAGAAACCTGATACAAAGAAAGAGGCTAGATTTGATTATTAAAATGCCCTAAACCACAGTGCTACAGAAAACACATGGAAAACAAGAAAAAGCAGAAGTATCAGAAGAATAACCACTCCAAGCACAGCTGCCCATGTGAAACAAAACAGGCTGAGGAACCCACTATTTAATAATTTGATAGTGGTCATATATAAAAGTTAACTGAACTGCATACAACCTACAGGAAAGCTAGTTGGACATAATTTACATTGACAGCTTTTCAAAACAAGTAGTTTTGCTCAATCCAAAACAAAACTTTCAAGAATACTCCACAACTATTTTTAAACTTATAATGAAGCTCCTGATGAGGAACAAGGAATAGGAAGAAGAGATAAAGATGACTGAAGACAGGGAAAGGCATGGATGGATACACATTTGGCCTGATCCCAGCCAGTCCTGTTGCTCCTGATTGTCCCTGTGATGGGATACTGCAAAGGACAAAATCCATGCAGGATGAGGCAGGACATGAGCATGCAGTCTGGTACATCAGATCAGAAGAACTACTGGAGGTTGTACATGGCCTCCATTATCAGCTGGAGGCTGTGGATGGCCTGGCCATACCGCAAAAATTATCACAGAGCAAGAGAGAGCAAGTGAAAGAGACACTCTGAAACAAAAGCAGTAGCCAGTGCAGCTTGGAACAGAGACAAAGCACAAAAAAATCCTCCCTTTGCATGGCCTGAAAGAACAAAGCAAGGATATACTTGTATTAAATCAGGCACAATGCACCCCTTGGTAGAGCCTGTAGGCCAAAAGGAACCATTTGCTCACAGGATTTGTGAGATTTTGATCTCCCGTCACTGCTTCCTCCCAGTACCTCATGACTTAGGGTCATTTCAACAGCTTCATAAACCTCCCTGCAAAGGTATGGAAATAAAGCCAGCCAAGGCCCATGGACCAGCGTGTCACTCCTCCCCTAATTAACTCAGGCAGAAGGAACCTGATCAGAGAACTGCTGACATTCAATCAAAAGTCAGACAATATGTTCATGAGTAATAAGTGCCGTCACATTGTTAGGATGTGCCAAGATTTTAGTGAAGTACACACTGGAAAAGGAGGAGGAAGGCCAGAGAAGCAATTGCACAACATATGTGACAGAGGCTCAAGAAAAATAAATAGTCCATCAGCCATGAAAAACAAAACAAACAAAATAAAACAAAACAAAAAGCAATTCTCCTGTACCCTGAAGAAGGGACAGACAAAAAAAAACACTGTTCACTCTAAGAGTGTGCCTCACCTCATACAATGGCTGAATGCAGAAGGCTAATCTGGGTGCAAATCCTATAGGCATCACACAGTTGTCTATGAGCTGCATGACAAAAGCTTTCTCCAGCACAAACAAAACCAGCTCATTGTGTGATTTATGTATACCAGAAGTCAAAAGTACAAGGAAAAACAAGTACACAGCTGGAAAACAAAAATTGACCTGTCTGGAAAAGAAGTCAATGAAAGAACACGTCATAGTTCTGCTCTGCCAGGCTAAGCCATTGAAAAACTGCTTCATTTCACTGGGGATGAAGCAGGGACAGGTTGCCAGGTCTTCACCATCTTGAGTCTGTTCTGCTTTTTAGGTAGTGCCATCTAAAAGCTTCAGTGCCAAGAAGATTGCAAAATTTTCTCTCTGATGATTTCCCCAAAACCCACAGAATACAGGTTAATACTTAGCCCCATGGGGGTTATATAACCCAGGTTATATGATTTTATGGGAAAATTTCCAAAGATTGTCTTTCCCTGGAGCTAAGGTGTCTGAGAAAAAATGTCAAACCCTGAGCACGTCCAGCCCTGCTTTAATCTGTTCACTGCCAGTGCTAAGCAAGGTTATGTGGTATGTATCACAGACAAAAATATGGAATATTTTCTTCTCCTAATGCTGTTTCTTCCTCAAACAAAAGCATTGCCACTTCCCATATATGCCAGTCCTCACTGATTACAAGACTCTCACCTTAGCCATTCTTTCCCATAGTCTATTTTTGCTCATCAGTCAGCCACTTCTGGCATATTTATCAGAAAATATAATATGATAAATTCTATAAATCTTCCAGGATAAATTGGATTTCTTGGAGAGAGTATCCCAGTGACCTCTAGGATGTGATATTATCTCCATGTAAAAACATTATCCTTAATAAATAAATATTAAAAAAAAATCTCAGGAACATGTAAATCAGGCAGGAAAATGTCATACTGGAATATGATTTGTAAAAAATGACAAATTCTTAAGTCAGGCACACGATAGTCAACATCAGAACAATGTATCTAGGGGTGTGACAGAGTCTCCTCCCAGAATCTGTTCAAATCACATGGAGTGTCGGAGTGTAAAGACCATACTAAAGGGCAAATATATATATATTCTGAGCTTGCTCACTGCTACGATACCTGGAATAGCACTTCCCCAGCTGTACAAGTCTTTATAACCTTTCTCTTAGAAAAAAGGTTCTGCCTAATGAATTGGAAGCACAATTGCGGCAAAATTTGGTGTTACCAGGTCTCTGCCACACTGTCAAGGATAAGTAGAAAAGAACCTATAAGAGCAGATGCATAAGAAAAAGAGCCTTGAAGGGAACACCTGTGAGTTTCTGCCTCCTCTCAAAACAAGGAAAGCATGTATTTCTGATGTTTCTTTTTATAAAGTATATTCAGATAAGTTTGTTGTTGTTGTTGCTTTGGTTGGTTGGTTTTTATCAGTGCAAATCCTTATTATAAGCTCTTCCATCCCTCTATCTGGCAAAATAATCAAGAGAAGGTTGTGTCTGCAGTACATGCAGCTTCAAGTACAAGTCAAAGTACAAGTCATTGCTTGTAATTTTTTACAGTCTTATATTGTTTTACCACTTTCAGACACCAGCTATATTATGTGGCACAGACTCTGTGTTACTTTCCACAGGTAAAATGGAATATGTCTCTATTCAAATATTTAAGTTGATGTTCATGGCTAAGGTTATACCTAAGATATCAAAGTAATTTAGAAATGTCATGAACATAAAAGGTCAACATTTTTAAATATTCAGGCACTTTAAAGCTTGAAAAACTTTGGCCCTGATGTTCTGTAGAAGTTGGTATTTTATCTCCTCAACACAAATTAACAGGAACTGTCAACACACAACAAATATGAAAATTAAAAATCCAAAGTTAATGGAGTCTTTTTAAAAATGTGTTTTCAGGTACATGCAAGCAAATTTTAGATTCTGGTGTTTTGGCCAAGAAATAAGTAAGAAGCAAAAGTCTTTTGCAACAATTTATCTAATGTGAAATGTGTGAGTTTTATTATGAGAACTTCTTATGTTTTAAAAACATCAACCAATGAAAGGAAAGAACATTTGGAAACACATTCATTCGTTCAATTGAAAAATCATAATATTTGGGGTAGTATTCATCTCCCTTAGCTTTCCCAGGAAATTTCAAGTAGCATTTTTCCTTTGACCAGAAAACAAATATTTAACAATGAAAAAGAGTTAAAAAACAAAAATGAGGGGTGGTAGGTGAGGAGGAGACAGGAAAGGATGAAAAGAAAAAAAAAAAAAAAAAAAAGTTATAAATCGTCTGTTGTAATGGCTTGGTAGGAAAATATTTTCACACTTCAGCCCACTGAAACTAGACTGAAGCTCCACCCTGTGTAATGTCTATATTTTAACTGTAGATAATTGAAATGGAACACACCAGCCTTTACTTATCCTGCCTAATGAATGTTATCATGTGGAAAAGGTAAATCAATAACAGCTGAGATCAAACATACCAATCTCCTTTTGAGTGTACAATGCTCTCATTTATATAAATCTTTACAACCTGACTGCCCTTCTCGTTTAAACGCAGCGAGTGAAACATTGCCCAGTACAAAAGACCTTCTCTCTTAAGAATTCTCCATGCTGTTTGAAAGAGTAGCCCAAATGAATTGCTGGAATGACCATTGAAAGGGCTACTCCTTAGCTATGACTGTCCTTGGGAATTAGCCAGACGTGAGGTAACAAGACTACAAAGTGCTGTTGGTATTGGCAGCAAAGCCAAAGTTCATCATAGTACCTCTTGTCTAGACTAGGGATGTAAAAGGAAATAGAAAACAATTCCTCAACTATATGCACTTGATGTTCCATCCCCTTTTTCTATAGAAAAATGTAAGACATTTGGAATTTTTCATTTTTATTTGGGAAAGACAAATTTGGAAACCAGAGTGAGTCATGCTGGAAAGTGTCTGACTGGCATGTGATAGCCAGCTAGTTCCAGAAAGTTCGGGCTGCAGGAAGAGTTTGAAGAAGGCATGTAGACTCAGATTTTAATGTCATTTAACTCTTAGTATCCTCATCAGTCATTTGGCTCTATTCACTATATATGGATAGGGTGGTCCCCACACAGGCAACCTATTTGTTCACTGGCAAGCTGACATATACCAACAGGTCCAAGCCATTGCCAAATTCTGAAGCATAGATACGCTGAAGGAAAAGTTAATATCAGCCCCCTTTCTGACTCACTTGTGAAGCTGCAAAACAATTGTTTTTCTTAGTAGATCGTCCAGGATAATGTGGTACCCCTGTCTGAATTGATATCCACCCATTCATTGCGTAAAATCTTTTCTCACTTCCAGTTGCTTTGCCCCCTAGCCTATTCAGGCTCAGACAGAGAGCTTCTGGTTGAGCCAATGCTATAAAATGAAGCAAAACTTGCAGTCTTTTCTCAGACTTTTCTCAAAAAGCTTACTCTCCTCTAGCTCCTTTCCTTCAGCAGGGTACTAACATCATCCACTGGGGCAATTCTTTATGTTTACACAAAAGCAGCTAAAGGAAACAAACACAGAAACTTCAAGGAGTACCAGATACCAAACACTCCTTACCTAGAGAAACAACCACACAGATGTGTCCAAAATGGACATGTTCAAATTTTTGCTTAAATGATCTGTGAAAGACTATCTATTTGATAGCTACCAGACCTCCTTGTCATGTAAAAAAATGGTCTCATGAGATACCTGAGGTGCTCTACAAGACTTCATTACTAAATTTGTTCCTCCTGAGACTCAAATTATTGCATAAAAAAAGATCCAGATTTAATGATCTTAGCTCTTGAAACACTCCTTCAGATTTCAAATTGGCATAAAGATTACAAAGCAAAAGAGGAAACACACATGAAGTATGATGTTCAACAAGGATATGCAGCATGCCTCCTATTTGAAGCAGAACTCACAAGTCATCCAAAGAATTAGAAAAACAGTGAAGGGCCAGAGTTCTCCCTCAAATGGCTGTTTTATAGATAGGGACAGCAGAACAGAGAGGGAAAACGTTTGGTAAGGACAAGATGAGCTGGAATAAAGGCTGGAACAGAGAAATAGAACAATCTATTAGCTGCCGCAATGAAATCCTAACCTGTCTCCCAGCTTGCATGTTAACAGCTGTGGTGCAGATATTTTTCTGCTTCACAATTGCTTGGTTTTCACTTAGGGCACATGATTGAATCAATTGAGACTGTGCCTTGGCCTTATATTTCTAAGATGTTTTTTATTCTTTCTACATACATACTATGCATACTACTCAGGGTCTGCTGTTGTATTGAATATGCAACCTGTATTTAGGAAACTCCCTTTGGTTTGCTCAAGTCTCCATCTGGTATCCTGACTATCCATGCATGGAAAATTCATCCATCTTTTAATTAGTTTTGAAACTAGTCTTTATCTGATACTTTGGAGTGTTCAGATTATTATTTTTCTCTTGCCTGTCTCATTCCCGATTCTTTCTGGACAAGTACGAGAAGTTTTTCAGGAAAGCATATCTGTATGAGAATAAAAGCCCATTTTAAAAGTTTGGAGTAGTCTGGGTAAGATACTGATCTAAAGCCAAAAGGATCTCTCCAGCAGCCTTACCATTTTTTTACAGTTGGTCACATATCAAGGTCATAAATCACATCAACATAACTAAATTTCATTCTCACTATTAGCTACAGAAATGACAGTAAAACAGTTCTCTCATCCAGGATTCCTCACGTGCTGTTGTCAGGTCAGGTGAAGAAAGATTAAAATGTACTTGCAGAGATGGAACAAGTGTTAAGCAACGATTTTGGTATCAATTCTTTCTTTATTGAAAATTACAAATTAGGATTGACCTACAGAATCTCCAGTTTTTGTTGAAGTTGGTAAATAGTGATTCCTAAGAAAAACTGTTGTGATTTTTTTTTCTTTTTTTCCTAAATATGTCATTATAAAATTCTACTATTATTTTCCCATTTCATTTTTATTAAGCTTCAGAAAAATAAAGTAAACTTTCAAAGAATACATCAATTACATTTGGGACCAAGTGTTTTAATGAACTTACAAGAGCTGGTTTTGGTTTGGTTTGGTTTGGCTTTCTTTGTTTTTGTGAGTATAAAATTCTAATTGAATTGACTTCCTGGTCTGTTTTTTTTTCAGTTCTATTTTCAGATTCTTCCACATGGCTATTTAATTATATATATGATATATATATATATATATGTAGTATATATACATATATAAAATATGATACTATATTTGTAGTGCTCAAGGAACTTTAAGACTGAGCTGTAACTACAGTCTTCTTGATGACTTCAAGCTATACCTGCAGACAAGTTTGTTCTTCTGCCTTGTAAAAAATATTCCCATCTTTATTTGTTCTCCTGAACAACGTTTGAAAAAAAAAAAAAAAAAAAGAAGAAAAAAAATGATAAAAACTATTTTAAAGCATGTCCTGGTTTCAGTTAGGACAGAGTTAATTTTCCTCCTAGTAGCTGGTAGGGTGCTATGTTTTGGATTAGTATGAGAAGAGTGCTGATAACATGCTGATGTTTTAATTGCTGCAGAGCAATGCTTACAGTAAGCCAAGGACTTTTCAGCTTCTCACTCTGTCCTGCCAGCAGGCAGGCTGGGGGTGCAGCAAGAGCTGGGAGGGGACAGACCCAGGACAGCTGACCCAAACTGGCCAAATTCCATACCATCTGACGGCATGCTGAACAATATATAGGGGTGGCTAGCCAGGGTGGGGGGGGCAGCTGCTCAGGGTTGGGCTGAGCATCGATCAACATGGGGTGAGCAATTGCATTGTGCATCACTTGTTTGTACATATTATTATTATTATTATTATTATTATCTATCTTAATAAACCATCTTTATCTCAACCCACAGGCTTCACTTTCCCGTTTCTCTCCCCCATCCCAGAGACGGAGGGGGGAGGGTGAGCGAACGGCTGTGTGGTGTTTAGCTGCCGGCCAGGTTAAACCACAACAAGTGTTAATAGTGTTAGCTATTGTAGTATCTGGTTCATTTTAATATTTTAAAAGGGATATCAAATGCTGTGTTTGAATGTAACTTGCTAGTATTTTGTAATACTTTCTGTTCACCTTTCTGTATTTAACCATGTTATCAATTAGACTGCAACAGAGGTACAGCTTACATCCTGAAACCTGTTGTGTTAAGCTCTGTGTGCAAATATAAATGGCAAGTCCTTTCTTAAATTATCTTTACTGGCATGGATTTTTGTATTTGTTACCACAAACAGTGAGCTTGATTTCAGTGAAAGCAAAGTTTACTACACATACACATACCTGCAAAATTGAAGAAAGAAACAAATGTTATGGACAAAAAAAATTAAGACTTTTGATAAAGACAATCTTGTTTTGTGGTGGGCAGCTAATGCCTGTGGGATCTGGGCTGTATTTCCCTTTACCAAATATTATTAGAGAAGAGAAGAGAAGAATTAGAGAAGATGAGAGTTTGGTTGGAAGGGACCTACAAAGATCATTGAATCCAACTACCTGACCACTTTGGAGCTAACCAGAAGTTAAAATATGTTATTAAGGGCATTGTCCAAATGTTTCTTGAACACTGACAGGCATAGGGCATTAACCACCTCCTGAGGAAAACTGTAGCAGTGGGTGACCCCCCTCACAGTACAGAAAATTTTCCTAATGCCATGTCTGAACATGCCTTGGTGCAGTTTTGTGCTGTCCCCATGCATCCTACCATTGGCTACCAGGGAGAAGATTCCAACACCTTCTTCTATGTATCCCCTCCTCAGGAAGGTGTAGAGAGCAATGAGGTTGCTTCAGTCCCTCCTGTCCTTCAGACTAGACAAACCAAGTGTCCTCACCCCCTCCTCAAAATGTCTTCCATGTCTTCCAGCCCTTTTACCATTTTTTTTCCTCTCCTCTGGTTACATTCAGGCATATAAATATCCTTTCAATTTTTTCAAGCCCAGAACTGCACACAATATTCAGGGTGAGACCGCATCAACGCCCATTTATCTATACTATGTTTAATGCACCCCAAAATGCAGTTCGTCCTCTTTGCTGCTAGGGCACACTGCAGGTTAATGCTGAGCCTGCTGTTGGCCAACACCCCCAGATCCCTTCCTGCTGAGCTGCTCTCAAGCCACTCATCTCCCCATCTGTACCTGTGTCCAGCATTACTCTGTTCCAGGTGTTTATCTTTGTTGAATTTCATGCCATTGAAATTGCCCAATGCTTCAATATATATAGATTCCTCTATAAGGCCTCTTGTCTCTCAAGACAGTCAGCAGCACCCCCCAGTTTAGTATTGTCTGTGCTAAAGGTGTGTTCAACTCCTGCATCCAGTTATTTGATAAAAAAGTTGAACAAAACTTTCCCTAGAACTGAGCCCTGGGGAACACCATTACTGACTGTCTGCCAGTCAGATGTAACCCCATTCACTGTGACCCTTTGAGCTCTACTGTCGAGCCAGGTCATCACCCAGTATAGTGTGTACCTGTTCATCTCACAGTTGTACAGTATGTCCAGAAGAGTGCCATGAAGAGTGGACAGTACGAAAGGCCTTACAAAAATCCAGAAGAATTACATCCACCACCTTCCTTCCATCCACTGAGGAGGGTGACCATATTGTAGAAGGACATCAAATTACTAAGACACAACTTTTCCTTAATGAACTCATGTTGACTATGCCTGATAATAGCTTGTTTAAATGTTTTTCAACATCCCCCAGGATAATATTCTCCATATTTTTTCCATGTATGGAGGTTAGACTAAGAGGTCTGTAGTTTCCTGGGTCTTCTCTCATGCCCTTCTTTTAGAGTCAGTATAACATTGGCTAGCTTCCAGTCAGCGAGGATCTCCTCAGACTCCCAAAACATTAGGTAAATTGTCTAGAGGGATCTAGCTATAACATTATACTATTATATAGCTAAACTAATTCCTTAAGCTATACTAATTCCTATACATTATACCGCTACACTCCTTAAGTATTCTGGGGTGAATCCCATCATGACTGATGGACTTATGAACATTCAGCTGAAAGAGCTGGTCCCTTATCATTTTGACAACCACAAATGGAAAATCTCTGCTGCCCCACTCATGGTCTTCCAACTCAGAAAACTGGCCATACAAGATCTATATTTAGTATTAAAAACTGAGGAAAAAAAAAAAAGAAGAAGAAAACAAACAAACAAACAAACAAAAAAAAACATTAAATGCTTTGGCCTTTTTCTCATTCCTACTTCTTAGGTGACCATCTTTCATCAAGTATCAGTCCAATGCACAACCTCAATTATCTATCAAGTATCAGTTCTTAGGCCTCCTCTTGCTGTTGACACTTAAAAAAACTCTTTTTGTTTTCTGACATGACACTGGCCAGTGTCTACTCAAGCTGAGCTTTGTCTTTCCTTGTTTTCTCCCTGCAGATGTAAACCACAGCTTTGTACTCTCCCTTGTGAAGACTAACCTTGCTTTCAGGGGTTATATATTTTCTTTTTCTCCTCAAATTCTAAGAGTTCCCTGTTTAGTCAGGCCTGTTGTGCCCTGCTTGCTTGACTTGTGATTCAATGAATTGCCTGTTCCTGGGCTTTTAACAGGTGGTACTTAAAAAGTGACCAGATATCTTAGACCTCTAAATCCTCTAGAGCAGATTCCCATGGGACACTGCTAACTAGCTTAACATTTGCTCTCTTAAAGTACAGATGGCAACTCTGCTAACCTGCTTTCTCCTTATACCAAAAAAATTTAACTCATCTGTTTCATAATTATTGTGGCCAAAGGCACTCACCTATATAGCACAAGAGTGGACATACACTATAACTTGTATAAATTATAAATTATTATCATTATACTTATTAAAGGCATTTTTTGTAAGCTGATATACACAGAAATGAGCTTAGTGGAGCTTTGTTCAGTGTAAGGTATTTGCCACAAGCCTCTGTTTCTTACTGACTTCTATTAGTGACTTCTTCACACTAACTCCATGCTAACCAACATGCTTAACACTGCACAATCACAAAACTTTAGGTTGGAAGGGACCTCCAGAGGTCATCTCATACAACTCTTTTCTCTAAGTAGGCTTAGATGGCTTAGGGCTGTGTCCAGGAGAATCTGAACACCTTAAAAGACATCAGGTTCACAACCTGTCTGGTCAACTTTTTTCACCACCTTCATGGTGAGATTATTTTCCTAATATCCAACAGAAATATTCGCATGTTGCAACTCATGTTTGCTGTGCCTTGTTCTTTCAGTGTGCATCTCCAGGAAGAACCTGCCCACGTATCTACATGAAGCAGCTGAAGACAGCAGTGAGGTCTCCCTTTTGCCTTCTGTTTTGAAGGCTGAACAAGTCCTTTTTTCCTAGTCACTCCCTGTAGGTCTTTCTCCATCTTGCTGTCCATCTTAGCAGCATCTGATGAACTCACTCAAAGTTGCTGGAGAACTCAGACTAGCACAGAACTCCACATGAGATCTTTAAAGTGCCAAATAGAGCAGAAAAATTATTTCCTCAGCCTGCCTGATAACTACAGTCTTACAGCTGCAGCTTAGGATGTCATTAGCCTGTGTTGCAAGGGAATCTTGTGGGCTGATTTTCAATTTCTTTTCTACCAGTACCCCCAGGTCTTTTTCTGCAAAGCTAGTCAGTTGGTCCCCAGCCTTGCAGTCAGGTCTTGTATCTTGGGACTCATTCCCTCAAGATGCAAGACTTTCCATTTCCTTTTGTTTGGCTCATGAGGTTCCTGTCTGTCCATTTATCCAACATGTCAAGATCCCTCTGGACAGCTGCTCTACTACCCAGCATATTTACCTCTCTCCCCATTTTGCACAATCCATGAACTCCACCCCATCATCCAGATTGTATGTATTATACCTATATATATACATATATACACTTATGTATATATATATATATAGTTACAATATAGGTATATACATTTTTAATATACTTGTCCTGCTTAACTATCAGCAGAACTGGGGTTAAACTAACTCTTAGCAGAAGGGTTCATGCATGTCTGTCTTCATTATGAGCATTTCTACAGAACTCAGATGAAGGGAAAAATTACTTAATTCATTTAGAGAAAAGTATTCTATCAGGGCTAGAGGAACTAAAGAACTACTAATTGTAAGTCTTTTTTACTTCTGTCTTACTGTTTTCCCTGAATTTAGCCTGATCATGCACATAAATTTCTTCTAGGGTATATCATTGAGGAGTTGTAGACTCTGACAAGGGTGGAAAGGCCATGCAGGGAGTTTGGACAGTTTGGACAGTTTGGAGAACTGGGCAATCACCAACCGCATGAAGTTTAACAAAAGCAAGTACTGGGTCCTGCACCTGGGACGAGGCAATCCTGGCCATACATACAGACTGGGCAACGAGATGCTGGAGAGCCTTGCAGAGAAGGATCTGGGGCTCATGGTTGACAGCAAGTTGAATATGAGCCAGCAGTGTGCCCTGGCAGCCAGGAGGGCCAACCGTATCCTGGGGTGCATCAAGCACAGCATCACTAGTAGGACAAATGAAGCGATCGTCCCACTCTACTCTGCGCTGGTGCAGATCTCACCTTGAGTACTGTGTACAGTTCTGGGCACTGCAGTACAAATAGGACATTCAACTGTTGGAGAGTGTCCAGAGGAGGGCAACGAAAATGGTGAAGGGCCTGGAGGGGATGACGTATGAAGAGCGGCTGAGGTCACTGGGCCTGTTCAGCCTAGAGAAGAGGAAGCTGAGGGGGTACCTCAACGCGGTCTACAACTTCCTCGTGAGGGGGAGTGGAGAGGCGGGTGACCTATTCTCCATAAGCACCAGTGATAGGACCCGTGGGAATGGGATGAAACTGAGGCAGGGGAAGTTCAGACTAGATATCAGGAGGAGATTTTTCACTGAGAGGGTGGTTGAGCACTGGAACACGCTCCCCAGTGAAATAGTCACTGCACCAAGCCTGTATGAATTTAAGAAACATTTGGACTGTGCACTAAGTCACAGGGTCTAAACTTTTGGTTAGACCTGTGCGGTGCAAGGAGTTGGAGTTGATTATCCTTATGGGTCCCTTCCAAATTGGAATATCCTATGATTCTATGATACACATGAGAAATACTTTTTTTATCTGCAGTGCAGCAGATGGGAAGACTTGCTTGGAGAAACTGTTAGGCTTCATTAGTTTGAAACCCAAACAGGCACTCTTCCTCCTTCATCTATCTTCTTTGCCAAAGAGGTCTAATTTATGTGAACAGGGGGAAGTGTCATTTGCAAATACTCTAGTTCTTAGCACTGTTCTTCCACAGGTGTGGATGGGTCATAAGTAAGTGCACCATGCAAATCCACCATTTCTTTGAGGAATGAATAAATCATACATTATGCCTTGCAAAGAAGACACTTCTTCCTCAAGACAAAAAGGATTTGATGACTCCTCTTCAGTACTAAAACTTTGGGATTTCCAGTGGAAACCCAAAAAGAACCACTCTTTGTTCCAGACATACAAGTGACTTTTTGTCAGGCATATTCACAGGCTGAACGTTTCTTCATAGTACATGTCCATGTTGTACATTCCTCACACCATGTTCTGCAGTTACAAAATATGTTTCTATTACCTTTTGCATCCTCGTTGAAAGGCCTGCTCACTTCCCTCATCTGTGTGTTTTGTGCTGCATTGTCACTTATCTCTAGGTGGTTGGGTTGAGCCTCTCTACCCTGTCTCTCTCCAGCGGTCTTTTCATCACTGATGCCAAGTCCAAATCATGACTGGCTGTCAGCATGGCACACGAAGGCCAAAGGCATCTGAATGAGCAGTCTCATTCATTTACCTTCATGTCCAAATAAAACCTCCTTCTGAGACATGTGGGCTAGCAAAAACTGGTTACAGCAGTTTCTCTGGGAATGCAAACAAAAGGGGTACTAGAGTGACAGGACTGAATCATGATTTAGGCTTCACAGAACTGGCAGGAAGCTGGCTATGCTTTAGTATTTACTTACACAATTGCTCTGCTTGCTATAGTCACTCAGGGTCTAGGAGTGAATGAGCCTTCATGCTTGTTGTCTCATGCTCTGAATTATAGTTGGGTCAGTAATGCCATGTTGACTCTGACAGATTATGCTGAGACCAAAATGTCATTTGCAAGCACATCACCAGAAAATCTGTCTTGGGAATTTATGAAGCCACTGAATTTCTCCACTATTTACTATCATTTCTGCACAGGAGAATAAATATGAAAACTGATGGTGATGACTTGATAACAATAATTGTTTATTATTAATTCATTTGTGTGTTGTACCTCGAAGCAACAGAATGTAAACAAACAAGTGATGTCAGCATGTGCAGCAGAGAAAAAATAGTCTATGAGAACATACCCTTTCTTGCATATAATTACATGTTTTTGCTACTGAAAGTCCCTAAGGCTGATTTCTTAGTTGCAATTTCAAAACATCATCATTAGCAAGACACTGGGGAATAAAACTGTTCCATGAATCCATTTATGTCTTTACTGAAAACCCCATTTTCCTATGTGAAGAACAACAACAGTCACTTTCAGTTTTTCCTTCACAGCTTTTGATGTGGGACAGAAGACCATTTCAGGTAATATGCATAACATACCCTGCTAATCTATGTTGGCGTGCTAACTACCACAAAGGAAGGAGCCAAACATAAAATCCATTGTCATCCTTATGACCAGTCATATGTTATTTTTACTCCTGTAGGGCTTTTTGTTTAAACTTGATTTTTGTTGCCTTCATAGATATTTTGAGCTTATACTGAATTAGAAGGCACATATTTACTAAATAATTCATCAGTGAGGCAGGAAAATAATTTGGCAAAGTTCTTTCCCTGCCCCCCCCCCCCCCCCCCCCAGGCTTATAAGTTCCAGAATTTTTGCCCCACCTATTTGGCACATCTTTTCTTCTTTCCTTTCCTTTCCTTTCCTTTCCTTTCCTTTCCTTTCCTTTCCTTTCCTTTCCTTTCCTTTCCTTTCCTTTCCTTTCCTTTCCTTTCCTTTCCTTTTTTTCTGAAGAGCAGGAATAACAAGATTAACCCTGAAACACATAGAAGAAAATAACAAACCAAGGGAAATGCTGTGACATATTGCTCCTAATCCTTTAATGGCAGCCCAATCTTAACCCCCTG
>CM021731.1:187787187-187807920 GCA_011075105.1 Heteronetta atricapilla
CCTTTCCTTTCCTTTCCTTTCCTTTCCTTTCCTTTCCTTTCCTTTCCTTTCCTTTCCTTTCCTTTCCTTTTTTTCTGAAGAGCAGGAATAACAAGATTAACCCTGAAACACATAGAAGAAAATAACAAACCAAGGGAAATGCTGTGACATATTGCTCCTAATCCTTTAATGGCAGCCCAATCTTAACCCCCTGACTCTACTCATTCAGTTCAGCTAGTTCTGGATCAGGCCCGTACATAGGATTGCTTCTGATCCTCGGCATGTTTCAGCTGACAGCCAGGGCTGCACAAGAATGCATGAGAGAACCCTCTTTCCTTGGCATAAAATGGCCTGGTGTTAATCATTTCTCACCAACTCACTTTTTTTTATGCCTTCTGACTTTCCAGATCATCTGTTTCACTCCTCCTGGTGCTCTCAAACACCACATTTTGGTTGTTCCAGGGACTCCAGCCACTCTTTGTTGTGTTTCATGTCTAGCAGACTTCCAGTAGCCAGCACCTCCCTGGTAAACAGGGCTCTGACAGCTTTTGACTATCTCCAGTTTGTGCAGCTGCACTGCACTGGGAGAAGAAAAGAATATATTCCATTTAAAAGTGAAAGAAAGGCTAGCTCAGTAACGTGATCTGACGCAGAACTACACTCTCCTCAGAGGGTAGTCAGGTAAAATCCATTACACAAAGAATTTCAAAGAGTCTTTTTTCTAAAGTTGTCAGTAACAATGCAGCCCATTGTTTAGATTTTAATTAACTTCTGTTCTCTGATTTTTAAATAAGATTAATTAACCTAATGCTTTCAGCTGAATTATTGTGAGCTGAACCTATTCAAGCCTTAGCTGAGATCTTCAAAGGGTAGCACAGCTTGTTTATGTAGAGGAAGTCAAATTAGCAGTACCTTTATAGTGATTTAATAGCTCATGGACACTGAAGTGATGAAAAATATTTATTGGAAAACCTTTCCTCAGCAGCCTCTGGTCTCAAAGGGATTTTTTTTACCTCTACGGTACGTACAACTGTCGCAGCTACCTAGAAAATAAGGAAAAGGAAATTTATGCTTTATAGCAAAAGGTCAACATCAGAAAAACAGAACTACCCCTCTGCTTGTGCAAAACAAAACAAAACAAAAAAAAAAAAAAAAAAAAAAACAAACAAACACACCTGTCCTTCAAGTTACTTAAATTAAATTAGAAGCAAAGAAGATATGCTGAGTACCACTCTCCTGTACTTGCTACACTCTCACCTGTGATTTCACTGCCAAAAACTTAACTCTCACCAACAATTCTGTTGCTTTTATGTTACACTTTTCAGCTATGTCATTCTATACAGTTACTAGCAAATAAGCAATAAATGTACATAGAACTGAGGGGATACTGCATAACTGTTTCTTTTTGAGAACAATGTTGCACACCTAAAAGTATCTGGTTGACTCACTTATAGGGAAGATATGTATATATAAAATATGTCTGCATTCATGAATCCCTGATATGCATCAGTATGGTTTCTTGGTATACTTGTAGAACCCTAGATTTTGGCTAGGACTACAAAGCTTATTACACAACACAGGAAACATGTGAAAAGGGAGTTTCAGGCCAAATTTACAATGTGCCACTCCCAAACTTGTGACGTGCTGATCTGATCTTCCAACATAAATTGTTTGCTTTAAATTATCCCTCCTGTCAGTAGCACAAAAGTGCTGTGACAGCAGCAGCTAGGAATTGGCAGGAAGAGAGGAAGTTACCAGCTGTGCCATCTTTTCCTAGCCACAGATAATACATGTACTTTACCTTTTTGCTTGCCTTCTTCACTATCTTCTCATGATCCCCAGGCCCTTCCTGTCTTTTCAACTTTTATTCTTATTTTGGCATGTGCTTTTTTTTCTTAACTGAATCTTCTGACTATCTGTATAATCCATCAGGAGAAGAGCTAAATCAAGCAAAGGATGATCTACCCCCTTGCCCCATTGCCCAGAGAGCTCCCAGAGGGAAAAAATAAATAAATAAATAAAATCCCTTTCTAACAGGATTTCTTGCCCAGCCTGGCAGGCTCTTGACAGTCTTCATACACTCATAGGCAAATCGGAGAATAGCTTGGCATCTGTTCTCACATAGCAGTGATGAGTTCACACAGGTAAACTACCTGTTACAGGTACTGGCTAGACTGAACATTGTGGGACTTAGAGATTCTTTCCAGCTGTGGTGAAGGTTGAGGTCTTATGTCCATTCTACCCAAGAAATGACCTGCTGAAATGTATTAGTCTCAGGAAAACTTTACTTTTTTCATCACACCCTTTGAAGATAAGGCAGTCAATCACCAGGCTTAACAAACTGGGAGAATACCATCATCATCTGGTAACCTCATACAGCAATGCCTTGTCCCCTTGAACTTTTTTCTTTCACAAACCAAAAGCATCCATGCTCTTCACTGATGCATTTTCACAAATAAATATCAAAAGCCAGATAAGATCGCCTGTGGTACCAAAACCATCCTGAACTTGTCAGTAGCATGAGGAGTAAAGGAAATATTTTACTTAATTATTATCAGAATACACTGCCATTCCAATGAACTGACTAATTTATGGGCACATTACTAGCTTCAGTCCTTGATACTCCTTGGCATGATTTGCTAGGGATGTTGGGTGAATGGAAAGGAGTTCCCTAATAATAATAATAATAATAATAATAATAATAATAAAAATAAAAATAAAAATAAAAATAAAATCTAAGCAGTCTCAGACTAGTTAATCCAACAAACTACTCTGGACCTTAACTTCATAACTTTATCACTGAAGGACAAAAAGTCTTAGAAAATACTGAAGTCACTATTCCAAACACAATAATGTGTTTTTGTTGTTGAATAAACAGGAAAGCCCATATTTGTTTACTATTTACACATATTATGGCCACAGAACACATCAGTGGTCATCTAGAATTATTTTGTCTTTAATAGATGTCTTCCCATTTTCATGACTAACTTCACTTCTAATGCCTGTATTGGAGTTAGATTCTATTGCTTCAGAGAGGTCATTCCATGAGTACCAGAGTAGATGAAACAAGTTTCCTGTGACACTGAACTTCCTGGCTCATTGATTGAGTTAGGTATCTTTAATACACTTGAATTCTGATTAGAGCTTCTGTCATAAGAATATACTCTATTTAGAGCAATAATCACAGTTTGAATCAAGTGTTAGAAACTGACATTAAACACACTCAGTTTAGGCTTACCATTCTCAGTTTTAGAAGTGCAAAAAATTAACCACCATGTTGATTCTTCGGGGGTAAAAATACAGAAACACACGCTGCCATGCCACAGCTCACCTAGGCACTACTCCTTAAGGCTGCCTACTTTTCATAACATTTGTAGAAACATCTCTTGTCTGTGAGAAGGCTGCCTAACTATAAAACAGATAGGAAATTAGTCAATAGTGCAGGGTACTCCCAGCAAAAAGACAAACAAAATTAGCTTCATCACATAAATATAATTGCTACATCAAATTAAGGTTAGATATATATCCAAGCATGATTTAACAAAATATTTCTTGTACTGGAGGATTCATCACAATGCCTGCTAAAATCCTCTGATGGTTAATTTCTCTCACTGCAAAATTCACAAACCTAAAGCCTAAATTGAATTTGTGGTTGTTTGTGTTTTTTGTTTTGTTTTGTTTTGTTTTTCACTTTTTACCATGTGATTCATACTGTGTGAATCTTTCTCTGAAGGCTTCATTTCTTATCATCAGATCTGATTTTTCACAATGTAAGTATGTAAAAGCCTCTGAGCAAACCATCAAGACAGATTATATCCAGTAAGTTGAATAGGTGGCACTTCTTGAATTGTTCTGTTATCCTTTAATCTTTCTTGTGGCTCTTGTGGCCCTATTTATTCTACATGCTTTTTGAAGACTAGACACCAGAACCGAGCTCTGCATCACAACATCCATGACATCAGAGTCAGTTATAGAAACAGAAAAGTTGTCACTTCTTGACTTTTTTTTTTTTTTTCCTATGATACAAACATTTGCACATAGCTGTCTGGGCCACAAATTCACTTCATTTAAATGACATCCAAGTCTTTTAGAGTCCCTTCTTTACAAAATATAGTTATTTTTCCTCTATAAGGACTGCAATTCTTACATTTATATATATGTAACATTATAGCTGGTCACATTGCAGTTCATATTATTTGATTGTGCTTGATTTACTAAGTAATACAGATAGGGCTCTCTCAGGGAAATATCCATCTCTCCTACCTTCCACCACCCTGAAGTCTGGCCTGTAGTTTAAGCTAGCCACATAGATTCCTTTTGGAACCTTTGGAAAGTCATAGGTGCTTCAGAGGACACTTCTTCACATCTGTTTTAGATAATGATATGGGACGGATTGTCCTCTGGAGGTGCCAGTAACTCTCCTTTGACTCTACAGGACCAGACAACCAGAACAGATTACACACATGACTTTATGACTGATAATCATCAGATCTTTGTAGACCTGTATTCAACCTATGAGCTTGTTTTGACACAAAAGAACAAAGACTTGTCTCTACAGGGCTCTATAGAGATAAACATATATAATAATGATGATTTGCTTATTTCCAATTATATTTTAAAACCTATCTGTTAACTTAGTGAACTGTTTAATATTTTTCTAATTTTATTCATCAAAATGTTGTCTGACAACAAATCAAATTCATTGTAGACTTTGAATGTCTTATGATAGCACTGATGTTTGATCTATTATCCATAAACTCATTGTGATTAGCACTAATTACATTACCCTCCTTCAGTTTTCCCTTTGCAGAGTCCCATTCTACATATTTCTGGGGCCAGTGTCAGACCAATACACTTAAAAATACCTGATACAACAATAAATTTCCTCCATCCCTCTGAAACTTCTCTGTAGTCACAGGCTCATGAAAAGTCATTGGTAACAGTTCAGAGAGCTCTCTTTAAACAGGTAGATATTTCAAAATGTCTAACTTCAGTCTCTGAAGTTTTACACTTTCTTCAATCATTAAAGCAAAAATCCAAATATGACATTAATCTGCCTCCTGTTTTATTCAATAACAGAATAGAAACCTTTTTGGCCTTTTTGCTAACATATCTGTCAATTTCCACTATAATTACATCTCATTCTTTTGTGTTTTTTTCTTTTTTTCCTCTTCATAAGAGCCTTTGAAAGATCTTTGTTTTTCTTTCCAGTTAAAAAAAAAAAACCAAAAAAAAACAAAAAAAAACCCTTCATTTCCAAAATCTGTTGTGCACAGGCATTTTTTAAAAATCCTTTTTCTTCCCTTTTTCCCTCCTTTCTTCTTAGTTAATATTCTTTCCCATTCTTCACTGTTAATGTTCCTATTATAATTAATCATATCACTACCTATGTCAGACATGCAGCTTAAAAAATGCAAGAATCCATCCAATCTTCAGTAACCCAATGTTATGCGGAGGACCTTTCTAGCTGTCCCATTTCTGATCCACAACCATCCATAGTTTTTGGCTCCCAGATACAGTATCAAAGTTCTTCAGTTTGTAGTTTTTACTACTGTGCTGGATACTTTGCTTAAAAAAAAAAAAAAAAAAAAGGACATTTTACTATGTCCTCAATTTTATTTCCAAAAATATCAAAACTGGTACAGACTTCTTAAGACCCTTTAAACTTTTCTGCTTAGTTAAAGTAAAATGTCAGTGATCTCAGAGAATTGCATCCTAAATTTTGAGGCTTTGAAAACCACATTCCTATTTCTATGTCTGTTGAGGTTTCTGAACCCAAATAAGACCTTGAATAGTTTCAATTCCAAACAAGACAGTATCATGAAGTTCCTAGTCTTAGGCTTGAATGGGATGAATTGGGAAATTTGAGGAACTTGGATGCTCAGACCAGAAGACAAACAAGAAAAATATTTGCCTAGAAGAATTAGGTATTCAAGGAGTATTGGGAATGTTGAGTTGTATGATAAAAGTTATGAGAAAAAAAAACAGAGAAATAGAATATTCATTTTAAATGTTATAAGCCATATAAATGGCTTATAACAAGATTAAAATAATTTTTAATTTTATCACTTTTTGATTTTCTGTAAAATCCTCTTGCATGGAGCTCAGAACCTAGCACCAGGAAAAACAGTAAAGTGGCCAGGTTTCCCAGAAGAAAAGACTCAAATATAGCAGAATTGGAAGACTTACTGTACTTAAAGTAATTTCTACACTGAATGTTTCCCAGTTCCAATTTTCTGGAGTAATAAATTTATCTAAAATTATATCCAGTAAAATGAGATTAAAGGTTAGCTAAAATATATATTTGCTGTGCAACAAGACAAATATTTCTCTATGATTGGCTATAAAGCTAAAGCTTGCTCTAAATTCTGAAGCTGTGCTCTCTTCAATGTCTTATCTGAACTATGAAATGTTTACGTATATGAACTATGAAATGTATACGTATACTACAAGTATACATACACCTGTAGTCTGTAAATCAGCATTGTAATAATCTACCCCAGGACACTTAACATTGTCTACTCTGGTGGACATGACACCACCACCACAGCTCTTGAGTCCATGGGCCTAAAAATACTTTACATACTGCATCAAAGTCCATGTGCATCTTTGTGAGGTAGGTAGGTCACTGCTCCAATATATATTTAGTTGTAAAGACATAGAAGTACTAAAAATTCAGAAATCAAAATGATCTGGCCTGAAACTGTTCTGAAATTGTTTTGACAAGGAAGATTTTATTAGCAAAGATATTTTGAGAATCTTCGTTTAAGCTGACACATTTTTATTTAATAGTCTTTTATTTATTATTGTGGCTTTGAGCCTAATAAACCAAACTAAACAAAACAGAAACAAACGAACAACAACAAAAAAATATATTCACCCAGCTGAGTGACTAAGCCTGAGATAGATCTAGAAGAGATAGGAAAAGCCTCCAGCCTGCCCCAAGCCTTTTTTCCTAGATCTTTCATATTTTTTACTCTCTCTGAATCAGTAAAATAAGTAAAACAGCTGCCAGTCAGAAAACAAAGTAATGGACTGCTGGGCCAGAGGAGGTGTAAGTGGATTGCCTGACTGATTGCAGACGAAATAAAGTCAACAAATATTTGAAGTGAATGGTGTCAAAGAAAAGATAACTTAAGAGAGATTTTCTCACTTCTACTGTGAGAAAAAAAAATAAAAATAGAGGTAGTAAGATACACAACAGCTCAAAATATTCATTCCATGGAATGAGACAAAGATAAACAACATTCATTTTTCCACTAGTTCTGGTGCATTATAATTCAGTTGGTTATTTACAGGTGAATTACTAGCATGGAAAACTCCAAGGTCTTTAGCCATCAGCAGACAGTTTCAGGAACAGCCTTTCATAAGGGTTAGTAGACTTAACTTCCTGACTAGTTATAAGAAAACAATTAATTTGTTTATGAACAGAGTCATATGAAGTGGTGTGAACCACCTACTAAGCCTGTACACTGTGTACATAACCCACTATAGACTGAAATCTTTAGGAGTTCCACTTTTCTTTAACAATTCTATCATCTCCTCTCTGCCTTAGGAGATATTTATGTATTTTTTTTTTACTTAGTACCTATGTGTTGAACGAAATTAGGAAAAAAAGAATATAAAACAACCAGGTTTGTTTACCATCATTCCTTTAGTTACAGGTGGATGTCGATGATCATGCCCAACATTTTTTGTTTACCTGTTTCTATATAGTTATTAATGTTGTATCTTTACCGAGATAAGACTATCCCCAGGGAGGAAAGCAATAGGACTTCGCTATTAATTTAAGTGGGGTCAGAATTTTCCTCACTCCATTTTCAGTCCAGTTTCTATTCCATATCACTACAGCAAAGATTTCAATAACCATGGTCAAAATGCTGAGAAATCTGCCCTTTCGCAGTTGAGAACTTACCTGCAGGCTCAACTGTGGGATGCATGGGGTGAGCTGGTGAGCCAAGGGGAGATCTCTGACGTACACACAGATGTGTGATGGGACTGCAGGGGAAAACAGAGCTTTAAACCCTGTTCTGTGAATTAGGGTCAGTGGCATGCCCAAAATCATAATTCCTTCAGGAAGAAGGAACGCCATGGCACAAAAAACGATTTTTGTATTGGAATTGACTTACAGTCCTGCTGGTTTAGCATCATGTCTCCAATTGTGAGTAGTACTCTGACAGAAGAACTGAAGTGCTCCTGTAAGATGTATGAACAGAACACCTCCCATGAATGTCCTGGTCTAATTTCAAAGATCTGCCAGTAAGCTGACACATAATGTTAATATTCCTTATTAACTGTATTTTGTTATATTATATTAACTAATTTTCCAGTATACAATCTCTTCAAGCTAGGACGCCTTCTATTCCTGCCAGTGCATTTGGTTCCACAGACCCAAATCTCTGCAAAAAAAAAAAAATGCATTCACTTTCAGATTTTTTAATTTGAC
Source organism: Heteronetta atricapilla (assembly GCA_011075105.1). NCBI lineage: Eukaryota > Metazoa > Chordata > Aves > Anseriformes > Anatidae > Heteronetta > Heteronetta atricapilla. The sequence goes on from CM021731.1 coordinate 187,795,613, forward strand.
CCTGGCAAGCTTCACCATACCTTGCTTTCTTCAAGTGCTACAAGCTGAAGAATACAGAAACTCCAAACCTGCTTTCTCTGTATCACTCACACAACTGGATTTTATTGTCTTGGTTATATCATTACTGGGGTACCCCCATCCCAGAGATCCACATAGGAGAAGTTCTATCAACCCACCCAAAACAGTTCCACTGGCAGGAGCTTCCCTGGAAGAAGGCACTAATTAGGAGAATAAGGACCAGATATGGAAGTTAAATTTTAAACTATCCACTGATATACCCAGGAAAGAACCATAATGCCCATGTAGTCTTAATTTATGCATAACAACAATCCTTTCAATATTATCCAGTCACTCCTGCTACAGGCCTGCAGTTTCTAGCTATGAAGCTACAGGAAGTGTAGGTCTAGACTAATACTGAGTCCTGAGTTGTGGTGCTGCTTTGCCACAACTCAAGACATCTCATAACTTCAGCCATGAGAAAGAAAGTTATGTAATTGCAGAAATGTAAACATGGAAAACAAGTTAGTATATCTAAAGCAAGTCTTTTATAGGAGCTCTCTTGAAATGTTGTTGATTAAAACAGTAAACTCAGCTGAACCAAAATAATAACAGATGTACTGTAAGAGTTCCCAGACCTAAACACCTTGGAAGGTTTGAGGTCCCATTTATTAAAATTGTTCCCTATCTTAAGCAGTTTTGACACATATTCTGAGCTTTGGCAGTAAGTAAGTAAGCCCTTTGAAGCATTCTGGAGTAGGCAGTGATCTGCCATATAGGGCTGTTTTGACCTTATATTTTGCCCAAGTTACTCTATCTTAGTTAAAGTCATGAGGATTTTTCAAGTGATACTTCATGGAAATGACATTTTAAAGCAACAACCTGTCTGCCTGTGCATATATGTGTATAAAATGGAAGACAGCACTTACATATTCAAAACACCAGTGAAATCATACAATTGAAAGTAAACTGACTATAAAAGTCTTCTCTAGTGACTAAACTGGAATATATTTTCAACAGAGATATAGTTCCTTATTTCTTCATCTTTCTCCTGATTGTTGCTAAGCCACTAAACGAAATAAACAACCTTTTTGAATTCAATATGTTGTTCAGCATAGAAAGGCCTATCCACTATTATAATATGACATGGTGCACATGATGAAAGCCATCTGCTTCCAAAGGATATGGTTCAGAATTTCACTCACAGTGTTAAGCAATGGTTCCAATTATAAATTCTGACATTCATGTGCCAGTGGCTTACAGAGCATGAAGAGTCAAACTCACCAGATCTGTTCAGGAACAGGTTTATCATAACTTCCCAGGTATTTGCAGACAACTCCAAAATCACAGCTGGCCACATCCTAGGCTACCTAGGATATTTCCACATGACCAGCTGGCATGTGTATGTTCTAAGGCACTGACCTTTAACTGTCTTTATCTTTCTGTTAACCTACATGAAGTTTTACATAGAAAATCTTTGTTGAGGATAAATCTTAAATATCAAAATAAAATAATATATCTGGAATAAGTAGATACTTATTGTCATACATAATGACAATGGTAAGACATTATATTGTTTAATAAATGCATATAAAGTAAAAAAAAAAAAGAAAAATATCAGAATCTATAATATGTAGTGCTACAAGGTTAGAGAGCTAGCAGGATCTACTTACAGTTATTTGGTGTTCATCTCAGAACAGTTCTTATGTCCTTGTATACCATGTGTGGGGAAAAAAAAAAAAAAAAAAAAAGCATAATCCACCTAAAATGTGTACTTTCTAAGACTATATAAACGTATCCCTTTCACTCCTTATGTTTCATCTTAATTAATATTCCTGTATTATTGTCCCCCTTCTTCTTTCTTCTTGGCTTCCATTAGGCTGGGTTCCTTATATTATGAATCCTCTTCTTCTGAGTTGTAGAATGAATAAGATGAACCATTTTGTGATCTTGACTTCCAACATTAGATGCCAGCATGCCATAAGCTCTCCTCATCAGTAGCACTTTAGCATCCCTCTCCCTTACATGATTGGGTGTACTATGGAAAATGTAAAGAAAAGCCACTCTTCCTCCCAGTGCTCTGTGTACAGGGTTAGGACAGAGTTTAGTATGCTATCCAGCTTTCTAAATCTCCTTTATATCAACTCTCTGGATTAAATAGCTATGCATTATTTTACACTGGTCTTGGGACCAGTGCTGTTTAATATCTTTATCAGTGACACAGAGAGTGGGATTGAGTGCACCCTCAGCAAGTTTGCAGATGACACCAAGTTGAGTGGTGCAGTCAACACCAAAGAAGGAAGAGATGCCATCCAGAGGGACCTGGATAATGTTGGGAATTGGGCCCACATGAACCTAATGAGGTTCAACAAGTCCAAGTGCAAGGTGCTGTACCTGGGTCAGAACAACTTAGATATGAGTACAGACTGGAAGAATTCAATGAGAGGAGCATTGCAGAGAAGGACTTGGGGGTTCTGATGGATGAAAAGCTAGATGTAAGCCAGCAGTGAGTGCTTGCAGCCCAGAAGGCCAACTGTGTCCTGGGCTGCATCAACAGAGGGGTGGCCAGCAGGTTGAGGAAGGGGATTGTGTCCCTCTGCTCTGCTCTTGTGAGGCACTCCACTACTTGGAGCACTGAGTCCAGATCTGGGGTCCCCAGCACAAGAAGGATGTGGATCTATTAGAACAGGTCCAGAGGAGGACTACAAAGATGATCAAAGGGCTGGAGCACCTCTCTTACGAAGACAAGCTGAGAGAGCTGGGGTTGTTCTACCTGGAGAAGAGAACACTCCAGGGAGACCTCATTGTGACTCCTTCAGTACTTAACGGGGCTTATAAAAAAGATGGAGAACTTGACCAGACAATGATACCAGGGGAAATTATTTTAAACTAAAAGAGGGGAGGTGGTGGAGTCACCATCCCTGGAAGTCTTTAAAAGACGTTTAGATGTAGAGCTTAGGGATATGGTTTAGTGGGGACTGTTAGTGTTAGGTTAGAGGTTGGACTCGATGATCTTGAGGTCTCTTCCAACCCAGAAATTCTGTGATTCTGTGTGATTCTGTGAGATATAGATTACATGTTAGGAGGAAAATCTTCACTCAGGGGGTGGTGAGGAACTGGAACAGATTGCCCAAAGAAGCTGTGGATGCCCCATACCTGGAAATGTTCAAGGCCAGGTTGTATGGGACCATGGGCAACCTGATCTAGTGGGTGGCATCCCTGCTTATGGCAGGGGGGCTTGGAACCCTATGATCTTTAAGGTCCCTTGCAACCCATTCTATAATTCCATGATTCAAAATGTTCTAGTGAAAGGTTTCTAGTTTTTATTTTTAAAGGCGAAAGTTGCTGGTGAAGTGAATCCAAGTATCATTCTAAGGTGTGCTTTTGATACTTGTGGAGGTTTGGTAATAATGAACAGTAACATATTAAAATATACAAAAAAGGTGGAGTCCTAATACACATGTAAATTCAAGCACTCAGATTAGGTACACAGCATCTCCCTTCAGAGGCATTCACATTATTTGCTTCTCTCCATCAGCTGAGGAAGGAAAATTGTCCTCTTATCTGGGCAGAGCTGTCTCACTAAGGACCAGCAATTCAGCCTCGAGTTAAGCACCTTACTTATGGAGACTGGACCCCATCCAAAATCACTTCTGCTATTCAGGAACAGACAGCTCTAAATTAGATGAAAGTATCACTGATAAATGCAAAGTAAAACACATCAGAGGATAAAAGTGAAATTACTCTTACAAAGCATTAAAATCTATTTAATGACTCAGTTCAGCAGGGAAATGTAGGTACCATTACAGACAGCATACTAACTGCATGTTTGCAGTCCAAAAAACCTAAACCATTTTGCATGCTGCAGAAGCATAGAGGACAGGATGGAAAGAGCATGGAAAACATGTCTTTAAAAAATAAAAATGATAGTGTACTTAAGATCGTTCTTGCAGCACCAGACACTGTGCCCCATAAAACAATAAAACAGACTTGGTGAGAGTTCACAGAGAAATGACAGAAATGGAAATGTGGTCATATTAAGAGAAATTGGAAAGACAGAGGTTTTTCCCCTTATAAAAGGATGACTGAGACACAAAATGAAAATATTTTACAAATTAATGTTATCATATAAAGCAGCACAGGGAAAGCAGAACAGGGGCTTCCACCCTGCCTCTGGAAAGAAGAACAAGGCATTCACTGAAATTAAAAGGTGGGCAAGTCAAAACTGATAAAAGGAAATACCTTTTTATATTACGTGTAATTAAATTGTGGAACACATTGCCAAAGGAAGTTGTTGAGACCGAAAACTTAACCAGATTCATAAAGAGATTGGATATTATACCAATATCATGGATATCCAGAGTTATCATAATTAAAGAAAATAAAACTTTTGGAAAAGATATTAAACCTAGTGCTTCAGGGCTTAAGCTAATCTCTGACAATTAGCAAGCACGATCAGGAGACCTTTGTGGAGGCAGATTATTCTGCCTCTGCCTCCTGCAGGGTTCTTCTGTTGTTCTTTGCAGCATCTGGTACTGGTTATTTCAGATAGAATAACAGACAAAATGTCTCTTTAGTCTGAGTTAGTCAAGGATTCCTCTAACCTTACACTCCTCTGCAAAGAAGCTCTACCCAGATGTGGTTGTATATATGCCTTAAACTCTTATGTGAAAGCACAGTATGAGGCCACAGTTTAGGTCTTTAGTCCCATGTGAAGGACAGTAAGCATGATTACGTGCTTGCAAAAATTGTTTGCTTTCCAGATTTTGGTTTGAAGTTTGCCCAGAACTTCAGAATTTTTTCTTCTGCATGAAGATATGAAACAGTTTTGACAGGTGTGTAAAGGAGTTATATTTAATAGCAAGACAATCTAGATTATTTATCAACATTTGTGGCCTCAAAATAACAAAATCTGAAAGTAGAATGACTGAATACAAGGGACATATATAACACATAAGAAATGTGTAAAAAGAGGTTTTGAAAAGATGCCTCTTTTCCCTGATTTCTTTCCCTTTGGTTTACTTCTACTGAATCTGAACACAAAGTGTGGTACTCATTCTGTCATGGAGGTCTTAGAGCATAGGCACTCATATAGACCAACCATGAAGGAAGCAAGTCATTGACGTCCTTCCTCAGACAGACAACCTATCCAGCATGTGCAAGTTAAACTTAAAAATCAGCAGCTGTAATCTTCTCTAATCTAGGGTTGGCAGCAGCAAGATACCATTATCAACTTTTGCCAGGACATCCTAGAGTGGACTGTCAATCAGTGGAAAATCACATCTTTTGTGTTATTTGCATAGCACAAAATAGAGGGGAGGGGTGGGAAAGGGGGAAGGACATGATGCATGGGGAGGCTTTAGGAATTAATCCAGACATAGTTCTTACCTCTTTATGAACTAACAATAATTGACCTAGTTTTACTCCAAACAATAAATGACCATTACAAATACAGGAAGATGCCTTTAAAAGCTTCCTTTTCATCTCACCCACCCACCAAAGCACTTTCTTTGGGGAATTAAATTGCTTCAGTGTAAATAATTCACACTAGATTTAGTTTTGGAAATCTGATCCTACATTTTTTTCCCATGAAGAAAAATTCCTTGATCTATTATCTCTGGCACTTTTTCTAATCCTTACAACCATTCATTATCTATTTTTTGGTTGTTTTTTAAGCTACATTTGGAGATATTATTGGCAAGTACTTGCAAATATACAGTAGCCTAGGTAACCCCTCCTTTTGTGTTTACTTTCACCCACATGGTTATGCTAACCCAATCCTATCAGTCTGGGTAGAACTTCATAAAGTTCATAACTAGATCTTTACTCTATTTGACCAGCCTTGAAAACTGATTCATTTAAAAAACAGTAAGTGAAGATATAAATTGGGAACATTATAGACTTTCACCTTTTTTGTTGTTACTTTTGCCGTTGTCTAGGTGAATCTGAAGATATAATTCTTCTGCCAGTTCAGGCTTAATCCTCAAGTGCAATTGTTTTAATTATTTCATTTTAAATGTATCCCCACAATGACAGCTCATTGAAAATTTCTGCTGTCCCCTCATCGGTCCATTTGTAAAATATGCACTCTTTCAAAAATATTTGGGTCAAAAGAAATTTATTTTCTGTGGTAGTGTTGAAGCTGAAATGAATTGCAAATTCTTATTTGGTCAGTCTTAACTTCTAATGTCTTCTTTAAGTTCATGTAAGATACAAGATTTTGGATTTCTGTTCTTACTCCTGGATCTTCAATTTTGGCCTTTTTTTTCTCTGCTTTTCTTAACCCCCGCCACCCTTACATACCCCATTAGAACAAGAATAGATGAGGCTAACAGATTGTGAAAATGAGGGAAAATAACATTTTCTGCACTTATTTATGAAATTGAGAATAATATGAATGAGAACATGAAGTGATAAATAACAACAGCAGTTATAGCAATGCAATTCTACAGTTGAATAAGAATATGAATATAGACTTATGCAAGTATATTTAATTTATGAATATACATGAATTTATACAAATTCCCCTACAAGTCCCCAGCTTGCCTGATGTGACCCAATATTACTGTCAAATAATGCAAAATTTTAGCCTGGAGTGATTTCTTATAGGTGAGTCATATCCCACTCAATATAGGGGTATATTTAATGGGAATGCTGACAGGACCTCATCTATTCTAGCTCAGACAGTGCTACTCAGCTCCTTGTGTATAACATTCATTTAAATGCAGTGATGACAAGAGCTTGTTTTTTTCACAAGCCCAATAAAGTTCAGTTCAAACAAATACCTGTTATCGGGCTATTCAAGAAAAGGAATGTGGGAGGAGGGGTTGTTTTAATGCTTTCCTTAGTTTTGAAGTGGTTGAATGGTTCATCAACCCACTGAGTAGTTTCCTTAGTTGTTTTCTTTTTAATTAATAGAGTTGTGAACAACCACAACTGCTTTGTGGGACATCAGAAACACTAAACAGATGACTAACTTGTAGTGAGCAATCTACTCAATACAGCCTGCCTTAATTTGAGCCATACATGGTGAAAAATAAAAGCGTGGTAACTATGCAGCTTATTGTACAGTTTTGTGTCTGCTTTAAGTTAAGGCAAGTCCCTGGTGAGCAGAAAGTAACATTCATAATACTGAAAGAAACATTTTGGATTTATCACCACCCATTTGCATGATTTTGAGCCAAGATGGGGACATGCTTTTTCAGCCAGGTGAGTGTAATATTGCTGGTGCTGGTGCCAATTGCTACTGCAAGAAGGAATGGCCATCATGAGTGACAGCTCCCTCGAGTAAAGCATTTTGCAATGGTGTTAGTGCTTGATGGCAGGAAAGATAGCATGTGTTATTGCTGTGCTTCTTCTGTCCTGCTTCTGGATACAAACCATCTATTGGGGGTTCATTAGAAACCAGCCTCAAGGCAAGTCCGCTCTGTAAACTACAGCTGTCTAATTGGTTTTGCTTGTGTGCACTGTCTTTGGTTTTATAATGGGGAAAAGCAACACAGCCTTTCTAATTAGATTGTTAAACATAATAGCAGAATGGCACAGCAGTAAAGAATTTGCTCTACTCTTTGTAATTCCAGAATAAGACACAGCAAAGATCCAGGATTTTTCCAGCCCATTTCCCCCATCATCATATCCAATGGTAATGAGATTGGGTGTTCTGTTGTTTTTTGTTTTGTTTTGTTTTGTTTTGTTTCCTTAAATTAATGCAAAAGATTGTAGGCCTTAATGAAATCCAAAATAAATGTCAAACAGAATTCCAGGAGCACACACATATCTCCTTTTATTCTGTTGTCTCTGTTTTCATTTGCTTTAGTACTGAGGCTATGCACTAATTGGTGCCTTTGTTGGCAGTGAACACAGAAAAAAAAATCCACGTAGAGTTGGAAGATGAACTTCCTTCTCCACCTGGAGGTGGTCCCCCTCAACCATGGCTGAAATGCACTGGTACTGTGGGGAAAGCTCCAAAATCACCATTTTCTGTACCTGTTTTATGTATTAAGAAAGGAATTTTGTTTCTCATTTCAGCAGCTTTTGTAGGCTCTAAATTGATTCTGAAGGAAAAAAAAAGAAAACTCCATGAAGCCAGTTTTCTTCCCAGTGCCATAGATTCAAAGTTCTTACTCCTTTTATAGGCCCTTACTGTTTTTTACATAATGCTTTCTCCATCAGCATGCTGAGTATATGTTGAAGGTTGCAGAGAGGCCTCTGTTTCCATTTGCCTTCTACAGGGTAATTCAATGCAAAGCCGCACAGATATGACATGGATACTTGGGAGGATTACTAATACAGTTACTACTTTTCCATTTTCTAAGAATCATGTTCTTTTAGACTTTCAGGAGTCTATCCTGGTACACAGAGATGTGGAGTATCGTCAGAATAAATGGAAAATGGTTCGATAGAATAACCAAAGGTGAACATCCCCATAAATACCATGTTTGAAAGGGTACATTTTTCAGCACCCAAGCAAAGTAGTCATTTTTTCTGGAAGAGCACAGAAAATGATGTTTAAGGTGTGTGAGAAATGTCACAAGAAATAGGAAACTATTAAATGTGCAACAGCAGTAAATAACAGCAACAGGAACCAGCTGTGCAACTTTCATGTGGGTGCCTTAAAGGAAAAAGAGAATGAATAACAGAAATTAAGTGCACTGCACTGAGCTGGTAGCATGTATTGCTCTTGACTGCCTTAACTCTTCTGAGTCAAAATGAATTTCTAAACAGTGGCATTTTCTTATCTCTCAGGGTTGCACCTTGCTCTGCAGAACATCAGAATTAGAGGTTTCAAACGGAGAGGCTGAACTTTGTCTTGCAAACTTTATTATGCCATGGTCACATATCCCTGTATTATCAGAAGCACTCAGAACAAACAAAACCAACTATTCATTTTGTTTACAAAGTCAGAAACGTTTTAATTCTCTTTTACCTATGAAACATTTATATTGTACATCTCTTACAACTGCTAAGAAAATGTAATGTTAGGTAATAACTGTAAATAGCAAATTCTGAAAGAATAAAATAAAAAATAAAACCTTTGGTTTATAACAGTAAATGATCCAAAAGGCAAGTTCTTTTCTGTAAAAGCATATCTCTGAATAAGGATATGACAACTAGATACTTTTAAGAAACTTACAGCCATTCAGTGATTCTTTCCATTACCTCACACAATTATTATACAAGCATCATTTTTTAATAAGTAGATTCAGGTCTTTCACAACTGTATTCACCATACTAGTCTCACCAGAATGGTAACACCTGAGACCAAAAATTTATTTTTTCAGATCTTCATCCAAGACCTTCATAAGATGGGTTTAAAGAGACCTCAGGGGGTCATATGATGCCTTGTTGTTATATGAGGTTGCTCAAGGCTTTTTCATGTCAAATTTTGAGTATCTCAAAGGACTGACTTTTCACAATCTCTCTGGGCAACTTATGCCAGTGTTAGACAACCCTCATTGTGTTTTTTGTTGTTGTTGTTGTTTTCCAGATATACACTAGAAATTTTATTGCATAACAGTGTTTTTGTTCCTTCTCATGCTTTTGCTGTGCATCTCCAAGAGAAGACACCAATCAGATCTGTCATTTGCATTCTCTTCTTCAGACTGAGCATATCAAGCTTTCTCAGCTTCTCCTTCTACATCAAGTACTTAGTAGCTAATCATCTCAGTGACCCTTGGTGGTACACCGGACTCATTCCAGTATGTTAGAATTATTCTTGTCTTGGGGAGCCCAAAACTGCACTAGACACATGTAGTCTCAGAAATGACAAAGAATGTTCTATTCCCCCAGTCTGGAGACTATACTCTCACTAAATGGAGTCATCCACCAGGACACCCATGTTTTCTCTGCAGAGTTGCCTCCTCCCTAGCCTGTCCTGTTGCATGGGGATGTTCTAAATCATTTTGCAGGAATGTGCATCTGCCTTTGTTGAATTCCATGAGCTTTCTGAAAACCCAATTCTCCAGTGTGCTGAGACCTTCAGAGTGTGTTTCTTCCTTTTTCTTGCTGCTGCTTGCAAGAGAGAAACTTGCTTTGCCATACTGGTTGCCAAAGCTGATGGAGAAAATCTTCTATTAAAAATAAGTGAAAAGATTTCTATTTAGAATCAATTAGTTACTTTCAAGAAAGTTCAGTAAGACCCTTGGGTATGAAACTCTTATGTATCTGAAGCACAACTCCATCAGAACTAGTGCAGTAGGAACCAGGAGGAGCCGTGGTCCTTGATGCACTTGATCTGTAGAGCCTGCAAGGAATGTACTACCAATACTGTACTCAGTGGGCAGGGAGAGGGCAGGAAAATGAGTCTGCTGATCTTGAGACAGCTACAGCCTTGAACCTGTACAAATGTGTTAGCACAATATGTATGAGGTGTTAAACATTGCTAGACAGGAGTAGAGAAGCTGGTGCCCATTTTCACCTGTTCAGGTAGATATTCATCAAACAGAAAGAACGAGTGTTTGAAACCATCAGCTGCTGCTGAAGAATTCTTGCTCATTGGCAAACACTATCACATTTTATCAGTCCAAGCTTTTTATCTGTAGAGTATAAGGCAATCAGAGTGGAATGTTTTCAAAGATGAAGTTGGTTTAATAAATAAACAAATGTGCTCTGCTCATTTACACGAGTCCCTCACAAAATTTTAATGAAAAAACAAAATGAGACAGAAAGTGAAATAACAGGGACAAGATGTTTCTATGTATTCAGGCCTCAATCAGGAAGATAAGCCAATTTAATTGTTTAGGGGTGTGTTGGCCAGGACTTTCCAACAACTTGCTTTTTCATCATAAAGAGATGGTTCTCAAAACCCAAGAATTTTTGGCATCATATCTGTCTTAAAAAAACTATTTGAGGAGAACTTCTACACTTAATGAGACAGCAGGTGAGAGATGACCTGATAATGCAGTGAGCAAATATTTTTCCATAGGTGAGAGGCCCATCCAGAAGGTACTACTCAGCCTTGATTCAGATTCTTTCTTCCTTATCCAATGATATGAAGTGAAACAGGCCCAAAAACAGACACAAACTCATTTGTTAGGGCACTCACCTACATTAAGTAGTCTTGATTCCTCATTGTGCATCAAGCCAGGCAAGGGATTGGCTCTCCCCCAAACACTCTTCAGCGAATGTTTTAGCCAGAAGCCTACTGTTCTGGGTAAGACACTCACAAATTCCAGAATTTCAAAGAATGTTTTTACTTTATTCATAAATGAAATGTAACCATTGTTTTCTGTCCAGATCCAGACACAGATTCTGCCAAACATATAGAAGACAACAAGACTGGAATTCAACTCATTTAACCCCAAGCATGCTCTTTTAGTCCATGGAAAGAATTAGGCTCTTCTGGGGTGTGATACATCTGGTCTTCCTTAGATACCTTGGGTGAGATTTATCTTACCAGATGCACTTACATCCAGGCTGGTCTCTCTCAAGTCTGCCTTTGAAATCAGTAGACCAAAAAAGGCAGCTCTAGAGTGTGATTTGCCTTTTTTTAAGGTAAAGGTCTGAAATGATCTGAAGATGGCTGTTTCTTTCAATTGACTATAAGGAGAACTCCAGAGAACAACTCAGGGTTAAATAGCTTTCTCATAGATGTCTGACACTGGATGTGACGAACCTTATCTTAAGAGGAAAATTTGGGTGCATTCAGGTTTGGAGTTATGGCTCAGTTCCAGCTTAAATAAAAAGAGAGGGAGAAAAAGATTTGAGAAAATTTTGGAATTGTTTTCTTGCGTATACTATAGGCTTTTGCAGGCTTTGGAAGAAAACTTGTACTGTTTTCTTTCTTATGTTATGTGCTGAAACACGTTTTTATTTTGTGAAAGATTAAATAATTAGTAGAACATGGTCAAGATCAAAAGGCTGTTCTATGTCATAGCTAATTAGAAAGTTACCACAAATATGACAAGTAGTGATTCCTGCTGGTCTGATACCTGCTGTAGCCAACCATGTGGATTCAGTGTGAAATGTAATACACTCGTATTGTGTTTTAACTCAAGTTGTCATAAGTTGTTAATTTAGGAACTGTATTTACCATTCCTGATCTCCCAGTTACTATTAACATAAAAATGAACAATTGGCTTCTATTCTAAGCAAGAATAGCAAGACACCTGGCCGGTGACCTCTCCGAGATCTGTTACAAAAGAAATGTATGCAATAAAAAGCTTTACATTGGTCTTATACACAGCTTTACCAAAAGTAGTCTCTGCACCTTTCTTCTTTCTTCTTTTTCTTCTTCTTTTTCTCTTTCTTTTCTTTTCTTTTTTCTTCTTTTTCTTTTTCTTTTTCTTTTTCTTTTTCTTTTTCTTTTTCTT
>CM021731.1:187810186-187842141 GCA_011075105.1 Heteronetta atricapilla
CTTCCTTCCTTCCTTCCTTCCTTCCTTCCTTCCTTCCTTCCTTCCTTCCTTCCTTCCTTCTCTTTTTTTTTTTTTCCTGGAAAATGTGAAAGATCTTATTTCTGATTGACCCTGGGACTGAGACACTGGAAACATTGTTAGAGAAGAAAATTATTGCTTTGCTCAGTGTAGAAATGCTTGTAGACAATTTTGCACTTTTTTTACTGCACTTTAAAACCCCATGTACCTTTTTTTTTTTTTTTTTGTAAACTACATCCTATTTTTGACATATGTAAGATGTTTTGTCAATTTGTAACACGTAATGTGACAGCTATCCTTGTTCTGTTTTCCTAGGTGAGCTTGTCATCTTCCTATCTCCTCTAATGTCAATGGGCATTCAGAGCTTTAATATGTCACTTTTACCCACATGTGCTTTAGCTCTCTTCCTTCAGTTCATGGCTGGCTTTTAATTGAGGTCCAAGGTGTGCAGGTTAATATAACTTGGGTTCTTTGTTGGTTGCTTGCTTGTTTGATTTTTAAATAAATATATTACAGAGACTCCAGAGGAAGGTTTGCAGAAAAATAATAATAATAATAATAATAATAATAATAATAAATTATAAAAAATTTACTATTTCTCAGGCTTAGGTTCAAACTACAGTTGCAATGGTGCAATTCCACTGGAGACAATGAAAGTAAAATGAAATCAGCCCTCAGTGAAGAGGTCTCAGCACTGCCAGATGTACAGCTGTGAAGGGTATCTGAACCAAGGGTATCTGAACCTGCTTTGGAGAGCAGGCTCAAAGATGTTGCCCCACATCACGGTATAAAAAAGCTGAGCAAATGTCATAGCCCTCTGCAGAAAATGTAACCTTTCAAACTCCTGTCAATTTGAAAAGCAGTGAACTTTATTTTGAAATCATAAGAGGGTTTTGTATTATTAGAGTGAGCTCAGTTCTGCCCTCTTATACTCTAGGGATGTAAGGTTTCTCTGAAGGGAAAAAATAACAAAATATATCTTTTTTTCAGGTATGTGTGGTGGCTTATATGTGTGAGAAAGTATGCAGACATTCCCTCTCCAGATTTATAACTGTAACTCAGTATTATCAACTTTATCACACAATCATAGTCTTTATTGCATCTAGAGAAAGGAGTTATTTGTGGTTTTTAACTTTAGCATGGACGAATGATGGTCAAAACTAACGGGCTAATTTCTACTGACAGTTCTTTCATATCTTCTTAACTGAGGTCAGAATTGGTCAATTTGGCCCCATGGACATTTGTAGCATGAAGCACAGACCCTGGAAGCTGGTGACAGCTGATTTATTTTACCTGACTTAACACTCCCTCCAGAGGCAGGTGTCCACACAAGGTCAGACATCCAGGCTGCATCTACAACTCAGCATGCAGGGCCCTTCCTTGGACCCCACCATGAGCTGGATACTGTGGGGTTCACATCTGTTTCTGTCCATTGATTGCTTGCCAGGGACAGGGGAAGGGGGCTGTATGTGTGCTAAAGAGAAGCCACTCCCTGGTCTTGCCCCCTCAATAAGGTGGACTTAAAGAGGGGTGGGTTTAAAGGACTTTGCTTGGTGCCTCACTGTCCCTGTCAGAACAGGTGGAGGAAGCAGAAAACCAATGAGGTGCACACAAACACACAGGAAAGATCCCAGCACATGAAGCTGAAGATTGGGTTCTAAGGAACATGAGGTACACTTGCACCCAGAAAACACTGTAAGGAAGGCTCTGCAAGAGGAGTATCAGGACCCTTAGGTGCCACAGAACATAATGCCCCTGACAGCCTCCCCAGGGCTCAGAGCAAGGACCTCATTTAAGCACTGGGGTCATCAGTCTCTGCCCCAGCGAGGCCACAGCAGGGTGAGGCTCAGGCTTCCCACAGCCCTGCCCTGGCCAGCCATGGGCTCCGCTGAGCCAGGCCCACCCTCAGGCCCATGTCCCATCCCCATCCCAAGGGAGGTACTGATGCCCAGGACTGACTGCCCTGCTCCTGGCTGCTCTGCCCTGGGCCCTGGCTGCCCTGCTCCTGGATGGGGCAGTGGCGGCCATGGCTGTAAGACCCTGCCCTGCTCTGCCATCTATAGCGAGCCCCTGCAGCCCCCAGAGCCTGGACCATTGCTCCCTGTGGTGCTCTGCCCATCTCCCAGGTTTCACATCATCTCCTAAGGAATCCCCCTGTGGACCAAAAAAAGCCTTTCTACATGTTTTGGGTTGCTCTGGTACAATTTCCACTTCATAACAGAAGGCAGAAGATGAATATTCACTTCTACCAACTCTGGCCTTGCTTATACTTAATGCCAGTTTCACATACCCTGCTGCAAGCAAGTGATCAGGAGCCTTGGGAATAGGAAGCATCAAGGAGAGAGGCCTGTGCTTCTAACTCGGTTTCTATGCTTGGCAGGCTACTCTGGTGATGGGTGAGACAAAGGAAAGTCTGAAACAACAAAATCCTTCCCTAGGTAAGGAAGGGAGCAAGGGGCAGACCATCATTCAGTGTCATTACACATCCTCCAACCTGCTCCCCATGGGTCCAGCCGGGGCTCAGTGCAGAGCCGATGGTGCCATCCTGCACTCTGTGGTGATTTCTCATTTCCATTGTTTTTATAGGAAAATATACAAACACTGATGCACACAGTTCATTTTGAAGTATCACTTAGCAATCTATTCTCATATAAGTTTTCTTCCCCATGTGCAAGCTGTTAAGTATGATTATTTAAGATAGTTAACTGGAGTCATTATATATTCCTGTCATATGCTCTTGGAGAGGTTTGTTTTCCCTAGGCCAATGACCACACATCAGAATTCACAGAATATACCACATATATTCTTGGCAAATAGGACTGTGGGGATGAAATTACAGTGCAATAATTCTTTTCTGATTTCCCTCTTGTTTTAATGATAGCACTAAAAAATGACAAAGGAAATCCAACTTTAAGTAAGCATTTTAATTATGTGGTTCACAATGCTACTTCAACACTTTATGTCACCTCTCACAATGTATTTCCTCTAGGATTTTAATTTGGCAGCCGCACTCGAGTGTGCATGTATGCACACAAGTGTGTGTATATGGCGGTGGGAAGCCTGTGTGGATGTGCTCTAATGACTGAGGCTAGGATTTCTCAAAGAGAAAATTTGCTAAGGAGTCTCTATCTATTGTAACTGAAATGAAGCATGAAGTTCCTGGTTTTTATTTCACCAACTTTCATAATTTGCTACCACCCTTCATAATACCCGTTAATTGGGAAACGAGGGGAATATGTGATGGGAGAAATGTTTCTATTATAACTTTTTTTTGGAAAATATTCAGAAAGTTCACATTTTTGTTAAATGTTTTTTTTAAAAAACAGCAGTAATTTCCACAAGTTGGTAGAGAAGATGGTGTAATAACCCAGGCAGTTTTAAATATTACAAGAATATGGAGTTCTAGAAACAAATAACCAAGGTCTCATTCCACACATAGAAGAGTACCTTCATAGAAATTGTGCTATAAGTAGTTGATGCTTTTCTTCTGCTTGTGTTAATAAGAGAAGACATTGATGAGAAAGAACATGAGAAAGGGTAGTCATCAATATGAAATTAATATACTGAATTTCTCTCTAGACACTGCCACCTCCTTTCCAACATATAGTTAAGTGTTTTCTGTTTTCTAACAGAAAAATATTTTATCCACTGCCTCACATTAAAAGCTCCAACAGATAATCAGACTTCTGTGGTTTTGGTTGTGTGTGTGTTTACCTTTGTGACTATCTTATGCCTCAGTAACAAGTGGTTTTCCTGATTTCTGCAGAGCACTACTCATCTCCTAGCTTTCAGTTTGGATTTTGAATAAAACATAAACCCACTTAAATACCAAATTTTTCTTTTTCCAGTACAAATGCCTCTGTACTCCAGTACAGAGGCATTTGCTCCCATATTATCTTCAGTTTTACTAACATCCATCAAAGCTATATCAGAAGGCCATGCTGTTTCTGCAGCTTGTGCTGCTGGTCCAGGCTATACTCCATGTTACTGGATACAGGGACACGATATCACAGTCCAGCAAAACAACATCTGCTAGAATGATTAGAATTACGTCAATGCTGGTGGTTAGTTGGAAAAATGTTTTAAAACACTTTGAAGATGAAAAGTCATATGCAAATGATAACAGTATGCAAAATTCTAATGAAACGCACAGATTCTGTCTCCATATATTTTCTCACTGCTAAATACTTTATCAAAATCCCCAAGACTTTATTTAGAAACATAGGGCTAAATTGGTAATTTTTACAAAGACGGATGAATATAAACCAGTGAAATTATGAAGGAGACCATTTCAGTTTACTGAGCTTGTTTCAGATGACAGGGGGTACATTTGTACAGCTACATGCCTATGATCATGTGTTGTCACATTAGTCTCCATTTGTGCATATTTGGTTCCCACAGAATACCACATTGTGTGCCTAGGGACTTCGAAGGCAAATAAAATGTGAGCAGCTCTTCAGAGGTCACATGATACGCCTTCTGCTGTTAATGTTATGTAAATATATAGTTGGACCAGGCAAAGGATCCTGTATCTGAACTTTGTGAGCGTCCAGAATGCAGCTCACAGTCCTTGTGCCCTGGCAGACGTGAAGCATGACCACCCAGGCACTGAGGACGGAGCATGCTGAGGAGCTACACATGTAAGCTCCAGCTGGAGAATCAGCCACAGTCGTCACTTGAGAAAGAACCATTCTGAGAATAATTTAATCATGGAGCCATTGAAGTCCAGAGACAGAAGTCAACAACAGCTGTCCCAAAAGGCAGAATAACTCTCCCATCTGCCATGAAGCTCAGATGATATGCTTCCAGCCTCCATCTCTGATGTGTGTGTGTGAATGTGTGCACAGAGTATTGCATTCACTTATTAAATAACTTGGGGAGATGCCTGAAACTATGTTTTATTATCTTTTATATATTTAAAAACAACAACAACAACAACAGAGAGGGAAGAGGGAAGTGTTTGTGTGACCCTCTTAATAGACAATACATGTTCTTAACAGCAGTGCTGCATGTGATGCTGTTTTAGCAGAACTGATCTGCTTGGTACAGTGATAGACTACATGAAGTAATGGGATTTGTCCAACTGCCATTTTCACCATAAGCATCAACAGATCTTAATAATTTCTTTAACAAAAACCCGAAGCTTTCTTCACCTCTCACTTTGGCAAACACTACTAAATTTCTTCTTCCTCTCATGGGGGGCAATCTCCCTCTCAAGCTACTAATATAAGATTTAGGCCTTTCTGGATTTGCAAGGAGTGACAAACATTCAGGAAGTTTGGAAGAAAATCCTTAGTAATATTGGACTTCTAATATTCTCTTCTGCTTAAATCTTAGTCTCCTCCAGTCACTCATCAGGGCTTAGTACTTGCCTAGTTCCAGATTTAGTCATCTAAAATGCAAATTTTTATTATAAATTAATCATCTTGGATAGTGAAAGACTGGCATTTCCAGAGGATGACCTCTTCTGCCTAGTGAAATAATGTCCCTTCAAGTGTGATGAACATCTGATTAAGGTGCTTTGTCCCTCTGCCGTGAAAAAAAAAGATTTAGAACACTAACAAGGCATGCCTAATATCACATGAGGAAAATGTTACCTTTCCAAATTCATGCTCGGGTTTTAAGGAAACTTTCATAACTTGCAAGTTTATGCTGGGCAAGTAATTCCTCAGACAATGCTCCTTTTGCTTATTCCAAAATACACTTATGTCTGAATTATTGACTGTGTTTCACTTATAAACATTTACAGTTGTTATGTTCTGGGAGGAACAAATAACAGTTTGCTTACTATGGTGGAATGTGGGCATGCTTACCAACTCCAATACCAGTTGTACAGAGAAAAACTTCTTCACTGTCCCCTTCAGGATATTGATAGAAAACACAGTATAGTTATGTGAAGAACATTTTTCTGCTAAAGAGTAGCATCCAGTCCATAAACAATCCACTTTGCAAATGAATCTGAATCTGAAACATTGCTGTAGGAAAATTATTTATAACAAATCATACAATAACAGTAGATATTTTTGCTCTGTTTTTTTGTTGACATAAAAAAATCTCCTTTTGACATTTTCTTATATTAGAAAAAAAGTCAGAAAAGAAGAAAGAGAAAAATAGTTTTAAAATTGCCAAACTGAAGAAGAAATTTGTAGAATTATATGCAACAGTAATATATATATATATATTGATTTTATTATTGAGGGAGAAGAAAATATGTCAAAATTTCTCAGAAAAAAAAAAAAATATGATTTGTTCAACATCCTTTAAAAAGGCTTTGAAAACTTATAAAAATTCAACTAGATCTGTGCAGTCAGAATGACTGATTTCTCTGGGGTTGAGATGGCTGATTTTTACTCAGTATTGCAGCATTGCCATCTGGGATTATTATTCTGTAGGATCCCTGCACAGTTTTGACAAATGCAAGAGCAGATTCCCAGGCCAGAGAGCAGAAATGTGCTTCAGTAGCCCATGGGGACAGCCTGAATGAACATTCATACCCGGCAGGACATCTTTCTACATGGCCTAGTTACTACTGAAAAAGGGATAAGCAGCCTTGTGCCTGTGGTAAAATGAGACTGGAGCCCAGAAATTTGCAGTTACCACAGGGCAGCCAACACAGTGGGTTTTCCTAAGGCATAGTAAGAGGTATTTTTTCTTCTCAGTAGGTGAAGATGGATTTTAAATCACCACAAAATGGAATAAGGGCATATACAGCACACATATTGCTTATCATAATTCCAACTACAGTTTGTATCTATAACTTCATACCTGTAGCATCAGGGATGCTTGTGAGGATTGATACTAAGATCAAATTCATTCTCCTTTGCTCTCTGAGCTCCAATTCCTCAACTGTAGTAAGCTAACAGTAGTAGTATTAGTAGTATTTCTGTAGTAAGCTAACTAAAGGGGTCTTCAATGGAAGTCTCCTGAGGGCCATCTTGTAACAAGAACACGTTGCGGATAAGGTTGTCACTACAAGATTCAAGCGGGACAGGTATAAAACCCCTCCCAGGACAATGGAAGGAACATCTTTGCTTGCCTCATGTTAGCCAGACACTGCTTCAGAGCAGAGAGCTTCCCTCTCAACCCATGAAGGATGCTTTCTCACAATATTCTAAATGGAATCCCTCCATCCAGGTCACAAAATGAGGTTTAATGTGTCCTTCCTCTAAGGCTGTGAAGATCTGCATCATACAGGAAGGGTCATGATATTAACAGCACTCCAGTTTCAGTCTGCATGAGGTCACTTACCACTTCCAAGGATCTCCTTTCAATTTATTTATTTAATTATTTATTTTTAGCTGTTGTGCTGAAATGGAAAGTGTGGGAAAGAGACAGCTCAAGTATACAGACCTGTAAATGAGGGAAGACAGCACTAGCTGATATAGCACCTTTGTTCAAGAGCAAAGACACAAGTAAAACCCTTATCTTGTCTTGTTATATTTTTTTTCTTTTTTTTATGGTTTGCAGAAAGATGGCCAAGGATTTGGCCTGGGATATGAATCACTCCCTTTCTCCACCTTATACTTATGCTGGAAGCTGAGGAAGTGGATATATCGCACTCCCGGTACTCCAGCTAGTTCATTGAAGGCAAACTGGAGGACCCCTACAGTGTCCACTGCAAAATGCTGAATCCACAGCACAGCTGCTAGCCAGGAGACACCAACCTCCTGCATTGAGATGGATGTTCACACTGCTCCCAAAGGACAAAGGAAGTGTGAAGGGTCTGGCATCTACTGATGAGAGATACCAACAGCTGTGTTTTCTTCCATGCTGAGCTGTCCCAGCAATGAGGCTGCTTGATGATTTGCTGTGTATTTAACTAAATACATTCTTTTTTGTCAAAAAAAAAAAAAATATTATATAAAAAAAAAAAAAAAAAAAAAAAAAAACACTTGAAAATTGGAAAATTATTTTTTTCCTTCAAATATTAGATTTTATATTTCTACAAAATTTTACAATTTTCTGAGCACATCAGTGAAAATAAAATCATCTTTGTGTTGAGTTCTGAGTGTAGAAAATGCAGCCCAAAGCAGTAGATGATATGCTCATTACATGACCTCCCTGGGAAAATGAGCTACCAGGAAGAAAAGCTACTCATGAGCCACAAAGTCCCTGCTTCAATAGTTTAGATAGAAGAAGGCCTTCGGGGCTTGGCTTTGGAACATACACACCTTGAGTAAGGAGGAAAAACAGCCAGGAAAAAAACATTTGAATTTAATGTAAATAATTATATTTTGTCTCCCGTGTTTAAACATTATAGTGTGAAAGGCTTTCTTTAAGCAGAAAGTCACTACCTGGTCCCTTGTGGATCCTAACCCAAGGGAACGCACCCCTCCCACCTACCAACATCTCTGCCTTTAATGACTCCGCATGAAGACTAAGAACATCTTGCACTTAGCCTGTTGCACTGCAAGGAAAATTCAGGACTTGCACACTAGGAGGGAGGATTTCTGTTCCAGGACCATGATCCTTTTTCAGCTGGCTGCTGTGCTGATAGTCACATTTGCTTTGTAACCAAAGTGTGCTGGAAAATTTCCCCAGTTTGATTATCCCTTCCAGAGCTGGTGAAAGCATGCATCACTTTTTTACCAAGTTATCTTGTTTAATCAGGACTAAGTAAACATATTACACACTAATAATAAAATCACTGGAAATTCTCTACTTAATCTCTCTGATTTTCTTTAAAGGGTTCAAACAAAGACCAGCATGATCTCTAATCTTATGATCAACAAAGTTACATCACCAGCAGCCTCTGTTTTATCTGTTTACAGATCGAGCTAATGTTGTTAGAGGGTGGTGACATTAACTGTTACTGCATCAGTAGATAGTTCAATTGCATTAGGCAGGCCGACACTTCTGGTTGCAATTGCTTAGAGGAAACTCCAGAGATTATTTTTAATACTGTGAGACGTGGTTGTGGCTGGGAGGTACTAGCCTGAGCTTGGAGCAAGAGATCACAGTGTTGCCACTGAAGCAGTTGTAGGAACCTTTGATGAAGCCTCCAGCCACACAGAAGTACCCCAGCTGCATCTCCTTACGACAGCAGCACACACCCTTCCGCTGGGCCAGGCAGCCCATGCTAACTGATAGGGAGAGAAGAATCAGGGACAACAAGCTGTCAGCTCCCCACTCCTTTGACATGTTGTCCCTCCAGGTAAAACTTGCCCCTCCACCCTCTCTATCTGCCTGGTCCCATTGCAGGAGAGTGGCTGCAGGCAGTCGACCACCAGCCCATGGAGGAGGCACCCCCGAGATGGGGACTGTCTGTACAGGCAGGGTCTGCAGCAGGACTGCAGCATCGCCCTCCCTGCTCCCTACTTAGGCTGTGTCCTGGAAAGAGCTGCAGCTGATTACCATCATGCCTCCCACATAAGAGGGATGTGCTGGAAGGAACATTGCTCCAAAGAGCCTCCCACAGCTCCTTGCTTGAAGTTAAAAGCCTGATCTAACCCTTAACAAACAGGAATAAAGTGCTAAGAAAGGAATTTTAATTGGCCAACACTGTAAACGCTTTGAAGATGCTGTGTCATTATTGACTAACTTTCAGCACACCTGAGCCAGCCAGAGGGCAGCAATGTTGGTTTTGAACCTGGGATATTACAGTTGTTGTGCCCTGGCACCCCACTGTCAGCCTGTATCATCTTCTTTCGGTGAACAGGTCCATTGTGCCTCACCGTGTCAATAAAATCTGCCTTGCTTCTGCAGTGAGCTGGCAAGGAGGGTGATGCTGGTTTCTTCTCATACCTCTTATGGGCACCATTCCATTACTGGCGCATGGCTCACCTGTGTGCAGTTCTGGGTGCCCATAGTGAGCAGCAGTGTAGCTCACCACCTCCTTATCCCACTTCTTCCCAGGAGTTTTCCCCCTGGGCTGAACAATGCAGTGTGAACTGGTTTTCTTTCGTACAGCTGCCAACACCAAAGGAGCAGGGATAGGCAAGGAAGGAGAGTTCATCTGAATTGATGTGAAGTCAGAAGTCTTTGATTTGTCATCCAAGTGGGGACATGAAAGGATACACACCAACAAAATGTTCTCTATAGCACTCACATACTAGGTATTTGTCAGATAAGCTGAAGGAGTTAAAATCATACTGCAGAGCCTCATCACAATGGTTTCCAGCAGACATGAGAAACATCTTCATATCCTCTGTTGAAGAAAGTCTGAAACTCTATTTCCCGTTCTTCACAAGTGACCCAACCATGAGATTTTGGGAGCTAATTCCCTTCTTTCTTTAGAAAAAGGTCTTTCTAAATTGAAAGCAAATGGCATCTGACATTTAGGTGTTTGGTTCCCTTTGGCTTCAACGTGGTCACACTGAAGTCTTAGGAATGCTTCTACTGTAAGGTGCAAGAACCCAGAGAAAGAAACCTCTGTGATTATTTTCTTCCCCTGTAAGGATGTACAGGACTTAATCTGAAGTTTATGCACAAAAATTAATGAAGAATTATTTATGGGAATTCTGCCAACACTGATAACAAGAAAAGAATGAAAATGCTTTTCATTTTTGGTTTGCATGCATCCAGGGGACAACAGCAAGCTTTTAAAACACTCAGTGCTTTCGGAGGTGTTCTACCCTACAATAGTAAATTTCTTCAGTGCTTTTAAATCACTTGTTAGAAATTTCTGAGAAACATCTTTATTCCCATCTCCTACCCTATTTGTGCAACCAGTGTGAGAGTGTGCAGTACATGTATGCAGGAATAACCAGTGCTGGAGGCAACTGCAGTGGGGATAAGGGAGTGACATGGTAGATGGACAGACATCCCCTCTGAGGATGGGAAAAGGGTTCCAGCACACTCAGCCCCACCAGTAGGCCTCCTTGGTGGCAGCTCAGCCCTCATGATGGCAAAAATGACAAAATCTTACAAAGAGAGTTCTACCATTACAAGAAAGGCTGTTCATTTGTACATTCACATTTCAGTGAGGGCTTTAGAAAGTCAAGCCTATTCCTTTAAAGGTCAGCATGTGGTGTATGTGTTGTCTTGAGACACTGTAATGCCTGAGTAAAAATAGACTGTTGAATGAGGGACCTTCTACAAATGAGTTATCTAATAGCTTTGATATTGTTGTCAGCACAGATTTCATGGATGAGCTGAAACTAGCCTGAACTTGCTGTGCCACCCAAGTTCATCAAAAACTGCAGGAGGAGCTTGGATGAGGAGGGGAGAAAGGCCCTAAAAGTGATTCTCACCACCTTTAAACCTAGGACAGTTGTCCAGAACTGCCTCAGTGGTCTCTTTGTGGCTAGCCATCATCTGGAAGAAATCATCTGAACCATCACAGTTCCCAGACATGAGACCATGCAAAATAGGTGAGAGACAAGTATACAGAATCCAGTAACATCAGCCTGAGAAAGTTCAGGTTGAATGTTTTGTTCAGACAAGCACTTCATATACATCATGACCTTCAGAGACTGTAAACTCTTATCCTGCTGAGGTTATTTTAAATCAAAGGCCAGTGTGCCAGCAGCTGCACAAGTGAGGAATGCCTAAGAAAATAAATACCAGTTAGAGTGCTATTTAATGCCGTTAACTGTAGTGGGTGGAGGCTGGAGGGCAGTAGCTTTTAACAGGTTTTATTTGAAAGACTAACTCAGTGTGGTTGTCACGACAGTTGTCTTTGTGGCTGAAGCTGTATTGCTAACAGATGGAAATCTGGCAGCTTTTTCTAATTTATGCAGATGCTTTGCAGGAGTTACCATCCTAAGTGATTCTAACATTAACCTTACACAAACCTTTCTCCACTGTGTTAATAAACAGAACATTTTAGGGCTGTTCTGCTGAAAACACTCACAGAAATGTTCAACTATGCCTTCCTTTTCATCTCCTCAGTTACTCTTACAATTTAGCATGAAAATTCTTTTACACAGAATCTCTTACTGAACTGAGAATTGGAAATGTAGCAAAAGTCATTCTAGTCCTCAAAATATCCTTTTTAATTATGACATTACCTACCAGGTTGTGTCTTCATTAATGAGCTAAACTTGTGGACTGTCTTGTTCTTGAAAACTGGCATTCAGTACAATACCTAACAAGAATGATTTAATGAGAGAAGTATCTAAATTGGCAATCATTTAAAAGGACTGTATAATATTCTTAATAGCTGTGTAAAGTTTCATCTTTTTGCTTTGATTGGCAGTTTTTTAATTGTTAACACTCTCTTCAAACTGGCAACACATTGCCTCATTCTAATCTGTAGTGAGCCCAACTGTATTACAGGCAGTCTTGGGATCAACACACCACCAAGACATTTTGTAGACACAGTGTAAGCTATGGGTCTCTGTCCTTTACAGCAGATTTTAGGAATTTAAGAGACTATATAGTTTTGGTTTTCCCTTTGACAGTTTTTTGAACATGTACATACTGTGGAACTTGATTAAAATACATTTGTATGATCAGTGTCCTGATGAGCTAAGACAAGTAAAGGGGATAATTGCTATTACAGTCATTGCTCTCGGAGATAACCGATAGCATGCACAAACATTGTAGGTGAGTTACACACAAGAGCAAAACTCTTGAAACATATATACACTACTCACATACATATGTAAGATTTTAGCCTTAGCAGGGCAGGGGTGCTTGCCTTCTGCTGCTTTACAATCCCAGGAAGGATCTTGGCTGCATATTAGTCTCCCCTCTTTTTCTCTAGTGATCTAGGCAGAAGAAATCTCAGGTTGTGGTGACTAAACATACCCTGGAACTACTTGTAAGTAAAAGTTTCCACCTCCCTCCTGAGGGATCCATATAATTTTTCTGGATGATGCTGAAGTGACCAGATCATTTGCTATTTCTCATTTATTTATACAGGCTTCTGTGTCAGGATGCTTCATCTGCAGAACATCAAGAAAGGAAAAAGCTCTCTCTTAGATCACCAAAAGTTTAACAGCCAGTGCCACAGATGACTTCTGATGGAGTTCTGTAAAAGGGATACAGATATTCAGGTGACAGAACAAGAGCTGTGCTGCAATGACTGGGGAGGATGAAATGAAATGAGGATTGTAAGAATATGTCCAAATTCCTCTATGAAATGACAGCTCAGCAAAGGAGACAATCTCTGCTTGATCACAGATCTTGTTTTTCCAGTACTGAGACGGGAAGGTTGTTGACTTCCTAGAGAAGTTTAGGAGTGCACCCGGCTTTCTCTGAATGGGCATGGGAGAGCCAGTGGCCACTCCTGAAATCCAGGGCAATTTGAAATAGAAAGGTCTTTCAGTTGCTTGACAAATGTTATGAGAGTCCAGAGGGTTAGACAATATGTCAGGTGGGAAGCACTGTTACTTCCAAACAGTTTTATGAGAAATCTAAACCATAAAAATCCAAATTCTGTGCATAAGTAATACTACACAATTGAGTCTAGTAAGCATTTATAGCACTTTGTGCCTCAGGCGTCTTGTGAACTAAGAAAGATCAAAGGCTGAGTGCCCTCAGCACTCAGTCAGACCCTCAAGAAGGGGTCCAATATCCCTCCTAGTTGATGGCTGCCTCACAGGAAACTCTGAGCAGCTTTAAGAATAGGGCCCCAAATGCATATTTGGCACCCAGTTAAATTCTAGAGTAAGTATTTAGTATTTTTTTAATCAGCATTTTCTATGTCCCAGAATAAACCAGAGCTAAAAGAAATCACATGCGCCTGTTTTAAATCTTGGTCATTAATTAATTAGCCTGTCACTAACTAACAAGATGTCTTTAGAAGAAGAATACGTCTATTTTAGTTAACCAACTGCTGTTATTTTTCATGTTTCTGCTATTTTTTTCCTTCAATGGGCCACTTATTTTGTATTTCACTTACGAAACTACATTACATACACAGATAGATAGATAGTAATAATGCATGAAGTATGTCCCCAGCTGTTTTCAACTTTTGTGTCATATGTAAACACTGAGCTTTGAAATAACTTATGTTAACTTCTACTGAGAATAAGTTAATTCCTAGGCGGACTGATTCTAAGTGTTTTAAAGGCTATAAGTACATGTGGTCTCAAGTGAGTTTTACATTTTGTATTTCATCTCAAAACAAAGCTAAAACATTTGTATGTCTAGCTAGCAAGCTGTAAATCAGGACCGTCTCCTCATGATACTTGTACTCTCACAGGTTTTATACCTATACTAAAAAGGCATCTCTAACATTTGCAACACATTAGATGACTTGCAGTGCAGATTTTCCCAGGTAACAAAGTGCCCTGTCAAGTCCTGCACTGTAATTTCACTTGATTCTAGACAGAGAAATAGCAAGTGCACAATGTCACATTGAAAGAAACCCTCTATAAGTTTAAAAAATATGTAATGAACATCTGTCAGACACAGTCATTTCTCTCTTCAAACCCAAGAAATAGAAGCCATCAGAAGTATAATTATGAATCAAATGCTATTATTTGTAGTAATCAAAATACCAGACAAAGGCCTAAATTCTGGTCTGTTCTTCTCCATATTCTACTCTTTCTCACTGCTTGTGGTTTTGTAGTATACATTCATTTGGAGATGACATTTTCTGTGTATTCGAAGATTTAGCAAAACTGGAGTAGACATTTTAAATGTGTTTGAGCACACAAAACAAGCAGCGCTTTTGCACACGATACAGTTTTAAAACTTTATAATCAATTCCTTGTATTGATCCACATCCA
Source organism: Heteronetta atricapilla (assembly GCA_011075105.1). Lineage (NCBI taxonomy): Eukaryota > Metazoa > Chordata > Aves > Anseriformes > Anatidae > Heteronetta > Heteronetta atricapilla. The sequence continues at coordinate 187,824,826 of CM021731.1, forward strand.
AGAGGCCACAGCAACTTTGCATATAGAAACTTTTGGGAAAGATTTATATTTTTAAAGGGTAGAATCTAGCCTTGCACAGTGCAACCATGCAAATAACTTCAGATTAAGGCTGGAAGCCATGCTGAAAGAGGCTATGCCAGGAGTTTAATGAAAGTCATGGGAAATCACAGGGGTAGACTCTACTTCAGACTCTACTCCAGCTTCCAGAAGGTCTGAAAGAAGGATGAGTCAATGGTAGATGGTGGACTAGAACCTGTTTTTCACTCCAAGATGTATGCACAATCCACAAAATTACAATTCCTCACTGTTTGTGTTTTCAGTGACAGCGGTTTACTATAAAAAAAATAAAATTAAAAAAAAAATATATATAAATTTACATGCCTTTTTTCCCCTTTGAATATAGGCCTTGACAAATCAGCTGAAAAAGTCTTTTCTAAGCAGAACATTTAGCGACCAGATTACACATCTTTAACACATGGCTGTAGAGGATCAATTTCAGCCAGAATTTTCTGAAGTGACTTTTTTGCCCTTCTGGAATTGTTAGTCCATTTATTCAAGCTAATTGATATTCAGTGCTACAAGTGCTGGGCTGAATGACATTCAATGCAATGAGCTAACATTTTACAAATTGAACAAAAATTAGCCATGCCCAAGACTTTTCACATTAACCCATAGCAAAGGAGCATGGTACATGACACCAGGCTGCCAGTTCTGATAAGAAGCTGAATTCTGTCTCCCTTGACCATGAAATCCCAAGTCGGTAAACAGAGCTAAGTGGACTGTAAACTCAGGATGAGAGGGAAGAAGGGTCTGGTAATGATACCATTAGGTTTAATAGATATGTGGAAGGTATCAAAGTTCCAACTGCTACCCAGAAATGTAAGAATCAAAAGCTTATGTATATTTCTAATGTAATTTTATTTTTTTCAAGTTATACCTGAAAAGAGAGTAAGATCAGCCGCTAGCTTCTCACCTCATGATCTTCAAGGAGAGCTTTTCTAAGGGACACTTCTTAGGGAAGTAATGCAAGACACTGGATTTGGAGTACAGGCTACAAAAAAAAAAAAAAAAAAAAAAAAAATGTGCATACTTCCTCTGGAGTCCTTGCTACATCAGCCTGTGACACACCTGCAAAAAGTTATCACAAATCTTATTTCTGCTGATCCTTTCAGGAGGATATCAAACCAGGCTTTAGCAGAGAGTGGTTTCCCTTCCCATCACCTTGAACACATTCACGATTTGGACAAATGTAAAATGAACCTCTCTTTCTTCCTAGAAAAATTAGTGACTAAATTATTTATTTTTCTCTGTACCTCTAATTGCACATCTAATCAGCTTGGTAGTGAGCTCTTTGTTCAGATAATAAAATTGTAGCAGAAGCCACTGTTAAAGTCCATTAACTCAGACAAATCTTAACATCCTGTATGCCAATTCAAAGGTCAGAAGCATATTTCCACTGGCATCTTTCAGTGTATTTATACATAAGGGTGCAGACCTAGTCTTTAAACCTGCTAAGAACTGTGCACCTTTGAGTAAAGTACCCATATTTATATTCTGGTCTTCAGCCATTTTTCTCCCTCCTTATCAAGGCAATTTCAACTACATAGAGATATGTATCCATTTACATATGTTGTGTTTATGTCTTTTTTTTTTTTTTTTTTTTTTTTTATCTATCATTTCGTGGTTACTGATTACAAAAAATAAAAAGCCAATGTTACCTAGTAATAGAAAATTTGGCAGCCTCAGTTGAATCAACTGCCCTTGAGAGTCCAGTAACTTCATTGTCTTGGTTGATCCTAATGTATTACAGTCACACCTACTGCAGCTCGTGCAATCTAGTAGAATGTGTTGATAAATTTAACACAATATTTATGCATACTCTGCCTATATGTTCTGATTAACACAGCTGTTCTCCTCCACTGATCTTAGCAATCAGCTAAAACAACTGACATTTCTGGTGTGAGACCAGCTAAAAAACTCTTTTTAAAAAGTTTTGTTTTAAAGTTGACATGTGCCAACTGAACTGTGTTGTAATTCACTAATGTTTCCAATCCAGTTCAGAAAACCGTGGATCCCCTAAATATGTAATTCATTTTCCTCAAAAGAAGAGCTTAAAATGATAGTCTGTTCATCTATTTTCTTCATCTCTTTTTGTAAAGACCCTGGTATTTTCATGTGTGTGTTTTCTTCATGAAGAGGTGGAATTCTTGAAGGAAAGTAAAGAATCAAGTACTTCTTATCAATGCACAGAATAGCAGTAAAACGAGCACCAACAGTTGACGTAATGCTGTCTACCTAGCACATCCTGACATTGCACCCATCTTAGTTAAAGACATTTTAGCTTTTTTAATCTATTTATTATCACCCTTTTCTATTGAGGCTATCAATTAGAGCATCATTTGTTCTCTACCAAGTCAGGCTTAATAAACTAATCAAAATGAAGATTGGTTCTTCCTGAGAAAGCAGCGTGGAAAAATCTTCTATTAACTTCCAAAAATTGCTGGAGCACCCTAGAACCTATGAAATATATTTTCATTGATAGAATGTTGTAGCAATAGCAGAGAAGGGAAAAACAGAAGTCATAGCTGTTACTGGTATAAGTAGTACCAAGCAAATTTGAGTGTTGGTGGTTTCAGGAGGGCACTCGGCAGCACTCTCTGACCTTCCAGTAAAGACTTCTCAGTAGCTCCTGAGCTGAACTAGTGACCTAAAAGTCACAGGCATCATATCACAGGTCTGTGAGTCCTTTGGGCTTGCATGTTTTTAGCATGCTCAGATTTTTTAATTCTGACTGATACGAAGCCATCAGAAGGTGATCCACATTCAATGTATAAAGAATGTTTTTTTTTATTTAGTAGTTTGTGTAAATCAAGATTAAAAGGAACAAGGTTATTCTTCAGATTAAAATAATGTAACTAATTATTATGAAGATTTAGAGAGGTGATGTTAATTGTACTGACCTCTAAGAAAGAATTACCTGCTTGCAAGGACTAAGGAACTGTTCTATATGTTGTGTATCACCATGATTTCTAATTTATCCACCACAAATTATATGTGCTTCTCCTGCATAATAATCCACTTGCCATAATATTCTCCTGCCATAAATCCACTTGGCAATTTTAACCTAGAATCTGAATATAGATACTTTCCAGAAAGATCTGTAAACAACAAGAAGAAGCCAAAAGTGAGAAAATAAATAAATTGTTCTGTGATGGCCAGAATAGGTTTTACTTTGTAAAAATTAGCTGGCTAACTATGCAAAGAATATGGGATTGGCATGGATGCTCTTTGTAGGGAGTGACGAGGAAGTGCTGTCAGATAATGGCAGAGTGAAAGGATCCCCCAGCAAGGAGAAGCTTGTCACAGGCACTGTGGGAAGTCTGGCAAACATGGAGGTTCAGGGGAGAAGGACATAGCATCACAGCAATGTGAAAGGATTTTGTCAGTTGCACACTGAATAGGCTGAGCTGTGCAAGACTGGGAGGAGAGGGCCAGAAGAAGTAGGTCACAGGCATCAGGATGGTTACCTGCATTGATGCCTCTGTAGCTGGAGATGAGAGGGAGAGTTGAACTTGGGAGATGTGAAAAAGAACTACTGAAGTAGAACATTGGCCTGGGTGTGAAGTGAAAAGGAAAAAGAAAAAATCCAAGTCTTCTTCCTTAAGCAATAACATTATGTGCAGAGGGTTATAAATAATAGCAGTGCTGAGAGAGGATAAGATTGTTCCTGGGTTCATTCTTCAACAAACAGAGACCAGTAGAAATCCTTGGTCCTCTGTACGTAGGTGAGTACCAAGAAGAAAGTAATGTCTGAATGGCACAATCACACACTGCTCTTCCTCCAGGAGGAAGAAGAAGCTGGTTTTTGAACAGGGCTATAGCTATTCAGGGGCTACAGATGTCTTCCAACTAGTGAATAGGAATTAGCCTGATAGTAGTAGCTAAGAGCATGGGTAGAGGTTGCTCAATGTTGTAATAGTCAGTTTTAAAGTAACAGCTCTATTAATGTTTCAAGAGGTGTGCAATCACTGCAGGTCTTCACTGTGGCAGAAAGCTGATCTCTCTTAAAGCAAATGCCATTGAAGGATGCTTGGTGCTAACACAGCTGCTTGTAAAACTTAGCAGGACACTTTAGGAACATGAAGATTGAAGTAACAGCTGATGCTGTCAAATTGGAGACATACCACATTTGAAGTGATACAATCCCTTTCCTACTGGAAGTTTCCTTTCTGAACTTTAATATTTATTTTAACAAAGTTATGGCTAAAAGAAACATCACAGAAAGTCTTTGTAAGGCTCACTACAGGATTGAGATGGTCCCTCAAGGTGTGTTTCATAACAATTGCATCAACAGTTTCCTCACAAAATATTTTCAGAAATATTGTGTGCTAGATTTGAACTGCCACAAGAACAGGGAGCTGTACTTTTAAGCCAAATTTCCACCCCTGTGAAGAACTAATAATGAAAACAGGAGCTGCCTTTAATGAAGCTCTGTTTTATGTAGCTTTCTTTCCTCTGAAATGCTGACTAGAAATTGAAAACTACCAATTAGAAGTCTCTTAATTTACATGATCCTTGGCTTTTATTTTGTATAATTTAGAAATTATGATGTATACAAATGCACCGAGTGTTAAGGGCAATGTGTAAACTCTGTGTTTCTGATGTTCTGCCTGTTACTGGATGTAGTTTTTTAAGTTTTTTATTTTAGCTTATAAATGAACAAATGTTAAAAATTCTCCAAATTACTTCAGCAACCTTTTGGAGTTAAAATAATAATAATAATTATTATTATTATTAAAAAAAAAATAGATTGTTCTTTCCAATACCCTTTTGAAACATTTTGAAACTTTTATTTTATACCTCCTGGACCATGTGAAGTTATAATTAACAAAATCTTGTCATCAAGAGCTTCCTATTAAATTAAATCATTTCACAGAGCCTTCTCTCCATTTAATTCTCTTTAGCTGGATGTTTACTGATGAGTCAATTAGCCACTACTTTGTTTGTTCTACTTAATGTCATCACATCACCATGAGATCACCACAGCAAACATTCATCAACAGCAGCATTGTCATGTCTGGCTGGCTGCTACAGGCTGGCCTCAAGCTGCCCCCATCCAGGAGGCTGTCTGGCCAGTGACCTTAGTCTGGCTGTACCATAATCAGCAGGACCTGTATGGGACATGGGGGTTAAAAATAACTGTAACTGTTGGTAAGGATCACCTCTACCTACCTCAGGCATGACCTAGGCAGGTAGAGTAGTTTTCAAAGGCAGCCGTGACAACAAACCAAGTACAAGTGAGATGATGTCTACAGACAGGACAGACCTTGCTGCATGGTGACAGTGATTACAAGGAGAAGCTATATGATGTCTACAGACAGGACAGACCTTGCTGCATGGTGACAGTAATTACAAGGAGAAGCTATATTTTTATAGCACTGGCAATTATTAGGGTGCAAGGTAGTAGATATATCCACAAATATCACTGAGCTGGTAGAGCTCAGTATGTTCTAGATATGTTGATATACATCACCAAATACAACTGGGTAGCAGTTGTTCTGTGTGCATTGAGTGACATCACCATAGCGTCCAATATCCTCCAGCTGCACAGAAGGTGCACACCTGCCTCATCCTATCCTCAGAGGCTGTTTTCTGAAATACCTGTAAATTGGCAGAGTTCAGCTAAAGACATATCAAGTGCAATGAGGTATATCAGGGGATGATATGTTTCAGAGCTTTTTAACAGAAGTGCTGTAAAGGTAGAATGCACTGGCTATTGTTTTGGCTGCTCTAAGCAGAAGGCACCACATATCACAGAATCACAGAATCACAGAATTTATAGGTTGGAAGAGACCTCAAGATCATCGAGTCCAACCTCTAACCTAACCCTAACAGTCCCCACTAAACCATATCCCTAAGCTCTACATCTAAACGTCTTTTAAAGACTTCCAGGGATGGTGACTCCACCACCTCCCTGGGCAGCCTGTTCCAGTGCCTAACAACCCTTTCAGTAAAGAAGTTCTTCCTAACATCTAACCTAAAAATCCCCTGGCGCAACTTAAGCCCATTCCCCCTCGTCCTGTCACCAGGCACGTGGGAGAACAGACCAACCCCCACCTCGCTACAGCCTCCTTTGAGGTATCTGTAGAGAGCTATAAGGTCGCCCCTGAGCCTCCTCTTCTCCAGGCTGAACAAGCCCAGCTCCCTCAGCCGCTCCTCATAGGACTTGTTCTCCAGGCCCCTCACCAGCTTCGTCGCCCTTCTCTGGACCCGCTCAAGCACCTCGATGTCCTTCTTGTAGCGTGGGGCCCAAAACTGAACACAATACTCGAGGTGCGGCCTCACCAGAGCCGAGTACAGGGGGACAATCACTTCCCTAGCCCTGCTGGTCACACTGTTTCTGATACAAGCCAGGATGCCGTTGGCCTTCTTGGCCACCTGGGCACACTGCTGGCTCATATTCAGCCGACTGTCCACCATCACTCCCAGGTCCTTCTCCGCCTGGCAGCTCTCCAACCAATGTCACTATGAAGACAGGCTGGCTATGCTGGCATTCACATAAACACATAGGTCAGAAACCAATTAAGCTCTGATGTTAAAGCCAGTACCTTCTACACAGAGGGCCACTAAAAGGTGTTTTGGGCCATGAAGAAAATCTTCATTGCCTCTTGGCACCTACAGGCCTGTTGCTATTTTACCTCATAATCTGAATGCTGAAGCACTGGAAGTCTTCTTTTGTAAAATTCTGGGGAGCAAGTAGCTTTTGCACAAAGTCAGAATAGTAAATCCCAGCTGAAGCCTTTCAGCTGACTTTCCTTACAAGCCATGTAAGCAACATTCAATAACACATTGCTGACGATGATCTTGTCCTTCCAAGTGGAATAGTGTAGAGCTTCCTGGGTTATAGCTCATAGTTAAATCACACAATTACATACATTAAAAATGAGGGTGTTTTTTGTTGTTGTTGTTTTTATCTTCCCATTCAGTAAGGATACGATCCTCTCACAAAGATGTCACAAATCTGAATAATTCTCCAGAAGCTCGTATCACATTCTGTGGTTTAAACAAGTAAAACTATTGGGCTCCTGCCTGAGAAACTGCATCTAGGTGGGCTGGATGAGGTTAGAGCATAGTCTTATCAATGTCCCCTTAAAAATGAGTGCTATTTTCCTCCCTTCTGCAAGCCTAAAAGGCCTAAACCTAACAACCCATCATCAGGTTTTAGTAGAGGGCATAGGAACAGCAAGAAGCTGTTTCAGAAGGAATAAAAATTAGTTTTGATACCTAGTCATGAAGGACATTGAAGTTAACAAGGTCAGTCCAGTCCTCAAATTTTGTGATTTAGGGAAGTGAGAAGAATCAATCAGTTCCACAGCACTTACCACATGGTCTGTGTCCTCTGTGTGGTGCAGGCTCTAGGTCCTAATAGTATTCTGGCACCAATGCTTACTAACAGTGCAATTTCAATAATCAGCATATTTTGTCAAATAATTGGTAGGCTGATGGTTATGAGAGGTGACACTGCCAATATCTCATAAAGGCTGAAAGAAATATTTCCCATTTCCACGCTGCATAAACAAAGCATGCCAGACAACCTCAGGAATGCTAATGATCTCCAGTACTTTAATATATTAAGTATTCATCAATTGAGCACAGACCACAACAATGTTCTGAGAATTCTTAAACACATGAGAAACACATGAGAAATGATGTAAAGTTTATATGAGCTCATATAATCTTTGTTGGTTATAGAGTCAAGGATAAGATCATAGAAATCAGGTCATGTGCACCATATCTTTCCTACTACAAGGTTGTGCCCTACATTATATTCGCTGGTGCCACATCCAGCCCAGATTTAATTGACTCAAGCAATGAGTCATCCACTACTTCCCCTCCGGCATTATTCCCCAATCTAACAGATGACATTGTTGGATTTTTTTTCCTGATAATCAGACTTCTCTGTCCTTAATTTCATCCCATTATATAATACTTCACACTTATGCAGTAACTGCCATCCAAAAGCTTTGCAAGTGTTAATTGAGTTTCATAACTGCCCCCCATGAAATAGATAAGTTCTGAGTCAGAAATGCAAAAACCTGAGTTACTTGCTGTAGGGCATATGTGGGATCATATCAAGCACAGCTGGGTCTATCTCATTGACCGGGAGCTGTTTTTTATGCAGTTTATGCAATAATCAAGTCATAAGAACTCTTTTATAGGATATATCTCTAACCTCTCACCTATCAAGGTCTGTTTGCACTATGAAACACATTTTACTCCTTCATTAGCAATTGTGCTTTTCAAACATTTATATGTATATCTCTCGCTAGTTATTATTTTTGTACTGATGATATTTGCTCTATCTATAAATAAACCAAACGTTTTATTATTTGGTTCTTTCCCAATGACTCTCTGATCCGGAGACATGTCTTTGCAGATTATGTGCCCAGAATTACACTCTGTGGAGTTTATGCAGATAAGTCACACAGTGACTGCTAACCACCTGAGCTGTGACATTATACGAGGGGCTTAATCCAGCTGGCTTGCTCTGGACATAGTCTGCTGAGACACGGTAGCTCTCTGTGCATGTGCTGTTAGCCCATTGGGAAGCAAAGTAACATGGATTAAAGTGAGTCACAATCAAATGACCATATTTTTCCATGCAGTGTAGCAAAGTATCTTGTACAGTTATCACATCTTGAATAAAGGACCTGGTCTAACAGCTGGAAGACAGTAACCTCTACAGGCCAGCACAGGCCTTCCATCTGACAAACCCTTAATTTTCTTTAATTAATACATTTATTTGCTTTTAGAATACAAAACTAGAAGTAGCAATTTGTTGCATGCAACAGTGTAGGGTCTCAGGTTTCTAATTGAAGCAATTCAAGCAATATTCTAGATGTTAATGAAGGCAGTGAAGAACTAGAAATCTTCTGGCTGCTTTGAAAATTAATCTCTTCTCTGGTTTCCATTTCCCTTGCTGACTGTAATTGCTTTCTAAGTATTTCTCTTCAATTTTATTATTAGATTTTGTGTGATATTTATCTAATAACTGTTTTTCTAAATTAGATACAACCTTATTGCTTATCTCTGTTTCAATAACACCTCCCTCCCAGATTATTTTGAAACATCCGTTGTCCTCCCTGATGTTGTTGTTGCTGTTGTTCTTGATGAATTAAAAAGCAGAGGAGATGATAACAATTCCTGTCATGCAAAATTCAAGGTGCTTTAATATGGCAGAAATGCACATTTGCAAAAATTTCAAAAGTGATGAACGACAACATTTTTTTTGGTTTTTAATTGCATATGACATAAGGTCACATAATAAATGCAAATATTGTCTCTTACTAGCAAGTTTTTCTACAGGACCTTCCCTGAAATAATCTTTATGCCATACTCCATGACAGTAAAAGCAAACTCTCATGAGGAAAACTAACAGGGCAAACTAGCCCTGGAGTATGAGAAAGACTTTTCCAGAGAAAAATGACAATAAGTGACAGTTCAGACTAAGACTCCAAAAAGTCAGCTAAAATAGTGATTGTCACACCTGCATACTTAATGGGTGTTTCTGAGATATTTATTTAGACTTCAAACTGCTTTCAAAAAGGTTTACAAAAATTGAGGCTAACATCTTCCATTAACCAGCACTGCTGCTCACTGACCTCATAGAAAAATCTGCTACTTGTACATAATTAAAGGATCTGCAAATTACCCATCAAGATAAAAAGATCAAGGGCTATCATAAATCTGGCTGCCTCATGGGGTGAGCTCACCAACAGCAGAAAAAGATGTGTATTTGTTTTCTATACAGATTTGTTTCTCAGGTATCATACATGAGTTTGACTATTTCCTCTCCAGTATCTGTCATAGAATCATATAATCATCTAGGTTGGAAAAGACGTTTAAGGCCATCAAGTCCAGCTGTCAACCTGACATACCAAGTCCCACAGTTAAACCATGGGGTACTGCTTAGGACACAACTGAGTCTGTTTGTCTAGGACAGTTTCATTGTTCACAAATGCTATCAATTCTAAGATTCCTAATGCCCAGACCCTAAGTTAGGGAGACCTGGGGAAGGGCAGAGGGCTTGTGCCTACAGATGCAGAGAATCTAGAATGTCTTCTCCATATATTTTTCCCCTGATGACAGTTATAATTAGTATACCACAGCCATACCACTCTGCATTTCTTTTATCATCTTTGTAGAAAATGATGAAAGATGTTAATCATTTTTACCTTTGTTTCTTATTTTTACTATAGAAAGGTTTGGGGCTGATTACAGTGTGGAATACTGACAGACAGTAAGCGCTAAAAAATATATTATGTTTTGCATCCATTCCTAATATTGTGTTTGTAATCAAAACCAATTTCTATTTATGACTCAGTGTAGTTTCAGAGAATCTGGAAGTAAAGCTTCACATTTGTTTTATTCTATGTTCTGTAGCAAAACTTAGAAGTTGAAATCGTATGATCCTGACAATACCTTTCTCAGTAGTTAACTCCAAATTACTTCTTTCTTCCACCAAACTCTACACTTCTTTCTCTCCATCTGTGAAAGATCAATAAAATAATGGAAGAATCTGTGTGTGGCGGTGCAATTTCTGAAAGAAAAAAAAAAATAAAACCAGCTTGTTTACAAAAGGCTGTTTGGGGTGAAGAATTCATTTCCATACACTGCAGGCTGTACAGTAAACAAGAGATGAAGAGATCATTCAATGAGTCTTTCTTAAGAGAATAAGAATACCTATTTCTGATCGCTTCTGAACAAGCAAGTTTAACGAGCCTTAGTTTTCAGAACAGATAGGAGACAAAAATCCTAATCAAAATGAGATTAAGCCTTGTTAAGCAAAGATTAAGAACATTATTTTTTGTGCTTGATGACATTAATTCCTCTGGTTTCTTCAATTAATATTAAGGTACTATATTTCTTTCTTAATGTGTTAGAAATAGTGATAATGTTGATTTGTTGATTTAAAGTTTCGGGCTAAAGCTCTAGACCAGTCTGATTCATCATAAACTGTTTTCAGGTCACGAAGCAATCTTTCTAAGTTGCTTGCAGAGAAAGAAGGAAAACATTTTTTCCCATTCTATGTTATCTTTTTGGTGGGTTTTTCTTTTGCTTTGTTTTTGTAATATATTATTATCAGTTGTATTAATTGTTTATAAATGGGTGAACCTCCAGAAACTTGTATTTTTATTCTTAATCATACACCTTGAAAAACCTTGAAAACTTTTCCAGGACTGTTGGTCTCATATGTTAGCAAAAGTCAAACATAGGAAAATGAGTACATTTCCACATGTCCTACATTTATAGCTAGTTATCACTTCTACTTCACTGTGAAAAATATTTTATTTTGCAGCCTATTAGATTGCATAAAATATCACTGTATACACTAAAATTAAGTGTTTTATCTACAAACTGCTTCCAAGAGCACAATGATGGTTCCAGAAGAAAAACAAGCACTCCCGTGCTTCACGTGATGATCACCCCCTTAGTATATATATCCACATACATCTTAGCCTACCTCCTTGATATCCTTGATGAACTATTAGAGACATAGCCCTATCTTCAGTCACTGAGAAAGCTAGTTATGCTAGACAGAAATATTTTTTGCTTTTAGAAGTGAAGGAATGAAGCAGGTAATTTACTTTTTAGCATATTGATTTTATCTAGAAAAAAAAAAAAAAATCACTTGCTCCCTTTGAAAGTTAGTTTCATTTCAGTTTTGATGACAATGGAGTATCTCATATTTGAAACTTGTATTTCCCCAATACTGGCACCAAATTTGCTGAGCTATTGAATCAATGGCTCTGTTTGAACAAGCACTGATCCCAGTGAGATCCCATTCCAAAGGCTGACAGTTGTATGCACTTTCTTGGCATATCAGATCCTGAAATGTAGGTAGAGCTTTGAAGTGGATCTTCTAATTCTCAAGCAATTTGTAAACAACAAATTATAATATTTTTTCCAAGCAAATTGTTAGGAATTTTGTATTGGACAAGGGTCTTTTTCAACATAGTTTTCCCCTTCTGACACCCTTTACAACAGAAGAGCAAAAATTTCTATTGTCCGGGGCTTGCTCTAACATGGGATGGGAATTTTATCTGAAAACTTAAACATTTTTCCTGGACAAGAAAACCCTTCTATGCTCAGCCCCATGTTGAAGGGGATCACAAGCACGTAGGAAGCAGGAAGGGTAAATAGGGTAGACATGATGCTTTGACCTCTTCAGAGTGTGGCTTCCAGATTGTCCTTTGACTGTAGTACATTTCCACCACCCATATTTGAGCTTATGCCTTTCTCCACCACAGAAGGTTCACAGCATGTTTGATACAGCAAACAGCCGTGAGCATATGGAATAACCACACCTTTTAACGTTAGAGTGAATGCAGTTGCATTTATGACTGCTCAGAGGTAATCTGTTGTAATACTCATCCAGGCAATCATAGCTTCTGCATAAGAGCCAAATCTGGAAATATTAAAAAGCAGCACTCAAGTCAAGTTGAGAATGTCCAGATGAGTGTTATTACAGGTCATCTCTGTGCCTTTGCTACATTTTCTTGCCACACATGCATGCAAAGCAAAGCATATGAATGGCATTACTTACCAAGTCCAACCTAGCTGGATCATGCTAGGTTACCATGAGCTACCTGCAAAACATTCAGTTGCTTCAGTGTAGGCCTCTCATGCCATTTGAGATGGTGTAGACTATCTAGTATGGCCTCCAAGTGTGGCTTTTGAAAGGTGTGGGTCTGCCATAGGTCCTAAATTCCTTTCTACCAGCTTTGTAAGGGTGTCTTAGATACCTTAAAGCATGTAAAATGTCCTGAGAGGCCTATATTTTGGCAATGGGATCCTGCTCCCAGTTTTGCAAGCTATGGAGAAGATGTATTTTCTATTTCAGAAGAATTTCCAAATTTGAGAAAATAGGGTAAATCTTATTAGGGCAATCTTACTTTTGCAGATGTGACAGAGGGTTGGTCTCCCGCATTTCAGCTAGATACATGTTGCCTTTTCTGTACTTCTGCTCAGGTAGTCATAACTACAGTAAGGAAAAGGACTTCCAGGAAAGTGCTTACTGTCCGGGGCTTTTCTCACATCTGCAATTAAACTCTTTGGGAGCTACTCTATAAACCAGAAAACACCTCTATGCCTACTGCAGCTTGGAAGTGGAACATGGGACATCCATCCCTTGGGGGTAAGTGCATTTAAATGCCTTGCCTTGGACTGCAGAGAAGTGTGAGATACAACCCACAGGGCTGCATGGGGCTGTATCACCTGGTGAGGTGAGGGTGACATGGTCATCACACACCAGCCCCTGCAGCACCCACACATGTTGGCCTTCCAACCAAGCAGCCCGAAGAGGAAATCCAAAGGAGCAGTTCCCCCCTCAGCAAACCTGCTGCTGACACCAGCAGCAGGCTGGTGCTGGGCTGACATCATGGCGATCCCAGACGGAGCACGGCCCTGTAAGGGGAGCTGTGGGAGCACAGAGGAAAGTTCTCACCTAGCAAGCTTTAAATGAAAGGTGCTGTCTCAGCTCCTTTATGGTCGAAGTAGTAATGGGCATAATTTAAAGTTGCACAGCTTTAAGAAAAAAAAAAAAAAAAAAAAAAAAAAAATCACATTCACCCTCTTTTTCCTTCTACACTTTCATCTGGTGGAAAGTTTTATTCAAAAGGGAGCTGTGTGCTTTGGAAAATCTGGCTAGTGTGTCAGTTCACTTTAAAAAGAGTGGGGAACAAAAAAAAAAAAAAAAAACCAGCTCCCATGCTCATGATGACCCTTAAGGGAACTTAATTAAATGTGATGGTGAATGAAAGGTAAGCATTTAAGTGTCTACCCCAGACAGGATATGGTAAGCCAGACTATACAATATGTGTAGAGATAGTGTTTGTTTCTTGCCCCCATCTCTCCTTCTCTCCTCAACTAAGGTGAGCGGTGGAGCAGGGGATAGAGCAATTCCCAAGTGAATTGCTCTATCAGAATTTTTATTTCACTCTTCTTCTTTTCACTTGTGTTGGGAATCTGACCCAGAACTTGCTTGTCACTTACCAAAAATGAAAAGAAAAGGAAGGAAAGAAAGAAATCCTGTGCAGATGGGGGTCATGTTCCAGTGAACTCATTCTAAACATAACTTTTTCATTTCAGCGCTCCTGTCCGCCTGGTGGCTCAGGGCTTAATGCCTCTATTTCCATCACTCTCCAACCCTGTAAAGAAAAATTATCTGCAGCATACAGTAATAAGACAGCAAGCATGGGACTGGGTCACAAGTATTTTCATCTAAGTTGAATAATTAACTTGTCATCATTTTGCTTTGCCTCCTGCCACTTCTTTCTCCATTCTGCACTACAGAAATTCGCATTTGTGCATCATTTTCACTCTGATTTGTTAAAATCTCCTTTTAGTGCCCTCTTCTGCAGCTGCCCATGGGTCCTCCAGAACCTTGTGCTAGTGGGACCAGGCTGCAAACATCCCATGCTTTTCTGGGTGAAGAGCTTGCAGCCCGCAGTTGGAGCAAACCAGCAACACAACAGTCAACAGCCTCAAAGAGCTTGGAGTTTGTTTGAAACCTAGCTTTTCTGTGCTTTACCTAGTGTTAGTCGGGCGAACTGCAGATCAGCATAATATGGCTGTTAGTGCATTACCAATCTGGTGAAATTGAAAATAGGGGACTCTTTTTTTAGAAACTTTGGGCTTTTTTTTGCATTTTCTTATCTATAAAAGTGTTGATATCTCAATTTTGTTTCCACACATCTCTAAAACATTGGGCAGGGAGTCAGGACAACTCCTGGTATTGGATTCCTGGCATGACCTTTATAACTTACCCTAATGGGATTGTACTGATGCTCAGCAAACTCTGTAAATAAGGCCACAGAGGCACCTAAATATAGATGAGATGTCCACATTTCACATGCTGAACCTAACCACTTTGCCCTCCAATTTCCCCACTTACAAGAAATCAAGCTAATAAGATTTTATCTATCTCAATACTTCCCTGAGCCAAAAAACTGCAGTGACTAGCATAAATTTTAGCAGAAGTATGTTAATTCATTTTCAAAGGCAGTTTAGGATGGTAAGAAAAAGGTAATATATAAATGCAAAATATCTCACAATATTTTTCTTTTTTTTATCTGTCTTAATATATATCTCATGCATGCAAATGTATATATCAGACCTTTGTCTTACTAAATGCAGTCAATAATGTATTTCAAAGCAAGTGAATTAATATTAACTTATTTGCCTGTCAGAAAAACACTACTATCTGCAATACAGATAAAGAATGAGAAACAAATAGCTGTTACAGAGAGTGACTTCACTTTGGAAGTTGTGCTCAAAATCACACACTAACAATATGTCACAGGCTTTCTAATAATTATAGATCATAAGTTTCTGACACAGAAGGTTACTTTGCTTTGGACTTCATATGATGGATAAAGATGAATTAATCACTGGAGTAGAAGTTGTTCGTTGCCTAGGAACCAATGATCATGACCTCATTGCATTCAGAATACCCAAACAAAGGATAGCCCCAAAGCATAAAATATAAGTGATGTTTCAGAACGACTACTTCCAGAAATCTAAGGGCAACTCTGAACCACACCAGCTCAAAGGAAAACATCTACTTTAACAAAATATTTAAAAGGAACCATGCTTACATAACTTTCTATGGAGAGTCCTGGAAGAGTTAGCTGTGGAGATCTTTTTGACAGTGACAGCAATTTTTAATGAACCTGATGGTGACAATGATGTTTCAAAACACTGGAAGGCATTAGGCTTGAAAAAAATAAATAAATGGAGCAACATAAATCTGGATTTTACAGGTTGATTAGTTATTAGGAAATAACATTATTTCCAGTCAAAATAATGGAAAACAATGTGTGAATTAATCCATGTCAATCAAGTAGGTGCTTTAAAAGAAAATCGGGTTGTAATCTTTTAGATTACAAATTCACATAGATAAGGTTACTTAAAGATGTGAGTTACCTGGGACTATTGTTAGTCATTTAAAGTAAAAACAAAACAAAACAACAACAACAAAAAAAACAATATTCTGATTAGAAATATTTTCTTATCTATGGAGTGTTTATTTGGATACAGAAGAAGCTAAATGAGAGCCCCTGAATATTGATAGTGAAAATTCAGTGAAAGGGTGTGTTCCTAGTGGGCTTCTTTAAGGATTATTACTGCCGGTTGCATTATTCAACATCACTATATTCAGCAGGAGTAATAAGAAGAAATTTCCTGCTGATTTAGAGATTAGTGGAACAATATAACATGATGGGAACTGGACATTTATTATGAGCAATCTATTTGTTCAGTAAACTGGAACCTACTGAAAAAAAATATATTTTAATACAGGGCAGAAGAATATGTCTCTGAATGGCTATTGAAAGACTAAGCTATAGCAGATGGAGAAGATGGAGAAGATATAGAAGATGGAACCTAAGCTGCAGGTTTCTGTTAGTTGGAAGGTTTTTAGAGAGAAAAAATAATCTTTTAACTTTCCTGTCTTTTTCCTTTGTCCCTAAGCCTCTCTGACAAGAGAACAGGTACAGGACTGGCTGAACTTTACATTTGCCCAAGCACAGCTATCCTTTTATTTTAAATGGAAAATCTTTGGAAAGAAGTTCAAGCAACAATTCACTGGTTCAATTACACTGGAGATTTGACTAGATTTCTGGTTGATCCTCCTATTCCTTAACTCTGTAAATCACAAGCAGACTAATGTCTAAGAGTGTCAGCCAGGAGGGAGATACAGATTTTGTTGCTTAGCATTTCGATGTATTTTACTCTGAACACTGAACTCCAGAAATTTGGCTAGTAGTGACCAGACTTCAGTCTCTGCCCTAGCTGCAAGGCTGCAGAAACACATCATGTTTTTGTTCACCCACTGACAATGAGGCTCACCACCCTGGCCAAAGTGTCCTAGCCTGTACAGAAAAGGTGGAGGACACCGTCCTACAGACATTCCACAGGCTCGTTCTCAGAGCACTCTGCTGGGAGATCAGACATGCCAGTTTTAACACACAAAAGGAACCACATTCCAAAAAAAAAGTCTTTGGATTCCCACTTCAGATTTGGGCCTTCTTGTCACTTTCCCACATCCCACCTTAAATATGCCCCCAGATATCTTAGCAGGTCAGAAATTGTACCTCAGTACAATTGTACCTCAGAAATTGTACCCAGAAAACATGTGTGGCATTACTGTTCTTCTTCTCTTCCTTCATTTCAAAACTTTGCAGATGGTTTCAATGTGAAGATGAAAGAACATGAAGTTAATTCCTAGAAATAAGAAATAAGAAATAAGAAATA
>CM021731.1:187842241-187854280 GCA_011075105.1 Heteronetta atricapilla
GGAAAAGAAAAGAAAAGAAAAGAAAAGAAAAGAAAAGAAAAGAAAAGAAAAGAAAAGAAAAGAAAAGAAAAGAAAAGAAAAGAAAAGAAAAGAAAAGAAAAGAAAAGAAAAGAAAAGAAAAGAAAAGAAAAGAAAAGAAAAAAAAAAAAACTTTTAAATACAACTCAAGTTTTGTCATATACCTACCATGTGAGAGCGGGGTTTATTTTCATATATCTCAGTCCTGGCACATTCTCAGTGCTTTATGTATGTGTTGCAATGTCATCATCATTGGAATACATATTCTTTGCCAGTTTGTGTGTCAGTAATTTTTGGGGGGGGCATTTTTGCTCTATCTTCAAGCAGAATAGATCATAGAATCATAGAATCATAGAATATCCTGAGTTGGAAGGGACCCTTAAGGATCATCAAGTCCAACTCTTGACACCGCACAGGTCTGTCCAAAAGTTCAAACCATGTGACTAAGTGCACAGTCCAATCTCTTCTTAAATTCAGTCAGGCTCGGTGCAGTGACCACTTCCCTGGGGAGCCTGTTCCAGTGTGCAACCACCCTCTCTGTGAAGAACCCCCTCCTGATGTCAAGCCTAAATTTCCCCTGCCTCAGCTTAACCCCGTTCCCGCGGGTCCTGTCACTGGTGTTAATGGAGAAAAGGTCTCCTGCCTCTCGACACCCCCTTACGAGGAAGTTGTAGACTGTGATGAGGTCTCCTCTCAGCCTCCTCTTCTCCAGGCTGAACAGGCCCAGTGACCTCAGCCGTTCTTCGTACGTCTTCCCCTCCAGGCCTTTCACCATCTTCGTAGCCCTCCTCTGAACACTCTCCAACAGTTTCATGTCCTTTTTATACTGTGGTGCCCAGAACTGCACACAGTACTCGAGGTGAGGCCGCACCAGCGCAGAGTAGAGTGGGACGATCGCTTCATTTGCCCTACTAGCGATGCCGTGCTTGATGCACCCCAGGACACGGTTGGCCCTCCTGGCTGCCAGGGCACACTGCTGGCTCATATTCAACTTGCTGTCTACCATGGCCCCCCTCTCTTCTAGACTGCTCTCCAATGTTTTATCTGGTCTCTAAAGTGCTTTCAAATTTTTGTAGTTCAGTAACCTGAACTTATTCTTGAAATTATTTGCCATCAACACCTCATTTGTGGTTTTTTTTTTTGTTGTTTTTTTTTTTTTTTTCTAATAAGGTAGCACTGAGTCCTTGGTAAATACACAGAACTTCCATTAAACTAAACTAAACCAAAGTTCATCTAAATTCTCCTCAGTTCTTCCCTGATTTGGAATAGCAACTCTTGAAAGTGTGCCTTCTATTACATGCCCCTGCTGTTTGAAATTTTTGGATACTTTTGAAATTGCCTTGCTTTTACTTTTCTTTTCCCCAACAATCAGTAAAGGCTACTTTAGCTTGAACATTTATCTTAAAGCTTGAACTCTTGAATCTTAAATGAAACATATTTAGTATTTGAGACTCTTCTAAAAATTGATATTCAAAAACATGAAGGACTTCCCCAGCATGAGATGGCACATCTGCTCCACAAAATTAGCTCTAGTGTTTACTCACTTCATCCATTTTTCTCCCAGCACCTATCCCAACCCCAGCACCTGCAAAGACAATCCAGACCTAGCAGCATTAAATGGACAACAGGAATGTGCATCGCCAATTCTGAAATCCATGTTATGTCAGGAAAGGACAGAAAGGAGGGTCTGAAAAGCGAGCTGACCTTGAAAAAAAATAGCCAAAATGGGCCAAGCCAGCATATGTGAGAGATCTACACAGAAAATATAATGGCAACACTGAAACATTTAAAACAGTCAAAACAGGAAAAGAGTTCAACTTAAGTGTAATCATGCCACAAAAGTTGTCCGAATAGTTCTTGGATCAATTCTTGTGATGCTACTTAGAGTAATGTCAGAGCTTACTGGTCATCTTCCAGAGAATCTACCAGCTGCCCGCTATCAACATTGCAGTGCTCCTACACTCATCTTTTTCTCTTCATTACAAATCTGACTGCTACTGCTTTAAAAGCTCTTTTACCCCAAACAGCAGAGGTCCTGTTTTTGTGCAGTTATGTTAAGAACAGCCATTTTATTAGCAAGTACTTGACCTGTTGCACATGCTTACAACTAGATGAATTCTTAAGTATTTCAAATAAACTATTCTTAATTATAACACTATTAATATGTTAGTGAAAAAAGATGATGATGATGTATTGTATCCTAAGTACTATATAGTGCTACTTGGAAATAGAATGTACATGAAACACACATTCTCCCTGGCAGTGTAGCAATCATTTTACACTGTTTAAAAATGCATCCTACTGGATAGCATCCAAAGAGCTGGTATTGAAGGAGGATACAGGTAAATCTGTGGCTAGGTGCAGTAAAGCAAAGGAGATATAAAACTGATAAGGGAGGGCATGGAAAGGACCTTAAGCAATAATCTATAAAGTCAGTGTCTGGTTCTTACCCACCTTGCTCTTTCAGAAGTCATTGGAAGTTGAGCACCGTCACTGCAAAGAGCAAGACATATTTACCCAGCTGATGTGTAACTGCAAACCTGCACTTGGAGGCACTGAGTGGCAGTGTGAAAGAAGACACCATATCATTTTAACACTTTCACAGATATGGCTAAAGGATTTTAAAAAGATGGTAGAGCACCATGGCAAGAAACTCATTACCCTACATCTCTACAAAATGCAGGTCAATTCTGCAAAGAATTTGTCATATCAGTGATATGACAAATTCATATCACTAGATAAAAGAAAAACAGAACTGAAAATCTGGATGATTGCAAATGTTCAAAGAAAATGAATGCAGAATCAAAAAGATAAACAAGCAGGAATTACACAAAACTTACCACATTTTACTGTGATTCTCACAAAGCAGGGGTGTCTTCAGCCATACCTCCTGACAGAGTCAGAGGAAAGAAATAAGGAGGAATCTTTTTTCAATGTAACTGCACTCTTACATATGTATGTTTAATTATTACTGTATTTATTTTACTCAGTTACTCAGTTAACTTTCTGCCTGTTGTCACTACAAGCAATTTCGAAATTCAGTCCTAATTCAGAAAGCTTTTACTTTCAGACTATGAGTAAATTCATTCCTGTCTGAGGCAAAACATATTTCAGGCACATCCTGTGATGCACTGTGGGGCTGTGGCACATAAGCAACATTTACAACTGTCTGGCTGAACTGGGAACTTCTTTTACAAGAAAATGAATTGCTCCCATGGAGCACTGGAAAACAGCCATAGACAGGCATGGATTAATGGGAGCAGTGTCTATGACAATGGCATTTCACCACCCACACCCCCTCTGTGGCACCCAGGTCTGGTACCAGACTGTGGTCATGGTCTCAACATGCCACCATCCCCTCACTCTACACAGAGTGATGTGCAGGTGGATACTACCTGAGATGATATGCTGCATCTCTTTACTGGATTCAGTAATACTACTAGATAGGACGTAAGCACTAAACATAATTGATTAATGCTAGCAAGGAGAGTTGCTGCATCATCCTATATACTCATGGACCTCCCAGTGTTCAACTGGTAAGTTTTACATTTTTCCAAATAATTTCAGCTTTTCACTTACATTTAGAGAGAGAGGAAGGGATGGGAGGAGGGAGGAGAGACATTCCACAGCTCTGGCTTACAGACCACACCAAAAAGTTCTCAGCACAGCCACGAGCACAATCTGAAACCAAAGATAATTTACTGTGCTATTTCATTACAGAATAAATTGTTTATGATACTTTATGAAACACCCACTCCAATGTCCATGAAAACAGAATCTGTATTCATGAGGCAACACTTATGAGAGGTAGTATAATTTTAGCATCTTGTACTTGAACTATGCTAAAAATGTATTACTTTGT
This sequence comes from Heteronetta atricapilla, assembly GCA_011075105.1. Lineage (NCBI taxonomy): Eukaryota > Metazoa > Chordata > Aves > Anseriformes > Anatidae > Heteronetta > Heteronetta atricapilla. The sequence continues at coordinate 187,846,122 of CM021731.1, forward strand.
CATCAGGGAGCAGTTATAGTAAAAAAAAAAAAAAAAAAAAAAAAATCACAACCTTGAAGACTGGATAGTTTTGAGCTGCTGAGAACTAGGCCAGTTTCAGCATGCTGTTTGGTGGTGGTCTGGTGGTGCACTATGGAAAAGCTACAGCATTTGCCCAGCCTACTGCCTCTTTTCCCACCCAGCCCTCTGCAACCTGCCTTCACTCCCCTGCCGGCTTCCACCAGGATCCTGAGCATGGTACGTGGCTTTTGAAACCCTGCAGCAGCTACAGGGATGGTGACAGAAGCTAAAGGACTCCTCTCCAGCTCAATGACCCAATAGGAAACCCTTCGGGTGATACTTCTACCTGGTTATCGCCTGGTTAAAGGCAGTCAGCAAGGGGCAGCTGTGCGCTGGCTGCGGGGTGATGCGTTCCCACATGTCAGCTTTCTGGAACACAGCGGGAGCAGCTGAAATCAGTCAGAAGTGTTGAAGTATGTGCACAATCATCAGAAAGCAAGGGAGAGAGCCTCCTCTAATGAGAGGGAAGGTAAATAGAGCCTGAGAAACTGGAAACATTCTTTGGTTTGGCTTACAGCGGGGGAAAAAAAAAATCTTAAAAGGCATTGTGCACAGCAGAGAGTCCATTCATCACGAGGACTGCACTTCCTCGAGTACAGCAGGGACATGTGGAAGTCTGACATTTTTTAGGCCATTACTCAAGAGCTTTCCAGAATTTCAGAATATGCTGACCCCTCCTCGATACCCAGGTGACACAGCTGGGCCACAGAGGGACCCATGTGTGTAGGTCACTCAAAGAGCTATGTTAGGATGGAGGAAGACATCACTTTTCCAGGCCTTGGAAGCCCAGTGTGAATTCAACACCAGTGCCCTGCCTGCATTGGCACAGCCCTTCCCAGATATTCTGCTGGCCACATGCATGACATAAGTAACCTGGGAACTCAATGAGTTGTAGATGGGCATCTCTTTTCTGGGCACTTTCCATGTTCCATCAAATGCTGGAACTGATATATCCTGCTATGGGAAGCATTAAAAAAAAAAAAAAAATTTACATATATGTTTTAGAACCAGTGGACAAATTGTTGCATCTGTATAAACATCTAAAAAGATCTATTTATTTAAATGTGAAAAGTACCTCTCTGCCTTGGCCTCTGAATCTGCAGTTCTGGAGCCCAGAGCAGTGCTTGCATTGTACAACCAGTGATGGGATAAAAAATGGGAACTCTGCACATCTGTGGGAGCTGGAGAAAATAGTCTCTGCTGACACTTGCGTATTAGGGTTTGACGGGTTCTAAAAGTAACAATTGCATAAAAAGGATCCTGGTTTAGGAGCGACACCAGGCCCTTATCTGTCATTTCACCCCATTTACTAACACTGCCCATGCAAGGTCCTAAATACAAATCCAGTCTCCACAAAACCCCACCAAATTAAGGCAAATTCACTCTAAAACAAAAGTCTTTCACCAAATCCCCAACAAGATGCTAAAAAGCTTCAGTAAGCATCAAGAAACAGGTTGAGCAAAGTTTTTTTTCCACCTGTGGCTTTGTCCGTAATGTATAGGTAGCAATCATATTTGTTCCTACATTTTTGGCCTCCATTTCTCTGTTAGAAGTGCAGCAGACCTGTTCTGCTACAGGAGCAGTAGGAGGGAAAGTGTTTCCAAGAAGCTGTACACATTAAAATGAACCAACTGCATGCTGCACTCAGTTATGCCAGCAGGAGCAGAGCTTTTATTTCATGACACCAGCCACGGGTGAGGCTCAGTGCTGTTTTCTGGAGCCCCGTGGGTCCATCCCCAAGCTGCACATCAGCTGGCATCAGGCTGCACATCCCAGCCTTCAGCCAGCACAGCTTTCTGTGGCCACACATTTGTCTAAATGAAGAGAGGGAAGTTACAGGGGAGAGCCATCAGCTCCATACAAAGCTTCAAATGTTTTTCAATGTTTATACCATGAACGCCTTTGTAAAATCCCAGGTACAGGATTAAAGCTGAAAACTCCATTCTGAAAGGGGGAGGCAGAGTTAAGGAAAGTGCTTTTGTCACTGCTGCCACAAACATTGCTGACAGCTCAGTGACACTGGAGATCCAAAAGAAGGAAGGGCAGCACAGGGCCTGTCAGTTTAACTCTTTATCGGAACTTGTTTTATGGGACTTTATGTTCAGCCATGTGAACTTTGAAATACCCAAGTTCAAATTTCACCTTCAGACTTCCCATCTGTTCTTATTTCATCCTCAGACTTTCCATCTGCTCCCATCAAGGCCTTCCTAATGCCATGCCCAGTCAGACGGTATGGTTTTACCAGGTGCTTCTGTCTTGGAAATTTTATGGTATATAAGAAACTATAAAAATTTATGTTATACATGGTACCTGTGTTAATTAATTCCATTGCACAACAATGTTTTTTAAGTGATATTGTCCAGAAAGTCTGTTAAAATCAACTGTAGACAAATACTGCTATATTTTATAGCTCCTAGTGCCAGATGGGTTTGGAGTTCAGACATTTGCACTAATGCATTTTACACTTAGGTTCTGTGCTGGGAAAAATCGACTCCCGGTGACAAAGAGTTAACACAAAAAATATTGTGGTTAGCTAGGGGCAGCAAATGCAATGTGGAGGTGTGGTTTTCTGTACTATTTTTTTTCTGGAAAGAAGTATCTGATAAGCTGTTAGTATGCATTTTACAAATTAAGAGGAAAAAAGAAAAAAGAAAAAAAAAAAGAAAAAAAGTGAAAGATCTTATTTCCTAATGCTAATATGTAAATATTTTCATGTCTGGAAGAACAAGAATGTGCTGGCTAACAACCAAAGATGTGCTGGATAAAATCCCCTCCACCTGTTCCCAGGACCATTGTGCTAGAAGGGAAAGATCACAAAATAAGCAGTGTTAAGTCCCTCATCATAGCTAGTTTAGTAAGAATAATTTGTGTACTAGAGAAAGATTCACTGTCCAAGGGCACTCCCGTAATTTCTTGCCTCAAATCTCTGAACTCAAAGCCAACCAATATTCTACACTCCAAGGACACACAGTGGGTTACACACTGGGGCTTCCTTTGGACAGGGTTTTTTGTTTGCTTGTTTGTTCCACCAGGCTGGGTAAACAAGGCTTTATGCCAAGTGAGAGTTTTCTTCCCTAGACTTTCCCCTCTCCCAAGCTCTCCAGTGGCTGTGCCTCTTGCATGCAAGGAATCCAGAATGAGGCCAGGGATTTCACATTTGAACCCAAACACTGTTAGATACCAGACAACAAGGGTTTCCCCCTCCCCCCCCCTCAAGCAGATTTAAAAGAAGACTCCTGCAAAAGGTTCTTTCATCTCCGTCTTTGCAGGAAGCTCCCTGATGGCCTAGCAGAATTTGTTTTTAAGTGGCAGCTCCATCAGCATCACATCATGAGGGTTAAAAGGTGCAGAGCTGTTGACAGAGGAATGGCCCTCAGCAATAAAAATGGAAAGAGGAGCTTGTTTCAGATTCATTTTCCTCAGAAAAAGAGGAAGGAAGACAGGGAAAGGACAGGGGGTGCAGACCACAGTGTCTATTCATGTGAACATAAAGCTTGGATATTATCTTGTCTAACAATTTTTGGAAGCTGACAAACAGTTACAATTAATGCAGTTCATTTGCTCAGAAATGCAAATGGAAAATTATATCATTGTGAGAATGGGCATTTACAATAACGTTGTGATTCAAGAATACTTTTGTGAATAAAAGAAATAAGTAGAGTTTCCTGCTATTTGTGATTTTATAATATGTCATGCCTATAAATCTTCACACAGCTGTGGTTATTTGTCATGATAATCATGAATCTTCATACTTTCCTCAATTTTTAGTGCATGTGATTTGTTTCTGTAAATGATGCCAATACTGCAATTATCTCTATACTTTATTCCATATTATTTTGTTTTTAAAGTCACAATCTCACTCAGAGAGAGAAGAGATTATACCTATGTGAATTATTGACTAGTTATGATACACAGATAAAGACTATACAGATATAACGACCATCCTACAAGCAATCCACAGACTAAAATCAGTTTTCATAAACCAGTAAATGAATATTTATGCATAACAAATATATTCATGAACAGAAAAAAGGCTAAATTTGCAATTAATATTTGTGTTGAATAATTTTGATTTATGAATGGGGACATTTTGTTCAAGTTCTCTAATTATAACTTAGTTTGCATGTCCGCATATTAGAATATTCTAATGCAAATTGAGAAAACAAGTTAATATCAAATGCTTCCCATAAGTTTTGGGGTTCTTCCTCTATTTTTTGTCTTTTAAAGAATCTCAGATAATGCATTATTACTTAATTGCAGGTAAGAATCTTTCTAAAACTGACACGTGGTATAACTTTAATAGCTATTGCTATGATCATGATCCATTATCATTTCACTCATTGTTCTTTATTTCGTTAGTGATGAGGCTGAAGGACTTTAAGAATTAGTTGTAGGATATGAACCCTTTCTTTTCTGACCATTTTGGACACATCCCAGGTCCACAGTGGCCAAAAATTGCTACCATCTGTTGACCAATAAGCTATAGTGTATGAAATTTGTGGTCAAAAGTAGGCATCTCTCACACACTGCAATTAAATATACTCCCAACTTGTCATGAGTGTAATGTGGAATTACTTCCAGAGAAGGTGGTGGAAATCCCATCAGATTTACGAGTGCAGTTGAAGAAACCACTGACAAAAGCAAGAAACCATATGTTCCCAGGAGTGATCCCATACCAACAGCAGAGGGTTGGAGAAAGAGGGTTGGAGAAACCTCATGAGTCCATTGCTATGATAATGCTGCTGGTTATAGCTGATGAATCTGAATAGAAACCTAACACTGAGGTTATTCTTATTTTTCCTTTTTTTTTTTGGAATACTTGCAAGTTCTCAACACAAAGCTTTTCTGGACTAATATATAAAAGAATTATATACCCCATGCAGCTTCATTGCGTTTTACCATAGAGGTGAAGAAGCCTTATACCAGCTGACTGTATACCATATGGGTAGATATAAATGATTACAAAGAGAAACTAAAAAGGGTTGTCAGCCTGACCTTGGTGCCAGAAACGGTGATGGAAGAGGTCATCTTGATTGCAATCATGCAGTGTATGCAGGACCACTGGGGGATCAGGCTCGGTTAGAATGGGTTCATGAAAGGCAAGTCAGTCCTGCCTGACCAACCTCATCTCCTTCTATGACCCACCTGGTGGATGAGAGAAAGCCTGTTGTTGTAGTCTGCCTAGACTTCAGCAAGGCCTTTGACACAGTCTCTCACAATATTGTCCTGAAGAAGCTGGAGGCCCATGGCTTGGACAGGTACACTGTTTGCTCGGTTAAAAACTAGCTTGACAGCCAGGCCCAGACAGTAGTGGTGAATGGAGTGAAATCCTGCTGGTGACTACTCATGAGTGGTGTTCCCCAGGGGTCAGTGTTTGGGCCCATCTTCTTTAATATCGTTATTGATGATGTGGATGAGGGAATTCAGTGCATCGTCAGTAAGTTTACCGTAGCGCTGCATGGGGTTGTTGTGGCCAAAGTGCCGGACCTGACACTTAGCCATGTTGAACCTTACTTATTCCATTGGCCTCTGCCCATTGACCCATCCTGTCCAAGACTTTCTACAGTGCCTTCCTACCCTCCAGCAGATCGACACTTCTTCCCAGCTTGGTGTCATCTGCAAACTTACTGACGATGCACTGAATTCCCTCATCCACATCATCAATAACAATATTAAAGAAGATGGGCCCAAACACTGACCCCTGGGGAACACCACTCATGAGTAGTCACCAGCAGGATTTCACTCCATTCACCACTACTGTCTGGGCCTGGCTGTCAAGCTAGTTTTTAACCGAGCAAACAGTGTACCCGTCCAACGGTAGTTGGAACGCTGTGCAAAGGAAAGGAATCTAGGGGTGATGATTGATGCTCACCTGAACATGAGCCAGCCATCTGCCGAGATGACTAAGAAGGACAACAGCATCCTGGCTTGTATCAGAAATAGCGTAGCCAGCAGGAACAGGGAGGTGATCTTCCCCCGTACACTGCTCTGGTGAAGCCACATCTCAAGTGCCGTGTTCAGTTTTGGGCCCCTCACTACAAGAAGGACATTGAGGCCCTGGAGCATGTCCAGAGAAGGGCTATGAAGCTGGTGAAGGGCCTGGAACACAAGACCTGTGAGTAGCAGCAGGAGGAACTGGGGCTGTTTAATCTGGAGAAGAGAAGGCTCAAGGGAGACCTTATCGCTCTCTTCAGCTACCTGAAAGGAAGGTGTGGGGAGCTGGCAGTTGGCCACAGGTAGCTAGTGATAGGACTAGAGGGAATAGCCTCACGTTGTGCCAGGGGAAGTTCAGGTTGGAAATGAGGAGACATTTCTTCTCAGAAAGAGCAGTCAGGCATTGAGACAGGTTGGCCAGGGAGGTGGTAGAATCACCATCCTTGAGGGTGTTTAAGGACAGGTTGGATGTGGTGCTTGGGGACATGGTCTAGTATGTGATATTAGTAGTAGGGTAATGGTTGGACCAGATGATTGTGAAGGTCTTTTCCAACCTTAATGATTCTATGATTCTCCCTGCTGAGGGCAGCAATTTTGCTGCCCTCAGACCAACCTCAGCTTCACTCATCTTCCATCCAGATATGCTGGCTGAGCTGCCTAATAGCTCACTTCACCCAAAGGTAGCTGTGCTAACTTAAGCAATTCAAATATATTTTTTTGTTGTTGTTTACCTATCTCATTTTCAATTTTATGGGAGGGCAAACATAGGTGAAGGTAGCAAATACATGATGAGTCTTGGGAATCCCAGAGTTGAGGCACATCACCTGTGAAGATGTGAATCTGTCTGCAGAGGGCTATCACCAGGTGTCTTCTTGATAACCCATTGCTGAGGGAGGTCTTCAAGACCTAATGGCTTGACCAATACCAAAATTAATCATGTTGAGTGCACCTGAGTACTCAGAGGTCACAACTTCTAACATGCTGTGACTCTCTGTTGTTGGCAGGAGACCTCAGCTCAACACAGAGGCGGATGGAGCAATGGTGTCAAGGCTCTGGGCAGCTTCAGGGGTACAGGAATGTGCTGGGGGGAGCAAACAGGCTCCTGTCTGGACACTTCCACATCCCAGGTGCCAAACTGGCACCCACTGGTTTCCAGAGTGCCATCCTCACAATCCTTCTGACTTTCCTTCAGCTTCTGTCAGGGGATACTTCTTCGCTGACCCACACATCCGCTCCCGCCAGCCCAGTGGTAAGCAGCTCACACACCTCTGTGCCCTCCTCTGTCCCAAAATAAACAAGAAGAGAAACTCTCTTTCTCATGCAAAGTTTGGCTTTCTGAATGTGTAGAAAGGAGAGTGATGTTTATTCACGTCATAAAATCTTAAATTTCACACAGGAAATCAAAATCTTGGAAAGTGCATGCACATAACGACATCTAAAATAAGTCATTCTGCCACTTTGCGTCTTTCCTTGCCTAAGACAGCAAAACAAATTGTGAATGCAGCAGGACACATATGGGAAAGGAGTCAGCTGGTCTATTTGGATAGAAAATAAGGGTGCTACAGTCCTTTTGGAGGTGTCTGGCAGAAAGAGCTGCCACAGGTAGCAGACCTTTGGTGAAGGTGTGAACAGCTAACAGATCAGGTCCTTGTAAACATCAGTGGGTTCATAAGAAGACTTCATTGGTCAAACCTGGGAAAAAGTAGCAAAAACAGAAAAACATGTTTGCTTACACCCCAAATTAGGAGAAAATTTCTCCTCTAATCCAAAAATAAAAATGTTTTCCCCTGCTGAAGACTCAGTAAATGCAGAGTAGGATGGGGAATGCAGTTCATCTCAGCCTCACGCAAGTACCTGTGCTGATTAACTCTGGTTATATGCTTGAGCTGCTCTCTCCCACGTCATCCCAGATCTTTCAACCTGCTTCTTCTCATGGAAATATTAAAAAGTGCACATCTTTCTGCAACACAGGGCAAAATGCAATCCCAACGTCACCATTCTTGCACTGAATTCTATTAACCCCGACATGTCATGGGAACTTTAAAAGTATTTTCTAAGTTCCTCACTTACTCAGAGAAATATTTCTGTTTGTTATATGAACCCTATAAACCACATCAAAAAATAAAATAAAATAAAATAAAATAAAATAAAATAAAATAAAATAA
>CM021731.1:187854290-187869449 GCA_011075105.1 Heteronetta atricapilla
AAAATAAAATAAAATAAAATAAAATAAAATAAAATAAAATAAAATAAAATAAAAATCCAGTGTTTTTAATCCCTGTCAGTTTCAATGTTCTTCTTGCTTCCTGTAAATTCTAAGTATTCCCTAGGAAACATTTTAAGTTTAGAGAACTTCTTGATCACTAACACTCTGTCAATATATTATGGTACAAGATTCAAAATGAATCCAGCAGGGGATATATCAGCTCAGTTAGCATTTACTGCATTTTTAATTCAGGACAAAGACTTTCCTGGAATCAAACTCATCATCATAATTTTAGTAATTTACATTGACTCTCTGGGATTTAAAAGCAAAGTGAAAAACAGAAGCACTGTCTTTTGTTATTGCTCTGTGTTGTGTAAGGATGATGGGCAAGTTTTAGATGATGGCAGTTCTTTTATAATAGAATCATTTCTTGTTTTGTTTTGTTTTTCACTTTTTGTTTCCTTTATAAATAAAAGTCCTCAGTTTCTTTCTTCTTCTTGGAGAATTTTCCCAGCAGTGGGTCACTGAGGGACCAGCATTTGGAGCATCTTTCAGCAGTGACCACTTCCAGTTTCTCAAGGAGAGTCCAACAGTGTCTGAGCTTGTTAGATATTAAGTGAGTCAAAGAGAACCAGAAGGGACTTCTACCTAATGCAATATGGGACATCTAGATTCCATAGCTGATACCAGTGAATAGTGAATATTTAAATATGTAGTAGAAGACTGAATCAATGTGTGAATCCATCCAGACTCATTAGCAATGCCACAGATATAGAAAAGATAAATAGTACTCCTTGGAGTGCAGCTTCCACCTCAGCTGTTTGGGCAGTCACTCCAGTAGCTCTTTAGCTCCTCGGGAATCACCTCTCCTTCTGCAGACAAACATTTATGGCCAATGGCAAGGTTTTCAGTTCTGTCCTACTTCTTGATTCTCACTACAAATTATGTGAACCCCACGTTACTGGTTCACCTTCTGTATGGATAAGTTCTAGTTGGGATGTCTAGCTAGACTGAGATTTTATTGCCATAAAATTATTCTGTGAAATTTTGCCTAAAATAGATTAAATAAATTTTTGCCTAAAATGGATTAAAATAATTTTTAGGGATGTTAAAAAAGTGGAAGAAGCTGAAGCCGTAATCATGGAAATTATTTTGAAAATTCTCCAGAAAGCTGAAGAACACAGATGGATTTGGATGGCTCCTGCATTGAGTGTATTTTTGAACACCAAATTCTGTGTCTCCTTATTGGAAGAGACCAATAAGGACAGGCAAGGGTTCTTCCCTTTAGAAAACATCTTCCAGGGACTGAAAAAAATGCCTTTTGCATCTTTACTGATTGCTTAAACAGAATAAAATATATGAGGGGCATTCGCCCACTTGATATTACTCTCTGACTCTTGCTTTCCCAGATCTGTGACTTGACTCGAGAGAGGGGGCACCAAAAAGCAGCAAGAAGTTCTCTCTGATGTTAGCTGCCAGATTCTGTACAACCAATGCATTAACAATTTCTGTGAACCAACAGAGCCAAGAATCAGGTACCACTGGTATGTGCTGTCCTCTCTAAACCAATCAGAAGCCAAATGCTTTTTGGTATTAACAGTGATAGTGCTTTCTACCATGCCAGCACTACTGGCCTTTTGAGATCATCAGTGAATGTAAGGAATCTAATACCACCAAGGAACCCAATACCACCACCATGAGGGAGAATTCTCTTTCCAGACAAGAGCCAATTCCTGTGCTCCACACAAATCTGGATTAGAGATTTACAGGATTATGTAGGAGATCAAGCCTTCATTGCAATACTTAAACCCAGCCTAAGTGATCAGGGACTTCACAAATTAGTTTTCACTGACTGCTGATCCTTTCTTAACTCCCTATCTCTGCTCCAGTCCTGCCTCAAGTCCTTACTCCTGGTACCACTGTGACTTCTCATCTCAGTCCTGCTTTGGGTGCTTCTCTAGTCATAAGGCTAACTTTGTAGCCCAAGCTGAAGTATCACTGAATGCTTGCGGGACCTAAATTCTCGTCCATATTCACAAGTCCCTGGTTTGGCAAGACAGCTGGAAGCAAGACATATAACCTCCTGATATTTCATAGATGAGCAAGGATATCCCACATAAACTTTCAGAGGAGTCTGATTTATTAGCCCACTCTTGATTTGTTAATCAAAAAATTCAGCACAAAAATGGGGTAATGGAACTATATACCTCTTATGGTTCAGGGCTCATTTAGGCATCAAGTGGGTTGCGATCCAGATCTTTCTCAGCCTGAACCCACATCTCAGGTCTCAGAGGGTAGCCAGTAGGAATAAGACTGGTAAATTGCTGAGATAGCATCATTCTCCCTTCCCTTCTTCTGAAGCTGGGCCACAGAGCATAAAGACAATCACAATTCATGGCTGAGATGAAAATGTGAAATAAAAAGCAAAGCAGAGGAGAAGGCTTAATAATTTTCAAAGTCTGAAATAGATTCATAATCTTTCTTTGAATTTTTGGAGCCAAGTAATTCAGGCAATCATTTAACTCCCTAATATACATGAAGCTGATTCTCATTAATGCGAATGTCCTTTATGTCCTGCATTAACAGTTCATTTAAAGCTGTTTAAGGCCCCTTTACATCTCTAAAGCAGTGTAAAGGAGCCATAGTATAAGTTAGTGTAGGCTGGAAACATTTTGTCCACTATTATTTATTCAGCTTTGTGTGGATTTCTTTGGTATGGAAACTATATGAAGATTTAATTGAATGTGTCCCCAAAAGTCTTAAAATATTATTACTGTAGATAATCATTTCCAAGAACTGTTCTCTAGAATTATTTATGCACCAGTTTTGCTAAGGACACTAATATTTTGCAAGTGAATATGAATTATCATACAGAATGCTTGGTCTTTTGCCAGGATTTACATGAAATGAAAGCATTTACATAAATGAAAGGGCTGCCTGATTTTTCTCATGGCTTCCTTGCATACTTGGAAAATTTTGATAAAATGTTGCATCACTGACTACTTCATACTTCTGTCCAGATCATACGGTGTTCATTTTACCTTGTGCAGAGAACTAGCAGGGTTTGTTTTTCCCCTGTTGGGTGTAAGGCGACTCCAGTCAGTGTGCCGTGTCCACGGTCATGAATTCAGACAGGGTTACTTCCAGCTTTGCATCTTTGCTGAGGTTTTTATAGACTGAGAACAGCCCAACCAAAATTGATTCTGTAATGGTGTGCTGCAGTAGAGTTTTTCAAATTCTTATTGCTAGAACAAAGAGCTTGTGTGGCGATCACTGTATAAGAAATTTGCTGGTAGATTGTTATAAAGTGCTTCATTTGGTTGTACCGAAGCAAGTTGATCTTGCTAAGCTTTCGTCGCAAATGTAAACTATTTGAGCCACTGTAAATAAGAACATCTATGGGATAAAATAACAATTGCTTTAAAAGGAAAATGTGGTATTTGCCTTCATGTAAAAACAATTCATCTGTAAAATCTCTTTTTATCTCCCTTATCCTTCATCCACTGGGCGTATCCTGCAGCTCCAAATGCTGAAATGTGGCACACAGTAACAACGCTATCAGCCATACTAACTTAGAAGTCTTTCAAAAACCAAACTGACAAAGGAGGACATTGATTTTAGTAGCATCTCTAATGCAAATTTTTGATTATTCTGAATTTCCTTCCCAAAGTAACTATTCTGAAAAGCTGCTCCTTTCATGTGGCTCAGAGCTATCTCGGAGTCTTACCACTGATCTCTGTGGGGCCAATTTTTCAAATTACCAATAATTCTTGGAATAAAAATATGGTATCCCACTTCCAGCAATGCTTTACAAATCCTCTGGCTTCCTTTGAACTAAATGTTCCTTAGGCTCTGGCATTACTCTGCTATCACACTCATATGTCTGAGAGGCTCAGTATATAAAGCAGTCATTTATTATCAAAAGAAGGTAAATGTCTACTATTAGAGACAAATTAGAAGTATATACTAGGGCCTAAATTCATTCCACTTAGCTACAGACATCAAAATAAGGTGCATTAATTTGCTCTAGGCTGCCCATAGAGTCAGTGGAAAGAAAGACATTTACTGGAGGCAGAAATCTTCACATAAGACCTCCAGCATCATTATCTGGGAAAGGTGGTAGGACAGTTGTATGACTAAGTCAAGGTGTCTGAAGTTGGCATGAATCAGGATCTGAATCTACAACAGTGAAATACGGTTGATTCTTAGGACACTAGATACAACAATTTTAACATATATTTCTGTTATGTTATCCAGCCTGAAAAAGCATATTTTCAGTAATGAGCTCACAGAATACTTTCAGTTGGAAGACACTTCTGAAAATCAAGTAGTCCAACCTCCTGCTAAGAACAGGGGGAAGTTTCAACATCAAATGAATTTGGTCAGAATTTTTTCCATTTGATTTCTGAACATATCCAAGGGTACAGACTCCATAACAATGCTCTGATTTTTATTTATTTATTTTAATAAATGGGGTGGATAGCTAATATTGCACAGAAATATCCTGTGATCTGTCTGTTTAAGGTTGAATATAGCAGGAGAGAGGACCACATGATAAGTATTTCTGGACTAGTGAAGGATCCACTTTTCAACCAGAGTGAATGCAAATTTTTGACTAAATAAGTATACTGGCAGGTGAGCCAGTATGAAGCCACAGTACAGTGCTGAACATTGCAAAAATTTACTGTATCTAGGATCACAGATAATCTTTTGAAGATGTTAGCACTTACATAGATTTGCATGGACTGTGATTATGAACATTCCTACTGGAGCCCCATCTTATTATCATACCTTCAGGAATAAATCAGTGCTTCTTCACATGTTGAATACACTTTGCCTTGTCTAGATTTGCTGCATGGGAGGACCTACCTATCAATAGCACTCCCCAAGGCATGTATGCCATTAGGTGAATTAAGTGAAAAACAAAGGATTAGTTGAACAGTTCTTTCTAGGGTAAAGCCTACATAAGAATATAAAAGGACATGAAAATGTAAACTGTAAGATCCATGTATCCCAACAAAATTATTTTTATCCATGTGTCTGATAACATATTTTTTCCCTTAAAAAAAAAGGGGGGGGGGGGGAGGGAAGGGAATCAAGTACTGCTTCAATAATCTGCACAAAGTTATAAGGCTCTCTGGTGTAGGCATTTTACTGGAAAAAAAAAAAAAAAAATTCTATTTGCAGGGTCATGGGTGCTGTTATGAGAGCTTATGGACAGCAAATATTTCTTGTCAACTTGCAGAGTTTGTTTCTGTTACTTTTTGTAAAAGCTGCCCATGCTGTCTCTTTTACAAATTAATCTGAAATTTCAAAGACCACACACTTGGCTTTTCCATTTACTTCTCTCTCTCTCATCTCTCCCTCTTTTTCTTTTTTTTTTTTTTTTTCCCAGAAGCCCCTAAAAGGGAGAGGAGCCTTGTTAGAATTATTTCTTTCCAGAATAGAGTTTGAACTGGAATTCCACTGGTGAAATGTTATTTTGTGCTGGCCAGTATCCATAAGTTCCATCTTCATATTAGAAGTTTATCGTCTTGCTTAAGCTAGAACTGTGTCCAGCTGGGGAGATGCCATTCCTCCCCTCATCATCTTACTAAATATTCAGAGAATGAATTCAAACTGCTAAAAATGTGTGGCTCATAATATGCAGCTTGAATTTATAGTAACACTATCCACACGCTAATAAGGAATTTGCAAGCTATAAAGATGATTATCTTTGTCCTTAAAGATTTATGTCCTTAAGCAGGCCAGTTCCATATTAGCAATGATATGCTAAGCAGCCACTTATTTCAAATTGTCAATATTTTCCCTAGTTTTTTTTTCTTTTTAGCAAAATGCAAAAAGCTCTGAAATTCAAAATGAAATTGAGGTTAAGATAGAAGTTGGCATAGTAACTATTAGTCCATACATTTTCAAAAGCAACCAATTTAAGCCTGTTATCCCAACAAACAATTTGAAACAGAAAGACCTAAATAACATTTTTGCCACGGCCTGAAAATGATTAAAAATCTTCAGTAAATTACTCTTTTGATCTTAATAATATGTAAATTTTCATATGATCTCTGCTGACAGTCCACTGTCTGAGATCAAGTCTGTTCCTTGGTGCAAAGTCCTGCAGTTTTGTATGAAAAAGAACATGGCTCTGTATGACTCAAGGACTTCCTCATATGAATGTTCACAGAGCAAATATTGTGGTCATGTTTTTAGAGACTAATTACAGCTGTAGTCCTTTGAGAACTTAATAAAACCTAACCACTATCTAACTACAGCTCTGATGTCAATAGCAGAACTGGTAGATACAATTCACCTGATCCTCCTTTAAAAATTAACAGTCATCTACTAAATCAGGTTTCACTTTGAGCAAAATTTTATTTACTAACTAGCTACTCTGTGAGATTGAGTCCAATTGGATCATTCATTCTTTCAGAGGTTTCAAAATTTCTAGATGAGTTAGAGATAAGAGAAACTAAGGTATGGATATAAAGGCTCAAATTTGTTTTTTGTTGGTTGAAAACAATTAATCTGGGAATATACCCAGAGAGCTTCCAGCCACCCACATGGTGGCTGCGATCTTGGGACAGCAGCAGTGGCCTCTAGGGTCCCAAGAGTCATGACCTTCCACTCATGGTGAGACTACCTGCTATGACCACTACTCCTCTTAAATCCTCAATAGCTTTCTGACAATGAGCATGAAATATGGACATCTCAGATGCTTTAGCAACAGTCAGAAACCTCAAAGGAGATGAGTGCTTCATTCCTAATGTTCTGCTTCTGTCATCATGAGCCCCCATGTGCTTCTGTCTGCATCACCTTCATATCTAAGACTCCAGCAGCAAGCATAGGAGTACTGTGGTTCCTTCCAAACAAGTGAAATACTGTTTATCACTATAGTTGCTCAGGACAGTATGTTTTATTTTATACCCCAAAGGTAGATTCAATTTGGAATACATTCTCTTTAAAAGTCAGCCCCTCTGGTGCAGTAAAATACATTAAGTTTGATGTGTTTGGCTATGAAAAACTTTCCTTCTGCCAAGGCTACATTGTCTGAAGTCTCAAAGTAGGAGTTATCATGTTATTTGAGATGAAGGGCAGAGTAATTTGTGGTGCTTGGGCATGACACATGTAATTTTACACTTTATCTGTAGGTGTGATACTGGATTCTGCCAAAGCTGGCACCTGGTATCAATATTCATTCTGGCATTGGTTCAGCAGAACTCACAACTTCTGAGAAAAAACATTCATTTCTGCATAGAAAAATAACCTCAAGTATCCAGACATGGGCTAACATTAGAAATGGGTGACCTACCCAGAAATCTGCAGGTGACAGAAAAATAGAGCGAAGTATGCCTCTGGGGTTTAGGGGTATTTTTTGCTTTAGGGATGATGTGGCAAAAACTACTGATATGTATCTCTGTCTAGGACTTAAGAACTGTTTAAAGAAATTTGCTCATACTAACATTTTAATGCACTATTTATCCTAGAGCACATTAAATAAAACTTCATTTTGCTCTTGGGAGGTACTTTTCCTGTTATCTGCCTGCCATAGCTATTTGCTTCTGGCAAAGAGATACTTGAAGAGGAGGAAGACTTTCATCACAATTTTAGTGGACTGAGAAGTGCAGCAGTCTCCAAATAAATGATGTTTCTGTGGGCAGGCTAGGCACTGAGCATCAAGGGAGATCATTATTTAAAATAAGTGCTGAGAAGGCCATTCCTAGTGTCAATGCTAGACTAAGTAAGTTAAAATCGTTCTGGGAGCTACTGTAGAACAAGTTTACCAGAATCATACCTCTGATCCGGACTATTAGCATGCAAGTGTATGATCCTCACAGAGAGAGACATTGCAGAGTCTGGTCCATTTTTTGAGCTAAATTTCCAGTGAAATAATCCATTATAGAAACAGCCACTACTTTAAAGCTGGGTCGGCTAGTGAAAACTGACAGACACCCTTATATTTCCATTGCAGGATATGAAATTTGTTATCCACATATCTGTATTTTTTGAACTGCAGTTTTTATATAAAAACAGAGGTGTTAAGCTGCACATAAATGGAGGTGACTGATTTTGCAGCAGGTCTCTATACAAACAACTAGAAAGATAGATGGCACAGGATTTAGCAGGGCATGCTCAGAGTACTAGCTATAGCAGCATTGTCTCACATCTTTGAATTTATAGAGGCAGATCAGCGTAATGAGTGAATCGATGATTCATTTCACCCACTAAATAAAAGAAGTATGTTCCAGATATCATGACTTGCCATTAATAAAAGCACCTGTGCTTTGAACTAGATAATCAATAACATTCTCAATTTTTAAATAGTTTTTTATACATTTTACACAATTCTTTTTCCTAAATTTATAGCTTTGTTTCTTGCTTCTTCATAGAATCAAGAAGAATCAAGCACTGTAATAGTGAACCTGAATTTATCTCTGTTTTTCCACTGCCATAAATTGCATGTTTGAAGATCAAAGCCAGCATCTCAGAGACTTAAATGTCATTTGGCCACCTGAATAAAAGTTGAGATATTTCCTTTAAGTGGTATCCTTAAAGCTATGTACTGAGAAAGTGCTCGCTAATCCCCTCTGCAAATAGCCAGAATGGAGCAAAAAATAAACCATAAATGGTTCTTGCCACCTTTTCCTGCAACTCTTGCCACTGTATCTACTTCTACTATAAAACAAGCTGTGAGAAAACTTGACACCGTCTGACAAGTCACAATGAAGCTACACAATTTAGCTGCATGGTTTTGAGTCTCTGGAGAAAATGTGCAACAATTCTGCAATTGCAAAATGTCACTAGATAATATTTGAATATTAAGCATCTGAAAAAGTTATGCATGAGCACGTACACTTGTATTGAGATAGGGAGAGGGAGTCAGAAAAAAACATGCTGTAATTGTTTGCATATTCTTACAGATGTTTATTCATTTTCTCTGGTTGAAACTCTACTTGGTATGTGATCAAAAACAACTATATAAAGGAGTTTGCCTTCTTTAATAGCATTCCTTCCATTAGCGATAGTATTAGAAGACAGGCCAAAGAGAGGATTTCTGAATGGAAACCTTGTTGACAGTTGTGGTAATCCAGACTGCAGTTGGCTATTTTTCCATGCGGTTGTTGGGCTGGGATTTTTGTTTATGGTATAGGTTGATCACATTTTCATGTTCTGTACAATCTTTGACAAACAGCTTTACATTAGAAAAGCACAGCTGTAATCTAAAAATATGCTCATATCCTCAGTTACCACAGTCTTAAACTGCTTTCAGAAATTATTATGCTATGCAATTTCTAAAGAACACAGATACAAAATAAATAAATAAATAAATAAGTCCATAACACCTATTATCAAACTCATCTGTAACCTTTCTTGCAACACTATTCAACTGAATCTCTGTAAAGTAAAATTCTGTCAATGCAAATCATTGTGAGTGCCTCAGAAAGAGCCTAGCACAATAAAAAAGCATGATGTTACAGTTAAAAATGCTTATAGAGAAGTAGCCTGACTCACATGAGTTATTCCCATCTCAGAGATGCAAAGGTTAAAAAGAAAACATTAGATCATCCAGTCTGTCTCTTTAATTTGAACCATAGAATCTCATCCAGTTACTCCTGTATTGAAGTCAGCTGCTTAGGCTTGCCAAGAAAAATCTTCTGAAAAGACATCGAGCCCCAATGTGTGAAGTGGTAATTCCTGCCAGTCAAGTTATGTACCTACATTTTTCCAGTATACTCTTCGATAAAACTGAATTGTGGTTGGTGAATGCACAAAGTACATCCTGAAATAAAGATGTGTTGCTTGCAGCAATGATAAATTAACATAGTACATGCTACTCATCCTAAATATCTCCAGAAGGAAAAAGTGTTTTGCAAATTATCGTGTGACAATTATATCAGCAAGTGTTCTTTCCAGAAATTGATGGAGAAATAGGGAAAAAGAATGATAATGAAAGTATCATAAACATCCATCCATCTACACTTTGATAACTGAGGATCCAGAAATTTGACTGCCAGTTTTACATTGATAAAATATATTAGGGTTGTTTCAAAACATGTGACTGGAGGGTGGCAGGAAGGACATGGGGCACTATATCCACATTTTCTCATGAGTCTGATCCACAGAATCATGATTTTCTGAAATACAATAAAATGCATATAAGAAATTTACAGCTAAAGTTACATGTACAAATAAATGTATGATTCTCGTTGTCCATAGTCAAGATTTTAAGGGTTTGGGGTTTACTTCAGTTGTTGTTTTGTTTGTTTGTTTGTTTGTTTGTTTTAATTTCATTTCATTTGAATTTCCTTTTTTATATGTTATAGTTCAGTTCTGGAAGTCTCTCATGCACTGACAGCGTTGAAATACTGAAGATATCATATGACCACCTGTTACAGTCATGCCTGTAACAGTCTTGCAGAAAAAAAAAAAAAAATCATATATGCACACACACACTCACATGCTAACCATGTATTTACAGAGAATGCATCTGCCCTGCATCTTGCGTACACGCAGATCCTGTGTCAGAAAAACATAGGTGCCAAATGCTCAGTTCAGAACAGAATTTCACCCATAACATTCACCAATTTTTTAAACAACTCTTCTACCCATAGCCCTTTTTCCCATCAAGAAAACAACATATCAGAATAATGGCCAATCTTTACTCCTTTTTAAACAAAAAGGCTATCCCAAACTATTTCCCTGGACAATTTTGTAATTTTAGGGATGTATATACTCTAAAACAGGTATTAATTTTTCTTTCTCAGCTTTGTTTGGTAAAGTAAATCCTTGGAAAGCAAATATATAAGTTACATGCAACCTTTCTCTCAGTGTCTGCCAAGAAAAGATAGGTCAAGTGTTCAGTTACATATATAAAGATAGAGCAACAATTCTAGAATAAAATGCATATCTTCATCGGCTAATGACTTCTTGGAAATATACTGACACAGACTTTTGGAATAATCAATATTTCACAGAACAGCCAACAGTGAAATAAGCCACAGCTGTAACAGTCATTGAAGTTCATATACACTGTAGCCAAAGATCAGCAGAAAAGAGGGAGTTTTGTCCCTCCGTTTTCCACCTGAGATCTAATGCTGCATCCGACCTTTATATCCACATTTTTATTTTCTTCAGTTCTTTTCAATGGTGAAATTATTTTTTTTCTTTGCAGTGCAATATTAAAATCATTTATTTTAGGGATGTTTTCCCTGGCAAATCATTCTTCATGAAGATTACAAAGATAAAGAAAAATCTAAAAAGCATGGAATAGGGGGGGCTCACATCAAAAATAGCTGTGCATATAAGAGGCGACTGTCTTCTATTTTAAAATTTTGGGAAGAGCAAAAGGAGATGGATACTGTCTACACCCTCTCTTTCCTCACATTGCAGATTCTTAGGTCATGGGAGGGAGGTTGGAACTAGATGATCTTCAAGGTTCCTTCCAAGCTATTCTATGATGCTAAGATTATTAAATAGGGTGATATTGCATCTTTGTCACCATGAGTAAAATTTTGCACTCAGTGTTCAGAAATGAATGTCTAGGAATATGGAGTTAATTTACATTTCTTTAAAAGCATATGAATTGCATTGAAGAGTGCAGATGTTAATGATAACAGAAATCAAGGAGACTCTTCCTGGAAAGGATGAAAAGTTTTGTCCTCATTAGTGCACTGTTCCGGACAGCTTTGTTGAATCATTCTTCTTGTCATTCATCTAACTAATTGATAGTTTTAAGTATATTTGCAAACTTTTCATATTTCACAGAAATATTCCTCAAGGGTGCTTACTGACAAATAACAAGTTGCTAACTAAGAATGGAGTGAGGACACAGTACCTATCAATGGACATGAAACATCTGGTGAAAATATGTTGTAGCTAGAAATGTTGATTGTCCACTCTATGTTTTTTAAAAACGCTTCAGTGCAGAATGTATACACACATCAATGACCTGGATACCACTAGGTATAACTTCAAAGACACAGACACAGTCAAAAACATGGTCTAATATCTGACACTAAACAAATTCTAAACAGTTGTGTTCTTAATACATAGGGAGGGAAAAAATAATAATAATTAAAATAAATAAAATTAAAAAAAAAGAGTCCTCATATTCTGAAGTCACTTATTCTACTAACTTAGAACATAAGCCCCAATGGAGAAAACATCCCTGATGGGTAAGAGGGTTGTCTGGTCTCCAGGAGGAGCACTCCACAGTCTTTACCAAAGGATGTGCAATCAGGCAGATCTCCCTCCTAGTGACTCAGGACCACAGGGTCATCCTCCTCATAGAAACTTTGCCAAAACACCTGGGATTTGCTTTGCCTGCTTGTCTTTAACTGACTCTGCTCATGGATTGTCATCCTTTTCAGCCTCGTATGCCTCACAGAATTACCAAACTACAGGCATCTGTCTGCTAAACCTAGTGTTCTGAAATCCATTTCTTACAGCAAAACACTGCAAGGCTTACTCCTTAAATCCTTGATTTAATTGTTACATGGTATGGTATGAGCAGACCAGCTTTTCAGATGGCATAAGTTAAAGCCAAAGGAGCTGTGAAGATTTAAACCAAATGGGGAGCTAGCCCCTGTGACTGGAAGCAATAAAACCATGGCGTCCTTATCTAAGCTGTAACAGAGCTGCCCTGTTTCTGTGCTGCCGTGCCCCTACATCGCCAATGCGTCCAACCACAGGACAAAGCAAATGGGATCTCTCCTCAGCTGCAGAAATTATTCAGTTATTCTACATCTGGGGGACAGGGGAGTGACCTAACAGCAAGTTGCCCTTAGCACCCACAGTACCCACAGATTACAGGGATGAGACTGGCAGCTGGAAGATCCTCTCCTCTGACTCCTGGCTCCCTCCAGGAAACCAGGAATTTGGGGATGGACACCATGCAGATGCTCAGCATTGACAATGGAAGCCATGCAGCACTAGCTGGTAACTGCTACCTCCTCAGGAGAAGCCAATGCTCTTGCAATGAACTTCCTGCATGTTGTTGGGTCTCCCCACCCCCAAGGTGTTAGAAAGATCAGATGGTACAACAATCACTCACACTGTATAGCACATTTATGAAATGCTAGTGAAACTCATAGAGGCACAGCAGGAGGGGAGAAGATGTGTTAGTGCTTAAGAAGTTACTGAGTATTTGGGTAGGGTAGTGTGTTTCTTTTGGATCTTTCTGCACATAAGTTGCCTTTAATAGCTGATTCAACCTCAAGACATGTTCAATGCTATTTCAAAAAGATAAACCTAAATGATATGTTACAAGCTTATGAAAGATGAGATGACTAAGAGAAGAAGGGTTAGAAAGCAAGGTTAGTAGGAGGCAACAGAAAATGGCAAGGCTGAGAGATTTTTTTTTGTTTGCCATGAAGAGAAAAAAAAAAAAAAAAAAAAAAAAAGATAAAAGCTGCAGGAAAGTTCACTTAGCAAATGACCTATTGTAAGACGACATCCTCAAATCTCTAACCTAAGCTAGCCTTCCTGTATCATCACCACATATGGCTGCCATACGGCCCATTAATACCAGTAGGCTGGGCTTCTAGTGTCTGGGCTGGCTGCTGGAAGCACAAAGGAGATCTGATAGCCTGATCCACATCACACATCAGGCTCGAATAACCCAGGGTGCTGGGTCTGGCTCCCATGGTCTGCCTATGGAGCACGGAATTTCAAGGGGTGTGGTGAAAATCACAAAAATCCTATCTCTAATACTTTTATTTTGCTTCAAGGCAAATTGTTTGCAAAAATTTTCCTTTTGATTTCTGTTATCCAAATAATTCCAGCTTAAATTGGAACTTGACTATTAAGCTGATAATGACACGGCTGAGGCACATTCTCTGACAATTGATCTCAAATGACTTACAAGGCTTTACTTTACCTCATTGTCTGCATTCCTTTCCAGCTAGGAGCTCTGTCAGTATTTAACACACACACAAAACCCCCTCAAATGTAAGTATTAAGATGATTACTATGTACCTGGAAATATCCTTTAATTTTAATTTTGTTTTATTTTGTTTTTAGCTTCAAAGCTTTCCCAGGAATGAACACCTGTCTTTCACAGCATTACAAGAAATAATCGGGTACCTCAGATGCTTTGTTGTGTCAAGTCCTCTAATAGGGACACTGTGAGTATAAGTCACATTTTAATTAGTGATCAAAGCAAAGGACACCTGTAAATTTTGGTTCTGTTTCTTCAGTTCTTTGATATCAGGTTTATCCATTAGAAAAGGACTCCTTTGATGCATATCCTGCTGACACAAAGTATCTTTCATGCCTAGATGCCACGGTGACTGGAGCCTTACAAATGCCGAAACAGAACAAGATGAAGAGAATACTGTGTTTTTTCCCCATCCCACATATCAGTTTAAATCTTATCTCTAAAAGCAGCAAAACTCACCATCCTGTACAGTTGTTTTTTACTCCTGTGACTCGAATTTTCATTTAAGAATACAGCTACTTTAAGAGGTGCTTTTAGGACTTTTTGATAGGGTCTGGCCCTGAAAGTTAGTGGCAGATTTGCTCAAGCCTTGCAGCCTGCTCACCCTTTCTGCCCAAAGCAGCAGTGCGAGGCTGGTGGGGAAGGACAGGATACAAAAATGCTGGCCCCTGAGACCCCCTCACAGCATCTGTAAAAAAAAAAAAAAAAAAAAAAAAAATTAAGAATTCCAGCTTCAATCTTCATTCATTTCCTGGGGGGCTGTGAAAAGGGGTAAAGTAGTTCAGCCACCACACCAGCCTGTGCCACCAGTGCACCCAGTAAGGGAAGGCCAAACTCAACAACCCTCCTCCTGCATGGAGGGCATGCAGAACCCACTTGCGGGCTTTGCATGTATTGGAGTGGTGTGGTGAAGGATGGTTGGCCCTGGATAATCTGAGGAAGTAATAATAGCAATATCCCTTGTCTTCACCTAAAAGATGAGTTTGAAAGTTATTGATCATTTATCATGGGTCTTTCTTACCCCAAAAGGTGGCATCTGACAGAGAAATCAGTGTGGCATGCAGTACTTGAGGCTAGCACAGCAACCCAGCTACTCAGATACAGCCCCAGTCAAATCCATTCCTTGGAAAGTACCTTGGCCCTGTTCATAAGGAGTTCTACAGTTCAAATAATAATAATAATAATAATAATAATAATAATAATAATAATAATAATAATAATAATAA
>CM021731.1:187869459-187886831 GCA_011075105.1 Heteronetta atricapilla
AATAATAATAATAATAATAATAATAATAATAATAATAATAATAATAACTAAATAAAAATAAACTTTTTATTTTCTTTTTATTTTCTTTATACTTTTAGAAATGATTAGTTTTTTTACATTTTGTTTTTTTTTGTTGTTGTTGTTGTTTCTTTTATACTTTTAGAAACTTTTCATTTTAGGTACTGAGTTTTGGAAAACCTGTTTTAAGCTAACAGAGGATATAATGCAACGACGTAAAAGTAAAGTGTGCACACATATTGATGGCAACCATGCAGACTGTTTGCCCAACTTCGCCTATCTGAAAACCAGACAAATAGACTAAGTAAGTCATTTGGGTTTCCTCTACAGTGAAACGTGAGCAACAGACACCTTCAGAGTGCAATGCCCTTTGTCAAGGGAAATGATTCACGCACCAGAGGTGCCTGACTTCATAGAGAGAAAATCTGAGCATTCAGTGACTACAGCTGAAGTGAAATGAATCCCATTGCAAAGTGAAATATAAGCAATTTGCAGTGGGAGACTTTAGCTAAAAAGAAGATTGGTTTTCAGAGGGAAGAAAAAATGATTTTTATTTAGATAGATCCAGTTTGTCTGCATTAAGCTTTCATCTATTTCTTTAAACTGAGTTTCAAGGAAAATTACACTCCAAATTTTGGTAAGTAAAATGTTTATCTTTCAGAAATGAGTGATTTTATTTGCTTTCCTACATGAAAACAAATGTGAAAATCCCTAGCAGAATAAAGCTTTGACTAATGTGATAGCAAATCCATCAGCATAACTTCACACAAAATAACTCCTGGAAAGGACAAAGACTGCCAGAAACATTCCCTCCCACACCATGCAGCTCTTATAGACTGTTTTGCAGGAACTGGAGTGACAAGGTGAAATACCAAATTCTCCAAAACAACACTATGAAATCAAACATATAACTTCTGATTATTTCAGTGTCAGAAAACCATCAAATCAGACCTGGAGCTATATAGCAACATATGCTTTAGACATCATTTGCTTTTCTGTCTGTGTCTGCCTGCAAGGGAAGGAAGGAAAGTAATGAAGATGGATTAGAGGAGAGCAGAAGGGGAGAAGTATTTCTCTCATATCACATTTAGAAGAGGTGAAAATAACCCTGTACTATCTTTAGAAAATATTTTCTGTATTCTCTTTCCTTAACTGGAAGATACAGAACTGAACATCTCCCTGTCTGGACCCTCCCTCCTGCAGTACCTCAAGATTTTGCAGTGTATTTACCTTCACTGCATCCCTCTTAATATAGGAAAGTGTTATTATCCTTTTCTTTCTTTTTTTTTTTTTTATTTTTTTTTTAATGGAGAACTGAGACACAGGAAAGATTTAAGTATCTCCCCAAACTAAAAATAAAAATAAATAATTAAAAAAAAACTGACATTAAGCCAAGAGTTGAGCCCTGTTGTATCATAAGCCAGTAACCTACTCTTTACACCATTGTTCATATTCATCTTGCCCTAACCTGAATCATATAGCCAGTAAATTGTGCCTGTTCTTCTGCCAGGGACTCCAGTAATGCTTTGCATAGTTATTGTCACTAGTCCAACGGTCTGCAGACAACACTTTGTAGATATTACTTCTCATGTTGGTAAAGCTGCACCTCTGACCAGAGTGGGCTTAATACCTAATATAGAGCAGCTCAGGAATTTTTCCATGAAACTTTGGGAAAAGATGATTTGTTATAACCAAAATTTTCCATAGTCACTTGCCACGTTCAACAAAAAGTTTTCTGCAAAAAAAAGTTTGTGAACCTTAGGAAGGAACTGCCTTTCAGAGAGATTGTTTGGTTCACAGGCTGCTGCCAAGGGCACTCTCCCAGGGTGCAATAAGCTGGAATAAGCCAGAACAGGTTTGGGTCCCTGTTCCGCCCATATAGAATAAGTAGGTTTTTCAACTCCCATGAGTTGCTGGCAGCTTTGGCATGAGGGTCTCTTGCTTCTGAGTAAAAATTCTGATAGGTTTCAGGGTCATCAACAGAAAAACAGGAAATGTTTCTAAACCCTCAAAACTAATTAGAGGATGGACAAAGTGGTGGCTAAAAAACTTCCTTAACTTTGCCTCCACAATGAGGGTTTAATTCAGATCTGTAAGGCATTTGACCCAACGGATTTAAGTAGCTCCTTTTCTGGGAGAATAAAGGTGTTGGTAAAGATATCCCACTATCTATTCAATTTATGCCCCATTTTGCTGAAAAAGCCCTGATCTTTCAATTGTCTGTACTGCGTATATGATAGCCTGCTCCCGGACTGCAGTCTGCAGGAACTAACTGGTTCTTTTGGCAAGAAACCCAGGCAGGGAACAGCAATGACTTTGCACACAACCAGCAGTATGGGTGTAGCTGTGCCAAGTTCCTCTCTCACTGCACAGTGCAGAAGGACCCAGTCCTCTAGCGTTACCTCAACAAGACTCACCTTGTGCTCTGATGTCACAACTTCAGCAGCATGCTGTCAAACCACAAGTTCAGCTACCAAGCTTATTGATTCCAAACAAACACACACACACACAAAGAAAAAATAAATTAAAAAAAAATAAAAAAAGAACCCAAGACTTCTCAGGGCAGAGAAGCAGAGAAAGGGATCTGGGTTCCAGTGCTGATTCAGCCACTTTATTGGGTAGTCTGTAAAGGAGCATAAATATACTCATTAATGGTATTCCTATCAGAAGTCAGAGGATGGACAGTCAGAGATGAGGGCTCAGCTCCCTGCTCTGTTGCAGACTCCATGCATGATCTCTCCTCAGCTGTAATGCATATACATTCTTCCACTCACATTGACAACTTCCCTGTTCAGCTTCAAGCAATGCATGGGGTTCAAGCTACCTTGAAGGGTACCTTCAGCTGCTGCTGGTGTCCAAACCATGAGGAGCAAGCATGAATTCAGGACCTGAGTCTGCAAATGGGTAGTCTAAAGTTTTCTCAGACAAACGAGGATTTCAGCCTTTGAGGGTTTTTGTCCTGAAATCAATTCCTCCCTTTGGAAGGAGTGCAGCATATGAAAGAATGGGGAGAGCTGTTTGGGGTTTTTGCATGTGGATTGTTTTATATGAACTAGTTCTGACTCCCCATGAAGCAACACAGACACGACAGACATGCAGTTTATCAGCCACGCCCGTGATAATGAAAGAGGAGTTGTTAATTGAAACTAAGAGATTTAGGAAAATGTTAATACCCTCAAAAGATTTGTATCTGGCCTTCACTGTTCTAGTTAGGGAGGTAGTGTGGAGCAGTATTCCAGTTAAAGCAGTGGAAGTAGATGTACCAATGTAAATGTATATATTAGAACATAGCGATAGGGTTAACACACAACTGCATTGGCCAAGTATTTCAGTCACGAAAGTTGAGCTGCTGAAAAGGTAGCTTAAATTTCTGCCCTGTTTTCTCCTCAACAGCCAAAATTAGCTAAATTCTGTGGCAAAATTGTTCACTCTTTCTTTTCCGATCAGTCTTGGTTGCCTTGAACCATGAGGTGCCCTGCCTGTTATTGTGTCAGCATCCTACAGAGGACTTGATTGAAAGTTGATTGAAAAAGATGAAACCAAGTTGATCTCGCTCTGGAAGGGTATGAGGACAAGCACAGAACTGCAGCAGCTGGGAGACCAAAGGCCCTCCCCTTCTCCCTACTCCATTAATACTGATCTCTGAGAATACTCCATGACCTGGGTGATACATCCTCACTCCCTTATTTACTGTATGGCTACATCTCCCCGCAGGTTAGTATCACAGAATCACAGAATTTCTAGGTTGGAAGAGACCTCAAGATCATCGAGTCCAACCTCTAACCTAACACTAAAAGTCCCAACTAAACCATATCACTAAGTATCGCTAGTATACAGCATCTTAACAGCCTGGGGGAAGGTTCTGTATTCCCCTCACTGCATTAAAGAAATCTTGAAATCAGTGGCACGGGTTTTAGAGGCAGAAAGAGTCCAGAATGGGTCAAGTCCTCCAATATATGCTTCAATGCACAACCCACTAACAAGAATAGGCTCCATATCACCTAAAGTCAGCAAATGTGAAACATCCATCTCTGAATCTCCATATTTTATAGTTACTTATAAATACCCAAGTCATTTGGATTAGCAGAATAAAAAAAAAAAAAAAAAAAAAAAATCTTAAATGGTAAATAGACAGTAACTTCTGTCTCCAAAAAAAAAAATAGAAAAAAAATTCATAAATACATTCCCAGATATCCAAAATGTAATAGATTCCTGAGATTCTCTCAGAAAGGAGTATTACACAATCCAGAAGTATTATACTATCCAGAAGTACTGATATTCAGCCTATATCCTGTCTCAAAAATGTTTGCTGAAGCCATTTCCAAAAACAGTTCTGCCGCAGCCATAACACTGTGGACATCTACAGTCCTGTAGTTCACACAAATACGACTAAACTGGACAGCAGCCCTCAGTACCACACACATGCCTTGTGCACAGCTCCCTTCTTTTGGAGAAAGTGCAGATCACTTATAACATGGGATGAAGATATAATTTTATTTTATTTTTTCCTGTGTCAGGTTGGTCTTTTCCAGGGTCTTGTGAATCAAATGTCAAAGATTTCTATTTAGATGAAGAAATTCTTTTTTACCCTCCTCCCAGTAAGATACTGGGAGAATACTAGCCTTCTTATTTTTCTCATTTTACTGTCTTCTTCCTTTACATCAAATTTCCAATTTGACAACTGTAAAACTGAGTGAGGCACAGACCCAGAAGAAAGGGATTTATCATGCCTTCTGTACAGAAGTGTCATTCAAATATAGTGCAGACTGTGATCTCAAACTCTGAAGGTCAGTCTTTAAATAACCAGGTCTTTTGGGATCTAACCTATTCAGGAGCATTGTAGCTTTCACTGGTCTTTTTTGTCCAAATTCAGTTCTCTGGAGACAGAGCTGTGTCCAAGAGTACATCAGTGGACCAGAGCTATTCTTAGAATAACGAGTCAAAATCTGCTTGTCTCAGTGCTCCTCATGTTGTCACCAAAACCAAGGACTGCAGCTGTGAATGCTGTTCCCATTGTGCAGTACTGCAGCACAGCTGGCATTTCATTCTCTACGCCCTATGATTTAGTCTAACCACGTTCAAGACAGGAGGAAATAGTATAATTCCCAGAGCCCTCCCATTCTCACAACACATAAGTGGCTGTCCTGCTTGGAACACTTGAAACACTGAAGGGGGTAAGTTACCATCCATTATCCTATTGCCCATAGAAATAGCTTCTTGTTAACCTTAACTTGGATGCTGCCAGGTCCTGAAAAAATCTGGGAAAGGGATATATCTGAAATGCATGTGCAGGAAATGGGAGGACAAAGACAGAAGGGGAATGGCAGGAAGAAATATCAGGTTCTGAGGTCATTGGAAGAAGTGGGAGCAGCAATTGAACAGCTCTAATGAACACAGGTCACTCATAAAGGACATCAGGGAACACAGCACGGTTTTATGAAATTCTCAGATTAGAGCAGAGAGATGTAGAAGAGACCAAGGGGTAGCAACATTTTGAAACGGGAGAGCGGGTTAATCTCCAGACCTTGTTTCCTCTCACAACATCACAGATGTACCTAAAGAGCAGTGTTGACAAGGTAAGTGCACCACAGCAAATGGATCAGCTATAATTATTCCTAGGCAGATTGTAGACTTAATTGCCCAGAAAATAATACCAAAACTCTCTGGATAGTTCACATCTTAATGCCTAATGCTGAATGTCCCTTGAACCTGAAGGTCATGCATGAAGTCAGCCAATTATGTTCAAGATGAGGAGGCTTTGGCTGCACTCCACAGCCTCTGGAAGACCCAGACAAAAAAAAAAAAAAAAAAAAAAAAAAAAAAAAAAAAAAAAGCCAGGCAACACAAAGACTGTAACATTACAAAGCAGAATTATTTGTTTTGTTGCTGTTACTAACACTTTGTCCATAACTTTTGGAAAAGTTACTGTTTTAGATGAACTTAGAGTTAATACACCTGCAACATATATCCCCAATGGCAAGGAGAGTCAATTTAGTCACTTGGCTGACTCTTCTGAAAAGATATCAATTTTTTCAAAAGGATGGCTTTGTAACCAATAAGTCCTTGGTGCCATGCTTAACATGCTTTCTTTGTAAAGTCAGACCCTGATTTCTAGTTTGTTCATAAATATACAGTGAAATGGAACATACATAGTCTATGTAATCTACAGTCCATTGAAGTCATTGGAAAAACTCCTAATGACTTCCGCCAGCTATGGAAGGGGCCCAGCATTTTCCCAGTGGGACCTTCCAAGGCTTTGAGCTTCCAATATTGTCACCATGTTCCAGCCACTACCAGAGAGAATATGAAGGTAACCCCAGAAGATATGTTATTTTTATTGTTGCCACATTGAGAAAGGAAAACTTAAAAAAGAAACCTGCCAGAAATATACTGTGCAAAATTGTAGGTCTAGTCCACACAGAAAGATTTCAGAGTGTTTTCTTGCCCTTCATTCGAGGCCAAGACTTACTCAGCAGTTCTCAATGCTGTTAAACTATCAAAACTTAAAGCTTTACATCATTTTCAAAGGAATTAATCAAAACATTTCATATTTTTAAAAGCACAAAAATAGTCACAGTTGTTCCCATGCTTCATCTGGGTCTTCAAGGACAATGAGAAGATAACCATCATTATAGCCATACTAATTACAGCAGAAAATAATGAGCAAGGAAAGAGATAACTTACTCAGGGCTGTAGACAAAGGTGAGAATTATCCCCTTGTTCCCTGACTCTCAGGCTAATGTGTTAACCACTGAATGACGGGGCTTTTTCTGTTGTTGTTGTTTGTTTGTTTGTTTTCCACAAAACTTTCATTTTAAATTCTCTGTGTGCTTTAAAAGTACACAAAATATCTATAAAATCATAAAGAATAAAGCAAGTGTCAAGGTTTCGAGAAGGGCACCTCAAAGCATTTTTATTATCTCAGAGGGGAAGCATTCTTGATGTCAAACAAGTGAGCTTTCTGTTGCCAGTGGATTTATTTTGACCATATTTGAAACAGAAGGTTTTTGCTGTGGTTACAAACTCAGAAGTATTCCAGTGGCTTGTAATAAACTGCAAATAGTCCCTCAATTCTACAATCTAATGTTGTACTATGACATTGACAAATGTTAAACCAAAGCAGAAATTAAACACTGTTCTTTATAAACCAGCTCTCAAACCTCCTAGCAGTGGCACTTCAATAGTAAAAACAACATAATCCAACACAGAGGGTCAATGCAAAGCAAGGTCACTGTGGAGAGCCCCACACTTTCCCATTGCAGCAGAGTGAAACTCCCTGTTCCTCCTGCCCATTCAGGATTTCTCAGCCACAGCCATAAGCCACTCACTTAGCTGTGTGCCAGGACTGTGCAGCTGCAAAAGCAAGTGGAAAGCTCAGCCAAGAAGCTCTTCACAGGGCATTTAGACATACAATATTTTAGACTCTTGAGTGTGGTCTTTTCGACCAGACAAAACACAGAAACAGCCTTTGCATACTGTGGCCAGCAGCACAATCTGAAGGTTTCCTGGTACAGGAGATGATGAAAAGTAAAGCACTGCGAATGCCATCAGTGCATCATGACTCCTTTCTGATCATGATTGTTAACGTTACATATGAAGCATAGCTGAGGCCTGAAAAAGATCAGACCTACATTACGCCTTTTTATTCAGACGCATACAGAGAAACAAAAGAAAAAGAAGGTGGAAAAATTCTGCATGCTCATTTCTATGGCTATAAATGTCAGTCTGAGAAAGATCCTATTTTAGCTACATACTAGGGAAGAAATTTTGTAGCAGAACTTCCTGATTTTATAAATGAGACTAAATGAAGTTGTTTTTCAGTGTACTCAGCAAGTCAGAGGGATGTTCTGGTCTCACATTCCCTTTATCCAAGTTAGTTCAGTGTAGTCACTGTCCCAGTCCTTCTTATATAACTTCACTTAATGCCTGGTCTCTTTAGGAACTATTTGTATTCCCTAGTTCTTCTCCCTTCTTGAACTTAGAGTGAATTATTCTCCCATAATTTTTTTTTTGCCATATTTTTAGCCATCACATCCACCAGGAACAGAATTATTTGAAGCACATTTATAATTCTCCAGAAGAAATCCAATTCTCAACAAATAATCTGTGATAACGCTCACACTGCATGTGACATTAGACAATAGGGTCACATACCATAAATATGGAAAGCAGTTCCTCTCCTTGTGATAAACTGTCCTAACACATACTAACCATTATGGATAGATTGATTCTGAGGGCAGAAGATGAAAGAAGGGGTAAAGAATATTTCTGGACCTCATAAAACCGAGTAAGAATTTTTACTAATCCCAGTTTGTTCTTCTAATGTCAATGAAGCATAAGTGAGTGAAAGAACTTAAATGCAACCTATCCTTTCCTATAATCACCTTGAACCAGAAGACTTAGCTGCCCATGATACAGAATGTGGACTGAGGCCAGTATCTCCAAATAAGTTTTCCTGTTAAGTTCCTCAAATCCTATTTTAGGCAGTTAAATAAATTAGCTCTTTCTAGAGGTGCCAATTCCTGTGTATTCAAAGATAATAAATAATCAGCTCTATATTTTTTGTGAGAGAGAATTTTAAACTCCATAAGTATATTGACTTTATCCTCCCTAATGAGTTAGCATCAAAACAATCTTTCTCATAGAAGTGCCGCTGACTTCAGAGAACCTTTTAAGTCATCTGGCAGGAACATGACATGGTTCCCTAAAATTATTTGATTAAAACAAGCCAAGTGATAATAGATACCACATAATTTCCAATTCTGCTTATGATTCATAGTCCTCATCTTTTCATTTTTTTCCCGTAAGGAAGCCAAAGGTAGAGAAAGCCAAGATATTATTTCAATGATATAAGCGGATCTATCAGATCAGCAGCCAGAACACTCTGCTACAGACATACTGCCCACTGCTGATGCTAACAATAGGTATATTGGTCTGTGTTTCAAGTACAGAATTTACTGAAAACATGTCAGGCAATTTTTCAAAGGTCTGAGCATATAATATGCTAGGGGCTCTGAACCCCTTGCAGGTGTCCCATGGGATTGCTTATCTTTCTCCAAAACAAAACTTCTGCAACTTAATTCCCATACCACCTGTCATGGAGAGCTGTACATTATTTTGCAAGTTCAGCATAACAGTGAATATCAAAACTGAAGCAGCGGGGTCCAAAATTTTAAGACTTTTACCAGTGAGGATCACAAGAGTATTTTAAAATGAAAAAGTGACATCATTTTTCTTTCAGGTCAACAACTTTTCCTCTTTCTTTTGTTTGGTCTAGCAAATAGTCTTCATCTTTCTTATCTTCCTGCTCAGGGTCTGGAAAACAGGTATGGTACTTGTACCATTCCAGCTGCCATACGTAAATCTGGTGCTTCATACATAAATGCAGTGCTTATAAACACATCCATGTAATGCTGTCTCCACCTCCATTTTTCAACCTACTAATCTTCACGTGGTCAAGCAAAAATTATTGCTGAAATTTGTAATGCGAAACTAACATTCTTCAGGGTATCTCTGAAATGCTCAATATGTCTACATGATGGTTTTTCTGTCTTATTAGAGATGAAGAAATATTTATTACAGTTATGTGTTTCACCTCTTAAAGCCTATAAAAACAGACACATTTCTGTATAGTACAATTTTATATGGCAACATCTCATTTTCATATAACTTTGCAAATATAGAGTATATCTATCTATACATATATGTATGTGCACATATAAAAGCACGTAGACATATATAAAACCAGATAACTCAAGCTTGTGTCAAGACTGAGGGGCCTTAAAAGACAAATCTTCGTTCACCAGAAACACTTAAACTGGCCCTTTAAACTGCCTTGCCTGTAGCGTATGCATATGTATGTGTACAAAGATATTTTTTTATGTATGAATATATGTATATAGCATATATATATATACAATAATATATGCTATATGTATATGCATATGCACATGCAATTGTATATATATATGCAAAATATATGGGTTAATCTTACATATTATAAGTGCTTTTTAAATATTTAATATGTGACACATGCAGCTTTCCATTTGCATGAGCAGAGGCTTCTTTACAAACCCTGCTAAACTTAGTCCTTTCCCTGAGAAAACAGAAGAGTTCACAGAAGCCATGTAAACAGACCGTGGCACTAACACAACATGTTAACATAATGCCATGCTTATCTGATGTCACCATCCATCTACTTCTGTGTTTAATCTGTCAGCTCTTCAGGACAGAGTGTGTGTGAGTTTCCTGTGCCAAGTGCTCCGTGCAGTAAGTCTCTGCACCACCCCATTGTTGGCAGGCTCCGTGTTACACAGGAGCACTGTCTTCATTTTCCGCCAAGTGTCTACACGGGAGACACAAGATGGCATTCGCTCTTGTCCTATTACTCCCTAGAGACTCTCTTGCATTGTTAACCCACCAGAAAGATTAAGTTTCACGCAGCAATTTGCTTTTCCTAGGGCAGGCCTCTGTAATACATCTCTCAGCGGTATGAGGTTTGCTCATACCACCACCAGATCACATCTCAGTCAGCGAGTCAATGTTGCATTTGGCAAATACCATTTATTATCATTGTGCCTCTTTCTAGATGGCCCAAGTCCTGCTAACCCTGCTGACAGGAGGGAAGGGTAGGGTTTTTTTTGTTTGTCATGTTAGGGAGAAGGGGTTTCTACCCAAAGGAGAGGCCAAATTGCTTCAACCAGAAACCTCATGACTGTCCTGGCCACACAAGCATTTACTATGATGTCTGCTGCTAGTACAGGCTTATCCAAGTGGGAAAGTAGGAACATCTTCTTCTCATCTTTGCCTTTACATTGTGTAACTCTCAGATCTGCTTTGGTTTTTATTTCACCAAAACTGTCAATAACATGTTCAAGCACTGAATGCTACAAACTAAGGTGTTGGTGTGCCTTAGGGTATGTTTATCCCTGTAATATATGCTGAATATACTTCTGTCTCTTTTTATTATACAGGTTCAGCATTTTTTAACCTATTCCTTCATTCAAAAGAAATTAGGCCTAGGCACTGTAAAACTTTTTTTTTATGTTATTTACTGCCAATTGTCTCTGAAATAGTAGCTAAAATAAATATTTACGCCTGTCTGTTTAACAGCAATCTTGTGTATGTTCTATATTTCACCTGTATATGCAATGCTCAGAGACAGACATTGTCACTAAGGTCAGCTTCGTTGCATTGCAGGGTTTCGTGTATTTCTCATTAGGTTTAAAATAGCCTGTGGTACCACACACCATGATTTCCACTGAAAATACTGGCTCATAGCCTATGTACAAAGTACTTTTTTCCAGTGATGGATGAATATCAACTCTTCTCCTAAAAGAAAAAGTTAGCTGGCATCACACCAAATATAAAATGCTTAAAAGCAAGAAGAAAAATTAAATGGAAGAAAATGTGAAAAGAAAGGATGGAAAACAAGGGAAGAATACAGCTAGCTCTGATACAGCTGATTCCTAGGTCTCAGCTGAGGATTATCTGATTGTCTCAGGACTGTGCTGTGGGACATGGAGTGCTCCAGCTGTGTGTTTGCACAACAGGAGCCCATCTTACACCTCCTCCAGCACCTGGCACCCTGAGAGTGGGCAGAAGAGCTCGTGCTGCACTGACCCAACCATGACTCTGATCTTCCCACTTCAAAGGAGGAAGATTCCCGCAGAAAGCAGGCTGGGATTCCTACACTGTTTTTCACACAACAGATGAGCAGCGTTTGATAAACCAGAACATATAGCATAATTAGGCCTCAAACAGCATAGACTAATTACAAACGCAAAAATATGCACATTTCTAATGAGGGTGCTGGAGAGGGGCATGGGGAAAGGAACTGCAGGGAGTGCAGGCAATCCCAAGCAGCCGCAGCCACATTGCAGAGGTGCTGTGCCTGAAGATGTGGTGCTTCAGGTGATCGGGTACCATGGAGGAGCAAGAGAACTGAGATGCTTTCTCCTGCTTTCAGGAAAACTGAAAACTGTCCTGGACAGGGTCAGGAGAAGCTTAAAACATAATCTTATGATATCTAGGCACTGAAGCCACCAAGAACAGGCAAGGGGCAATGTTAGCCAGAACATCAGGCAGCACAGACAGAACCAGATCCAGCTCTACCTGCTAGCCTCCTTCCTTCATGTGCAGAAGATGGCAGAGGGTGTGCTGGTGAGGACACAGGCAAGACAGCTTCCATGCATTCTTTGTCAACAGAAAACACAACCTTCACAGGCCTGCTGTGGGTTTTCTAGACACACTGCAAAGCCCGTTAGCCCCTGGACATCAGAGTTTGGGTTCCGTGAAGTGCCCATAACATGTTCCAGCACAGCACAGAATAGGTGTGTTCAAGGTAGTTCATATCCACCAGCCTAGGTACTGGGCACAGCACAATGGCTTTCACTGTGGCTGTGCAGTCTGTGTCAAACTGCAGCACTGGATGTCAGCTCACGTGTAAGTTGTCATGGGGTGTCCAGACTAGGACAAGGACCCTCAAAACCATCCCAACACATCAACTGTAGAGGAAAAGAGGGAGGATGGAGAGGATCATCAGCAAAATTGGCCTGAAGAGAGGTTCATAAACATCACAGCATCACTGTGAATAGTTGCTCAGAGAGACTTATTCTGCCTTCAGGAAATCATAAAGGTCTCATGACCAACTATCTAGCATGAGGCATTGCTGCAATCCCCAGGGAACACCACCCTGTTTTACAGGGCTCGAGATGTTAACAGAAGGCTTTTCCCAGAATCCTTCACCACTTTCAAATGCAAAATTAAAGCTGACATTTCTGTTTGCACCCAGCATTCTCTTTCTTTGCCTTACCCCATAACTTGCTTTCCTGAAGCTCCATTCGCAGCCCATCCTGCAGATGCATTTCCTGCTCTGGAAGTGGCATAAATCCCATGCATGACTGTGCGGGTGATCTTACCTCCTGTTATGATCCACAGAAGTGGGTTTACCCACACAATGTGAGGAAAGAAATACAGAAAAAGCCACAGAGAAGATAGAGATCAAAGTTAGTGGTAGGATTACCAGATCTTGCAATTACCATATAGTTCTGGAATATATGGAGAAAGTAATATCCTGTGTTTTAATACAGGACACAGAATTTGAGACTATAATACAGGAAATCCCATATTACATGGCATGTCTGGCAACCATAATGCTATTCTAGGAAAAGCAAATTTTATGCTTGAGCGTGCCACAGAATTGTTCTATGATGCTGAGTAAGTCTCTCTGAGCAGATTTTCTGTTTTCCTCGATTTTGCACCCTTCCCATTGCCCTCAGGTTGCCTACATCTCTTCATTGCTAGGGCACCAGAAGGAAAAACAGCAGGAGCAGAGGATATTAGACCCTGCTATTAGATGCTGTGCCATAACTGTACGTGCTAACAGGAGGAGAAATTACAGGGAAAGTCATGTTTGTCTCCTGTAGCCTTGGGACAGAGGATGCCCAGTGCAGATGGCATCTCCAGAACCTTAAGTGCCAATTTCTGTCAGGTCACTGCTGAGCAAATAAGAACTAAGATTTCAAGAAAAGTATAACAGCCAAATCTGGGCATCTCCTTACAGACAGAAGGAAAAATGCACACCATTTCTGATAAAATTTCCAACAGACCTCAGGCAGAGGTCCCTATCTCATATGGAAAATACATGTGCTCAGGCCATTGAAATATGTAACTTAAAAATGTGGTCTTGTAATGGAAAATGTTAAACCAAAGAGAATTTTACTTGCCCTGCTTATAATTATATTAAAATATAGGCTTATGCAATACTTCATATTTGTACTTATGGCTGTGGTCAATTTTAAATCATTAGACTCTGTTTAGAAGGGGGGAAAGCTGCTGTATGAAGTAGTGAAGTAATTTACCCAAGATGCTGTGTGAGTCTGATGGCAAAACCAGACATAAAAATGAGAACTAGAATCCTGTGCTCAGGAAAGGAAAAGGAAATTTTGTCACTGACTTCCATGGGATCAACCTATCTATATGTAGTGACCCAATTAATAGCCCAGGCTCATTTGGCCTATCCATAAAAGACAGATGACTCTCACATGAACTGCTGAGGGTTTCCTTAGCAATATTCTTCAGTTTATGACAGATGGAAATAAAAAAAAAAAAAAATTTAAAAAAAAGTTTTTTTTTCTTTTTCCTTTTTCTTTCTTCTTTTTTTCTTTTTCTTTTTTCCTTTTTTCCTTTTTCTTTTTTCTTTTTTCTTTTTTTTTAACTGAAAGTACAGTCAAACTGGAATTCAATCAGCTCACTACATTTAGTGTACCTCTATTAAAAACACTGTCCCTCTGCAAAACAATTGTCCCTCTGTCAGTGTCCCTCTGCAAAAATATTTCTCCCTGTTTAAAGCTGGTTCTGACAACTTTAAATCAGAGGTACAATTAAGCTATTAATGAAGTATAAGTTGAAACCTTAAAAACAAGATTTTCCTGAATTTCCCTTTATTAAAGG
This sequence comes from Heteronetta atricapilla, assembly GCA_011075105.1. Lineage (NCBI taxonomy): Eukaryota > Metazoa > Chordata > Aves > Anseriformes > Anatidae > Heteronetta > Heteronetta atricapilla. Next base: position 187,883,932 of record CM021731.1, read on the forward strand.
GAATTTGCCATGTTTTCAATATATTGAAATATTTTTCTTGCATTTAGAGGGATAATAATCTTTATTTATGGAATTTGTATGAGGTTCTAAAAGAAATGCCCCATGCATAGGAAGTCCATATGGTATGGTTATTTTGGCATGGAACCATAAGGTTTTTCTGGTTTGATCTTTAACTTCTCCTGAGCCTATTAAATGACTGTTAAATTCTATTTCTAGCTAGTTATACTCCTGTGCTTGGTCAGAAGCTATTTCTCACAATGAGGAAAAAAAAAAAAAAAAAAAATCTAGTAATAACACATGATGGGCAGGTTGTGAAATACCTCTTTCTTCCTCTATTGGAACTTGCAGGTACCCCCAAAATACTTGTCAAATAAACCAAACCTGATAACTAAACCTGCCTAATATCTAAGTTCACACATGAATCTGATACATATGCAGAATAAAATGTTGAAGGATATAACCAAGATTGTTGCAAGATGAGTATTGTGTATGCCAAAAAACCTTTCACCATTTTTTTTTTTTTTTTAAAAAGAAAAAGACACCACCTCACCTCCTCTAGAGCACACAGACCTTTTTGATCTCTTCTATACTGCCTGTGTGAGAAGGCATAGGCCTCTGTATAGAGCTCTGGGAAGTGCTATACTGAAATACCTGGTTATCTGCCATCTGCCCCCAGTGCCAGGGACATGCCCTGAAAGAATGGACAGTTGGCACAAGGCTGCCCTCCTGCAACATCACTAACTTGGCCTAACTGCCAAGAGGGTCATGAGGAATGCCTGAAGATCTGGTAAATGCTTTTACATGTATCCCTGAAAGAGGAACCTAATTATTACTTGATGCCACATGTCAGGAATACCACAGGCCTAGGTTAGCACTATACAAGGGTTAAAGAAGAGATCACAGTATGAAAAAATAGAATAGATATTAGGAGTGGCAAACTTACAGAAGCCTTATATCTGTCTCTCTCATAGAAGTATTTCTTGATATTGCTACAGATTTGTTAAAAATAATAATAATAAAAATCTTGCTAAAATATCAAGGCTGAGTTACTGTGTACTCAAACTTAAAATGACAAAATCAAGGAAAAATGTTCTCTCTTTCTTCTCCAAGTCATCATAATATAGAGAAGCAGTGCTCAGAAGAGAAGATTTCAGGAGAAAAGGGTTTATTGAGATGAATGTAGTTGACATTCTGAGGAAGAGAAAACCATTGCTGCTTTGGCAGAAAGATTTCTTACTCCATCTTTGCTGAAGAGACAAATTTGAATTATCATGGCCCAGAATAAAAACCTTTTGCAGCTTGTAATGTTTTAAGGAAAACCACTCCATCATCTCACACAACTAAGCTGACCTGCACTCTATGCATACCAAAGCCCTTTGTGAGTCTATGAAGATAATCTCCTTGACTGATTTTATTACAGGCAGAACATTCATTCAGGAAAGACATAATTGGCACACAGTGATCAAACTTTATAAAGCTATTTGCAGTGAAAGAAAAACTCCATATAGAAACTATGGGAAGATTATGTAAATAATTTATTTTAAGATGAGTCAGTTAATGTTATGGCTAAGATCAATGGAGAAAATATGATTCCAAAAAAAGCAAGATGACTAGAATCAAGGGAAATTGTATATTATTTTTTGTATGTATAAAATCAACAGTAATGCTGAGTAAAAATTGAGCTAATCATGATAATAATACAGCACATTTGGCAAATAGCATACCATATTTTGTAATGCTAAATGGCTATGCCACATTGCCTTTAATTGCTCATAGAAGATCATCAATTTTTTCAGGTTGGAGTGGACTTCAAAAGGTCTCTAGTCCAACCTTCCACCCAAAGCAGGATAAAGACTGAATTCTGACTAGACTGATCAGGACTTTGTCCAGGCCTTTGTAAACTTCCAAAGATTGAGATTTCTCAGCCTCACAAGGCAGCCTGTTCCAATGCCTGACTGTCCTCATGTCATATATTTTATCTCCTTATGTCCAGAATGCCTGCTTCTTTCAATTTCAGTTCAAATTTAACAAATCTTGTTTCTCCTTTCATGCACCACTGTAAAGAGCCCAACTTTGCCTCCTCAGTGATCTTTCTGTAGGTGCTTGGGGCTACTGTCAGGACCCTCTAAAGCTACTTCTGCTCCAGGTTGAACAAGTTCAGCTCCCCCAGCCTCCCATCACAAGGCAATTGCTCCAAGACCCAAACAGGTAATAAGATGAGCATCTTAGGTGAAATCCTAAATGCCTTTTCCTGTGCCTTCAGGATACAGGACTACTTTTAAAATGGATTGATATGGCTTATGCATCTCAATATACATATGTAGTCTGCAGGCTTTTTAATTTTTCAGTAAAACAGTAAATTATTTTAAGAAACTAAACCACATAGCCCCTATCAAGATTAATTACATCACTGCTTTGCCTATCTTCTTGTTTTCATAACTGTTTTGATCATCACCATGCCAGTGGTGCTGCACTGGATACAAGACCCAAAAAAAATCCATGAGATTTCACTTTCCTACCTCCAGGTACAAAATGCATAACAGAAGTACTTATGCAGACAAACATTAATTTCAAACATGGAAAGCAATATCTCTGTATGACATTATTTTTCTCCTGCAGATGGTATGGAATATGAAGTATCAGTATCTTACCCAAAATGCAAGTAAATAATTTAATCTGTAGAAAAGTTCTTGTTACAGTAACAAAAGGTTTTACAGGCATTTGCTGCAATCACATTAGCTAGTCCTTTCACATCTATACAGTACTGTTTCCAATCTGCAGCAACTTGCAGTAGCTTGCAGTTATACTTTAGTATCATTGTATGCAGAAAGCTGGTGCAATTTAGGGTGGAAGAAAGCAAGACCCAGCTTCTCTTTCCATAACAATATATATATATATAT
>CM021731.1:187887231-187905069 GCA_011075105.1 Heteronetta atricapilla
CCTAGCCAGAGAAAAGCTTTCCTAATGTCCAAAAGTTTCCAGCTGTATGAAAGAGACATATCCACAGAAACAGCATCATTTTCTCACATATTCTGTTCAGCATGTCATAGTTTATCAAAAGTAAAAGATAAGCTAACATCCCCAATGAATTTCTCTCAAAAACAATGAGAAATCCTGACCACAACTGTCATGTTTCACCGAAACATTCAAAAATAGGTATAGGCAGTTTCCTCTGTTCACAGTAAGAGCAGTCTGAATCAAAGTGGTTTCTTTTACTATAAAATAACTTTTAAAAGAGTAAGAAATGTCTCTTCAGAAATGTTTTTCTCCAGTCCATTTGGCTTTTTGCAAAAGGCTGACTCCATAAAGACCAGCATTATGTCATAGTTGTGTCTGATGGCCAAGTCTGCACTGTATACAAGGTGTTTTGGACACAGCTTTTCTTCTCATCCTCATTTAAAGTGGAATCTCATTATAGTTTATGATCTGTGATTTACAAGTTTGAATTGAGTTAGCATCAATTTCAGTGTATCATTTCTGATCCAGTCTAGGTACTCTGGTTCATGTAAGTCTCTGCTGACACGGGGCCAAGGTATGCAATCATTCGTTACCTATGCCATTGCCCTGTTGATTGATTACTAAGAAAGAAGTTGGCTCCTAGGATCTTAAAGAGATCCTTTGTGTCAGGGCCAGAGGCTTCCTGGGGGCCAAGAGCTGTGGGGGCTCCTCATGGCCACGGGGCAGGGCCTGGCAGCCAAGGCCTGTCCCACTGCCCCAGCCAGGAGAAGGGCAGCCAGGAGCAGCCCCATCCCTGCATATCAGCACCTCCCTGGATCAGCGGAGCCCATGGCCAGGCAAGGCAGGGCCGTAGGGATCTGGAGTCCTGTCCTGCTGTGGCCTTGCTGAGCCTGGAGCTGACAGCCCAGGGCTGAAATGGAGCCCTGAGCTCTGGGCAGGCAGAGGGGAGCCCTGTGAGGCCATCAGGGCCATTAGTGCCTGTGGTGCCCTCTGGGCCCTGATGCTCTGATACCATCAGACAAGCGTGTCCATAATTCAGTTACTTGTTTTTTCTTTTTTAATAACACCTCTCAGGAGTACAGGAATTACAAAAGTCCCATTGTGTTGCCAAAAGCAATGTTCTAAGTGATGAAAGGACATGGTGTCTGACACTGGAGTTGTAACCAATTTTCAGATGTTTGATATTGTTTTCTTGAACTTAACCTACCACACTTGCTGGCTGCTCCTATGCCTGAACTACATAATCCATGGCTGATAGTGGACTTCCCTTGATAATTCTTAGATGAAAAGCCCTTTGCCTACATCTTACTTGGGCTTTTTCTTCCCTGTGTCACACCTATAAGATATATACTTTTTTTCCATCCTATCTTTTGCATGTCCCCCAGAAAAAGCCCATGACAGCCACATGAGCTGCTCCTCACTGGTGTACCAGCAGCACAGCACATTTCCCAGAAACACCATCATTAGGCTGGCCCTTTCTTCAGTTTTGTACAGAATATGTTCAGAGTGAAAAAGGAAATCAAAAATAGAGGCTTTTTACTCTCCAAGGATTTAGAATCATAGAATCATTAAGGTTGGAAAAGACCTTCAAGATCATCTGGTCCAACCATCACCCTACTACCAATGTCATCTCTCCTGCACTGGAGGTGCTTCTGCTATGATACTGCAGAGCTGATACAACAGATCTAATGGCCCCTCAACCATCTCAGTTCTGCAGGAAATACAGCAGAAAACTCTTCAGAACTGTCACCAGGCTACTTCCATTTTCACCAAGATGTGGACTTTCTAGAGAAGAATTAACATACCCCACTGTCCATTTATTCTTTGCTTAACCAGAACCAAAAGATAACATTTCCTTTTCTGTACTACACTAGAGAGCAGTCCTAACAGCTGAGTCTTGCGATGTGTATTACTACACTATAACCCACAGTAGTTATCCATATGAATCCAAATAGCTGTGAATAGTGTCTTTTCCCCAGTCAGATATCTCTTGATTAAAACTAAACCCTAAAGGGGTGGAATAGAATAATTTCCATCCTAGCTATTCAGCCAAAATGCAAGATAAAGGATTAATAGATTCACCAGGAAATGCATTCTTCCATAGACCAGAGCTATCCTGTACTTACAGCTAAGCTCCCCTCTAAGATGTTAAAAATGCAAACAGAACTAAATCCTAGCAGAACAGAAAGAAGTAAAAGTCCCAACAATATTTAACTACACTGACCATAATAACTGGATACATGCTTCTGAATGACCACAAGAGGCAATCATTAATCACTGAAGAAAACAAGGGAACATGACTTAACATCAAGATAAAGGAAGAAGAATGGAATGTTCTATGGAAGAATGCAGTAAAAATGCCTCAAAATATCAGAATAAAAAAAAATACGGAGCCTAATTTCTCATTCTTGCATGCACTGATGTGAAGCAGGAATAAGTCTGTTGGGCCAGTGAGTTGGCCAGTCACTACACACAGGTTGTGAGTGAATAAAACTGGGCTGGTACTACATGCACAAGTTCACCTATTTGTCAGCATTACAAACATTGGATAATGGTACTGCCAAGCTCTGGCATTTTGTTGTGATAGAGAGGGGTGAGAAGAGGATTTGGTTTAAACTTTTCAAAACTATACCATTCTTATTAAACTTTTACAAAATAAGAAGTGGTAGTTTTGGTCTGGCAAGTACCTCAGTTGACTGTTACATACACAAAACCACAAATGTTTTTATCTATGTCCCAGTTTACCCAAATCCTTAATTTCAGGGGAATTTGATATGTATGACTTTGTCTTTTGGTTTTATTTTTATGTAATCTGTAGCACTCAAACCCATAATATGCATAAGCAACAGTTCTTATACAGTGACCTTTCAAATTAAAAAGATCTCTTCATGTATCTATACTCCAGAATTTCATCCCACTGAAGTTCAAGTCAGTTTTGGGGTCCAAAACCATCCCCACCAACTAAGCATACAGAAGTACAAGCTCTTGCAGAATTTCAGGGCTCAGGATTTGACTATTACTCCATGAAAACCTCCACTTTTTCCTTGCTTCTACAGAAACTCCTTTTCCTCGTAGTGTCACTGGGATGAGATCTTGTAGCAGATGAGAAAGGAGTAGTTTGGATTAAGTCAGTACTGCATTCTAAATCATGTAGTTACCTTCCATGCATACAGTTACCTGCATCTGTTACCTTCCATGTACACCTCTTGCGTGTAATAAACTGAGTGAGAAGACCATTAGATCTGCTAGACCTCTTACATTTCATAGGTCCCACATAATCTGGTTTTATCTGATCTTCACCTTTTGCTGAAGGTCCTTGTCACCCATTTTGAACGTGGAAATGCCAAGATTACACATGATATGCAATTAGTTGTCTCTGCTAACACATACAGAAGTAAATTCACCTCCTTTTTCCCATTTAATCACCATTTCACTATCCATATAAGGAAACACGCTATACCTTTTCATCATATCACAGGGAAAACAGCTGTTTTTCAGGCACTTCATTGGTCTGGCCCATAAAACTTTGTCAGATTTGCAGCCTACTAGGATGTAGTCTTCTTTCTGCAGGTAGTACTTGCCCTTTTTATTCCCTTACTTTTAACTGTGTCACAGCACTTTTCCTGGTTAAATTTACTAGTGGATTCAGTCCCTGTTGTGTGACTTTAATCTGCAGTAATTAAGACTCCTGCATCTTTGTAGCACTTGTAAAATTTATCAGGATTTTGGAGTCCTGACTAATGTCCATTGTATTAGTGACAGATAACAGATTTCAATGCAACATGATGACTTATTCAGTGGTCCAACATCCTACATAAAAGCACAGACCATGAAATCTCACCCAATAATTGCTGAATAAAACCCCAAATTTCAGTTTTATTTTTCTTCAAAATATAATCCCAGTTTAAAGCTCTCAATGAGCCAACAGTTGCCATATCCTTTGCTGAGTTGTTCCAATGTCAGGCACATGCTGTTCAACTCATATTTTGTTAGGCTCATGCTAAAAATATGTGTCTGACCACCATTTTGAATTTGCCTATCTTGATGTCTAAGCTGTTTGACATTATAATTCTATGGTCAGTGTGTACCTTTATGTTTCATTTTACAAATGCCGTGCAATTCATCATCAGTGATGAGCATATAAGGGCCATAAACGAACACAGAATAGAGAAGGAGAATATAGTTCACTGTAATGACTATTGTTGATAGAAACACTGCTGAAAGGAAAAAAATTAATATGCACTTAGCATAATATAAAATCATAAGTCTAGGCAAAGGCCAATTTTCTTTTTTGTCTTGCATTTAAGCCAAAGTTCTGTAGCTCAATTTGCAGAAAGCAGGATGTGTGTTTATAACAGTAAAGAAAAAATTATTTCCCTTTCTTCTTTTTTTAAGCTGCATATAATGGTGCTTGCTTTTTAGGGTATTTTTAAACAAAACAAAACAAAACAAAACAAAACAAAGTCTGAGATTTGGAAATATAAGCGCATGTTTCTTAATTTAGTGTTTCAGTGTCAAGCCAAAAGAGTGGTCACTATATTGTGAAAATATTCCTGCAAAACAGAAGTAAATGGAAGTTTTGTCTTTGATTTACATGTGTGCAGGATCAGACTCTGAGTGTAAAATTAAGACAGCAGTTGCTATTCCAGATCAACCAGGAAAAGAAAGATCTGAAATTAGAGGCTGGAAACCTAACCATTCTGGCACTTTGACATCAATACATCAACTAGAAAGAAATGTTATACCAGCTTACTGAAAAAAAAACGTATCGACTAAAGCCCTGATTCAGGATGCATTTATTTTAGCTCATTATTTAAGCACATGCTTAATTTGAAACACAAGCCACAAGTTCTGTAGGCTCTGATAGGATTTAAGTGTCACTTAAAACCCAATTTGGAATAAGGTTCTGACTCAGAACAAAAACTTGAAAGAGAAGCAAGTCTTTGCTACAAAAATAGTTTACGAGTTGTCCTGCCTTGACCATGGCAATCAGAAAGATAAGGGGAGATTTCAAATTATTACTGTTAAAGATACAAATGCTTACTTAAACCACAAGCAACAATAAATAAGGTCTGAAGCATGTGACAGATGACATAAAAATAGAGCTTTGACAAAGATTTCACAGACATGCCCCCACCAGACTCAAAGCAGTTTTCTTCTCTGGCTGTACTTATCTTGCAAGTCTCCCCTCATGTACAAACACACCCACCTCCCACTGAGATCCTTGGAAAGCCAGTATATGGAGTATTTCCAGGCTTTGGTTTCTTGATGCATTGCTAACAGGGAAGAGCTATTTACAAAAGGAGGTTTTACCCCAAGGAAGAGTGAGCTGCAAAGATGGGTAGATGTGTGTGCAGCATGAGGACGTACTGGTAGGCTGCAGATAACCAGTGCAGGGGACCAGGCTGGAGGGTGTGTGGGCAGTACACATGGGATTTTTGGATTCAAGCCTGAGGAGGTATAGGCAGCAGAAGGAACTGCCTTGAGAAACAGCAGCAAGGAGTAGAGGTTTGAAGATACGACTTATAACAGTAAGGGGAGGAGTTGGCTCTGATTTTAGCAGCTAGCTATCCCAGTCCTCCCTACACTGAGTGTCCTCAGTCAAAACAGACATATTTACTTTATTATGTTTCAGGAGGTGTTTTTCATGGAGGTGTTTACTTTTGCTTCACTCCAGCCATGAAACAAGGCATTAAATCATGTAATTAAGAAAGTATTGACTCCCCATGAAGACCCATTTTACACTGCCAATTTATATTAAAGACCTTTCCTATAGACACCAATCAGTATCATATTTTGAGGAAATAGAATGGAATTATGAGAAATAGAAATATTATGATCAATTTCAAATTACTTAAGTATAACTATATGCCATTACTATACCATCTGTGTAGTCTATGTTTCTTGTCCTGTTCTTAAAAAAAGTATATCTTTCACTAGATCTCTTATAAAACTTTCATTATAAGAATAAGGGGATGCTGAACCTCTTATTAGAATCAAAGTTATAATTCAGTGGTCTTGCCTTTTCTCTGGAATATTTCAGATGACTTCACAGTAAGGGTTTGTGACTGTGGAAGTGGATGAGACCATCATTTCAAGGAAAAAGACAAAATTTAAAAAAAAAAAAAAAAAGTGATTGGAAACTCATTAAACTCAAGTATATCTGCGATATATACAGCTGTGCTTTGTGCTGCAGTAATAAATCATGCGTAAATAATAAACATTGAAATGAAATTTGTATTTATCAGATAATACTTTCTCATTGTCACTGACTGAAATAGTAATTTTGTTTAGCAAATTTTACTGATGCCTGTTGTGGATTAACCCTGGTAGACACCTAAGCCCCACACATCCTCTTGTTGACTCCATCCCAGCAGAATGGGGAAGAGAATTGGAAAGGCAAAAGTGAGAAAACTAAAACATTGGTGTGTTATCAACTCTGTTTTGGTTACAAATCCAAAATATAGAAACATAGAAGCTACTATGAAGAAAATTAACTCTATCACAGCCAGAAATAGTCCAAAACCAAATATTTCCATAGTGCAGCTTTTAATTATCAAGTCATGTGTTTCATTTTAAAATAATACAAAGATCCATCAGACTTTCTTCATTAGAAATACAGTGCATTTTCTGCCACTGTTTTGCATATTTAAATATTCACCTTCCAATAGTACGATCAAAATTATCCTGTGTGTTTTGTATGAATTGCTCTGAAAATTTTTCATTGTTCCATTGATTCAGATCCTCCTCCATGTAAACATCTTATCTTTTTTAAGTACCTATTCATTGCTGGCATGAATTGTACCTTGAGATTTCACTAGCTAATATTGTGGTTTAACTCTGGCAGGCAGCTCAGCACCACACAGCCACTCGTTCACTCTCCCCAGGTGGGATGTGGGAGAGAACTGGAAAGGTAACAGTATCTCTCATGGGTTGAGATGAAGAGTTTACCAGATAAAGCAAAAGCTGTGCATACAATCAAAGGAAACCAAGAAATTCAGTCACTGCTTCCGATCGGAGGCAGGTGTTCAGCCATGTCCAGGACATCAGGGCTCATCTTGTGTAACAGTTTCTTGGGAAGACAAACACCATCACTCCAAATGTCTCCCCCTTCCTACTTCTTTGCCCCAGCTGTTATTGCTGAGCATGATGCCACGTGGCATAAGATGTCCCTTTGGTTTGTTAGGGCCAGCTCCTGACTGTGTCCCCTCCCAGCTCCCTGTGCACCCACAACCTCTTCACTGTCAGGGCAGCACGAGGAGCTGAACAGTCCTTGGCCCTGTGTGAGCACTGCTCCACAGCAATTAAAACATTGGTGTGTTATCAACACCATTTTCATTAAAAATCAAAAGATAGCATCATACAAGCTTTAGAAGAAAGACAGAAATTAACTCTATCCTCTGTCTCAGCCAAAACCGTAACATTCTCCATCAGTTGGAAGTGTGATCCGTTCAGTTGGAGACACAGATGTTTATACTGGCTGAGAGTCCACCCTTCTCTGTACATGGAGATGGGGTGAGAAAACATACCCAATGCAGGAACAAGGATGTGATTTGCTATAGCCATTAATAGCAACGGTGATTCCTTTGACAGTATCTGGCAGGTTTCTGAGAGACAGATTCCTCCCTCCTGCCTAGAAAAGATTGTGTGCTGTTGTATTTCTCGTTGTATCAGAGGGGTGAAGTTCTTGATTACAGTCTCTTGATTACAGTCTTTAATCCCTGACAGCTGATTTTTGGATGAGTTGGACTAAGCCCACTGAGGCTTTTAAAGGCACAACCAAGACCCTCACCCCAACCTGCTGTGTCCCAGGAATCATACGTATGGAGTAGGGAAGGTGTGCTCCCAGAGGTTCATGATGAGGAAGAAACATGCTCCTATGTTTCAGGCTTTTTGTGGTCTGTTGAATTCATAAAGAGGAGGACCAGTGAACAGTTACTTGTAGCTTATACTCCTCACTTCTTAATTCAGGTTTTGGTTCTTTTGTTATTAGTAATTTGCATTGTCAGTAGTTATCTCAGTTTGATCTATAGGGAATTAGTGCACCACTACTTATTTTGCTGCCTTCTAGCATGCACTTCTCTACTGCAGCTGTAGTTGAAAGAAATATTCTATGAAGAGGGCAAAACTAAAATCTCCTCTCTCCTGCTAAACTGTTTGTGGATAAATTGCCAGTATACCAGCTTGTTGCCAGCATCAATAAATTTCTCCAACATGCATGAAATGCTCTGAATGTCCAACCTATTTAAGTAGAAAAAATAGGGGAGGAGGGATAAGAGGAAGAATGATAACAAAATTTGACAGTATTTAATGGGCAATGGTAGCATTTCTTAATGTGGATATAAGAACTTTATTTTCTGTCTGCTGTAGCCAGAGTCAAGCAGGGGTAAATACTGCAGTTTATATATCTGACGCTCAGCAATCTCCAGAAAATATTTGTTTGCTTCTAAATAAAGTAACACATTAGGTGACACATGCATTTTTGGAAAATACTTCTGAGATCAAAGGGACAGAGTAGCAGTGTAATAGGCTTTAATTAATGCTTTCAGTGCCAGTACAATTTTCAGACCTCTTGTTGTTTTTTTTTTTTTTTTTAAAAAAAAAAAAAAGTTAAAAAAAAATGGTTTGTCAATATTCGACAACCAACAGTCACTATCCATGACTCGACCATGGTCACTATCATGTCACTACTTTGTCTGAAAGTAGATCAACAGCCAATGTAAGCTGTACCCAAAATAAAGGTGAACAGTTACCCTTATGGCCATTCATAAAATCCAAGAATTAGCCCTGAATTTCTCTTTGCCCTGCAGAAAATTTTACTCTGTCCTCTTCAGCTTGTGGTGGTAACAGGGCAAACTAGCGTGTGACTCAGATAGAAATTTTTGTGAGAACCAACTTGTTTCTTCTTTGGGATATCACTGTATGTTCAGAAAAATAGAAGGTATAGTTTTTCCCATGGTGTTTTGGCACTACATCTTGTAGTCTCAGCTGCAAGTCATGAGTGTACAAGCAAATAGAAGTAGAAATTGGAAATAAAAAAAAAAAATGCTCACAGTTATAGACACTTTATCAAGCCTCAAGAAAGGATTTGATTAAAGTGAAGCATTTCTTTTGTTATCATTTTTATCATGTTTATTTCCTGCTCTCTTTTTGTGAGAACCTTGTATGCAATGGACCCATGGCTGCAGCTAGAAAGTCCTTTTGCTAAAGTTTGTTGCCAAACCAAGCTGCTCTGCTGAGGCTGACAGGCTTCTTGGAAAAGTGACCATGTTGACTTCTGGGGGGGGAGGTTTCTAAGATGGGAGGGAAAAGGAGAGAGAGCAAACAGAAATTTGATCTTTTTGATCCAAAACTATATTTTCCCTTTCAACTACTCTAAGAAAATGCTCAGAAGGTTTTGTTTTCATTCCAATATAGAATAAAAATCAATTCTGAAGCCTTCAAAGTTATCATGAAGTGGAACTGCTGTTCTCTAGCCAGCTCTAAATGCATCATTAATGGAATTGGTTTTGATCTCACTGCACAGGTGCTAAGTTGGCAAGGCTCCACTGTCATTAGTGAGTTACCCCAGGCTAACACCTGGCTGAAATGAGATTAAGGCCCACTGCCCTTAGACTTTCTCCAGTGCACTGCATATGTTAGAGTGCATACTGCCTCTCCCTTGTCTGCAAAGCAGAAACTGAATATATGTTCCATCTGCATGTCACCACCTAACGCGTACCTGAAGTCTAGATGTATAAGTAACCTGTCCCCTGAAAGAAAGTGCCAAATTTCCGATATAGTCAGTGGAGAAAAGTAGGTGTTTGTGAATACTTCCAGAGGGTGAATGTGTCTGTCTCTGCCTGGAAATTTTGCAAGCTTGCGGACTCTTTCCATTGACCCATGAGAGATCTCAGGCAGTAAACTTTAGGATGATTGGTTCAGTGAGTACCTAAGATTTAGTGAGATCTTGCTTTCAATGAATTGGACTACATCTACTACGAATTTGAAGGGATCAGTACCTTTGTATAATATCTTCTTTGTTAACACTACCATTAAAATTATCACTGAAGTGAACAGCATAAAAGCAGTATAAAAGGTTATAATTCTAAAGCCTGCTTAACTGCAGAAGTTTGTTTAAGCTTTGGATCTGTTTCAAAGCTTCTGTAATTCATGGTATCATGCCAATGTCCATATCTTTGCCTAGGGTGGATTACGCTGTTACTAAGTGGACATCAAGTTTAGTATAATGCTAAGTCTATCATTTATATCATGAATACTGGAAGAAAATCTCTCCAGCCAGAGAAGCACCAATTCAATGTTCTTTGTGTTTTATTTGATCCACAGAAGATCACATCTCAGAAAGATCAGTAGACTCAGTAATCAATAGCTATCTCCTGCTATACATTGTTTAATTCTTGACCATCATAAACCTTCCAGAATTATTTACACAGCAAAAAGAAAGGCTACTAGAAAAGGGGAGGTTTGAAAATGATAAAGGCCACCTCCTGAAGAATATGAAAAATCCTTTTATTACGTGGTTGCCTATAAGCCAAGTCCATCTGGTGCACAGTAGCTGCATGTTGCTTTTTGTCTTCAAGGAGCCAGGACTGTTGTGTAAAAAAATGCATGTGCATTGTCTGACCAGCCTGACTGCTGATGCTTGTAAAAGATATCCTCCATTAGCAAAGGATGGTGATTCCTCTGTCACTGTCTTCAATCACCGTAATTCATTATAAACATTTTCTTCTTCCCCAATATCATATATAAATTCATCCAACCCCTTCCAGTAGAACCGTCTACTTTCTTTCTGTCATCATCTCAGTTTTGGCCAGTATTGTCATTATGTAAACGGACATAAAATAAAAAAAGTTAAAAGAAAGCTAATTTTATACATTTAAGTGTAATCCACTACTAGTCTGTTTTACACAAGCACCAACGGTTTGGTAAATATGACATGTTGAAATATACTGAATTATAAAGACAAGCAGTAATATTGCTTATGTACTTGCTCTTTATTACCGTCTACCTGCAGTCAGCGTACTACTGGAAAATCAAGCTATTGCAGACTTTCATAAAGTGTACCCCAGAAAGGGGACAAATTGCAGTTCTATTCACAGTCTTAATTTCTGTATTTCATGACTTCTGAATATTTGATTCTGCGATCCTAACTTTTTCTTTTGTTTGTTTGTTTTGTTCTGCTTTATTTTGCGTGGGGTTTTTTGGTTGTTGTTCATTGGCTGGTTGGTGGTTAGTTGGTTGTTTTTGGTGTAAATCTAATTTGTTGACCATCTATGTAATCCTTCACATTCTTAAACACATGGGGTCCTCACCAGTCTGAGACTACAGCTCCATCACTCCTTTTCCTACTAATGTTAAGCTAACATCAGCAGGTTCAAGAAACAGTTTTCTACTGTGGCAGGCTGCATGTTTACCTGGCAGGGCAGACTGCTAGGTCTGCCGTACCACCACCATAGCATGTCCCTTCTTTCCCTGGGGAGGCTTCACTTGATAACAACAAAGCTCATGGCAGCAGCAGACAGACAGATTCCTGGGGCAGGATCCTGTTCTTTGTTTTTGATATTCTTGTTGCTACTGAAAACAGAAGCATGTAAATAAGTGAGGTTACACACCCACCAAGGGTGTGTAAAAGCAGTTTTTCTACTTGATATTATGCTGGAAAGGCATTTCAAGTGTGGTCCTACCAGGTTCTGTATTGTTTAGTCTATCTGATATTTTTGTTAATGATTTGGATAATGGAAAAGAGAGAAAATGTGTAGAATTGGCAGATGATGTCAAGTTGGAGGGAGCTGAAAGCTTTTAAGAGGTTAGAATAAGAATTCAAAATGACCTTGATAAATTGGAGGCATTGTCTAAAATTAACCAAATGAAATTCAGTAAAGACAAATGCAATGTGCTATGGTTAGGAAGGAGAAGTAAAATGCTAGTAAAACTAGGAGCAAATGAGCAGGCAACAACACCAGGAGGAAGGTTACAGTGCAGGGCAAACTGAATGTGCATTTATTATGTGAGGCTGATACAAATTCAAAAATAAAATAAAATAAAAAAGTTAATTTAATTCTGTGTCATACTGGAAGGAAAGAATGGGAAACATGAGAGGTAAATATTCTGCTTTACTGGTATTGGGTCCAGCTTGGGGCACTGCACACTAAAAATAATAAATTAAAAAAAAAAAAAATGGAAAACATCCAGAGGGGGAGTAATGAGAATGATAAGAGGTTTAGAAAACTGGAGCTATGAGGAAAGGTTGAAGGAATGGGGTTTGTTTAGTCTAGAAAAGAGAAGACTGAGCAGGGACATGATAACAGTCTTCCAATACATAAAAGGTTATTCTGAAGAGGACAGTGATCAGTTTTTCTTTATGTCCACTCACTATACTACAAGAAGCATTTAGCTTACTTCACTACAAGGAAGATTTAGTTAGATATTAGGAAAGTCTCTGTCACTCTAAGAAGAGTTAACTACTGGGACAGGCTACTTTAGGAGGCTGCAGAATAGCAGCAGAGGTTTTTAAATGAAGGTTAGACAAACATCTGTGACCTTGCGATTTTCAGGGGCTCCAAACCAAGCCAGATTTGAACAAATTTTCTCAGGGATAGCATAAGACACACCCCTGGCAGCAGTGCATGTTTCCTGACAGAGTCCTGGTCTCTGGTGCAAAGCAGGAAAATACTAGCAATTGCCAGCAAAACCAATTCAACTGTTTTCATGCAAACTGTTTTTATGTGAGCTCTTTCCCTTAGACCTGTTCTGATATACAGCTGAGGATGAAACTATACTCAGAGAAAGACTCCATCCCAGGCAAGCACCTGAGTAATTTCAGCCTAAATAGTTAATCTGGCAAATTATATGCAACCAAAAACAGGATCTTAAAATACAGAGGGTTAGGCAATCTTAATTATAGGTGGTGTTACCAAGCTCCACACATAATTTTTATTACAGTATCAACCCAAAGATCTGGCCAGGGTCATGATCCTGAGAACTCATCTAAGGACTGAGATGAAGGTGATTAAACAGGCATGTATGCAAATAACAGTCAACAAACTCACAACAACTCTTTATCAGAAGATTAGTAGACTGTCCTAACTCTTGGTAGGGTCAGTTCTTAGTCTTCATCTGGAAATAGGCTTTGTTCATAAGCTCAGTTCAAAAATCTTACTGATTTTTATTACTTTTCTTACACATTTCTCTTTGTCTCTTGATCTTACTGGATGATTTAGCTTGAGTTTCAAAGATTTTCTATATAAATTTAGGAGCTAGAAATACACCATTGAAAACAAAATAAGAAAAAAATTGGAAAAGGGGGGGGGGGGAAGAAAATAAAGAATAAAAAAGAAAGAAAGGAAAGAAAAAAGAAAGAAAGCTGAGACTTTCACCCAAGCACCTGCCCTAAGGAGTCAGGACTTCAAGCAAAGTGCTGTGAGACTCGAAATAACATCACGAGTGTTGGCAACCCTACTTAAGACTGTAATTTCCATTTCTTCTGAACCCCCTTTATACCAGAAAAGTCATCAAACTGTAAAGAATAGGCCCCTAATATGACGAGTAATCCAACACTTTCCCAGTAAAAAGTAAACTTCTCAGTAGTTTTGCTTATTTTCAAATGCAAAACCTGTGTGACAGTATCCTTGCCACATGTACAGTTGCAGCTGAAATTCCATTCCCAAGCTAAAGGAAGGCTGCTGTCAATAAAAAAATCACATAGGATCTTCCTTTAGATAGGGGGAAGGGGACTGTAATCAATGGAAGCATATCTCTATACACTAGAGAGAGGAAAAGGATGTCATTGTTTTACATACTAAATTAAAAAGAGTAAAATAAGATGGGAGTAGTAGAAAGATGTTGATTAAAGAGTAGAAAGAGTCTGAATACATGGAATGTGCTTCATTTTGTATGTTTGAACTCTGGCCATAAAAAGCCAGTAAGCATTGGAGAATTGTTAAAACTTGTCCCACGGCAAGACAGTAAACACAGGTAAGTGGATTCATCCTCTATGGAGGGACCAGTCCTGCTACAGCAGGTGCATACCTGCACAGGCACCCACAGGCATGGGCTCCTGGCTGTGCATTTCCAGCACACAGCTGGGACACAGGCAAGGTCTCTGCAAGGGACTGAAAGCCCGTTGCTTATTTCTGCAGGCTTCAGATCAGACACGAGGAAGACTACTTGCTTAAGCTGGGATAGTTTGCAAGGGAAGTGTTTTCAGATTAAATTTGGCCTTTCCCATTTACATGGATTTTGCCCAACATAAGAGAACCCAGTGCTAGGCAATATATGATGTCTTTCAGAGAAAGAGACTTCTGTTCGGACATCATACCATAATTTTGATACAAGCATTGCAGAGGTGGTTTCTCTGCCAGGCCACTCCCTTCCCCTAATGATATTCTTTTGTTATCAAGCCATCTTCTGAATGAATGTGTGAAATGAACTAAAATTTGTTTTTCAGTTGTCTTTGCAAAATATCCGATTAAAATACTGAGAACATTTGTTTTAATATAAACTTCTGTTCAGTGGGCATAAATCTTCAATCTGTCATCTGGACAAGGCCACATCAGCCAGAAGACTCATCCATCCACTTGTGTCTCCATAGTTATAGAGTAGGATGAGTTCAAGAATACTTCTACAGATGTCTGTGCCGAACCAGCACCCTTCCAGCACACCCTTTCCCATGGGAATCCAGCCATGGAGTCAGGTCATTTTACAATTTGAGCTTTTGATGCAATATGCTCAAGTATCTAAAGTGTTGATGCAGATGGATTAGGCAAGTATTTGATATTTTGATCTCAGAGTGAGAAAGGACTGACCATTTTGACTACAATTGAAAAAGTTTACTTCAACCACAAAGCATTTGCCTCTCCTGGAGGACCAGGTTTAGAGACAGGCTGAGGCACCTTAGTACCCAGTCATCCTTGAAAGAGATAAAAATTCTGATGTTTCTGTGGAAACACTTCATAGCAAAAGTTCTGGCACATGAGATAGACTTTATAGCACCTATAGTTGCTCTATAACTGGGCATGTAAAGAATTTTGTGTTTGTGCTTTAGCTTATTATACTCATCGGCTGCTGGGCCAGGAAATCCAAGACTTTTTACATATGTCTAGATGGAAAATAGCATAAAGCGAGTCTGGTACAGAGGATGATTCCAAAAGCTAGAAGGATCTAGTTACTTCTTAATTAAACATTTAAGTACCTAATTCTAGACATATAAATTTAAATCTTCACTAAGATATCAGGGTTTAAAATTCAAAAAAGTTTTAAATCAACATTTTAGGGAACATAAAGCTGAAATGTTCTCATCATTTTTGAACATATTCAAGTTTTCTAGGTCATGTATTACTTATCTCAAAAGGTAAATTTTCTTAGTGATCTCTTAACCCCTGA
Organism: Heteronetta atricapilla; assembly: GCA_011075105.1. Classification (NCBI taxonomy): domain Eukaryota; kingdom Metazoa; phylum Chordata; class Aves; order Anseriformes; family Anatidae; genus Heteronetta; species Heteronetta atricapilla. The sequence continues at coordinate 187,902,631 of CM021731.1, forward strand.
GGGGTTTATTTTAAGTATTCAATATCTAAGTAGAGTGTCCCAGTTGGCTAGAATAATATAATACCTTCCAGCTCTACATATGCTCCATTATTGCAAGCTATCAAATTGCTGCTAATTTTTTTAATATAACCACTATCTTTGCTTGGAGAGCAATTTTTCTTCTCTTCAGAAACAAAGACCTGTAAGTTTGCAAAATTTCATACCAGTCTTCTGGGATTATTTCTCAACTCAGTGTTGTTCTCCAGCTCCATGCTAATGTTCTGGGATTTGATCCTTTTGCACAGGGAACTAGGTCTAACTCCTGATAGCATGTAGCTGCATTTTACTTTTAAGGCCATGTGTCTGGCACTATATTAATGTTGTCTGATATCTAACAGCTATTTGGATCATAAAAAAATAGTTTTAGATTTAAGATGAAATTTATTTGGAAGCACCTGTTCCTGCTGTTGCAACACACCATGTTTTCATGTTACCAACAATACTTGCTTCAGAACCCACCCTTCTACTTGCATTTCAGTTGTGCAAGACTTTCAGAACATCTTGCATTGAGTTTTCTGTTTTGTATGTGATTTGTAGCCATGAAACCTTTCTAATGTTAAATAGCATCATGGTGTACAGGCAAATCTATATTCTAGAGACAAGCTATTCCAAAACAAATCCCACAAAGTCAGTAAAATCAGCTGATGTTCACTGAGATTCTTCAGTGCTTGCAGATCACATCCATCTTCTCTGCCAATGAACCACTTCATTCATTAAATGTTGTGTTTTAGAAAATGACCATCGGTAATGCAGAAGGAAACTACTGTGAAATCATGGACACCTTTTGAGTTAAAGGAAGCTTTCTGGATTCTGACAAGAAATATTGAAAAACTGGAGTTCCTCCTTCACCTTTTTCTAGTTGAGCAAAATTTTTTCCTTGTCCTCCAGCTCAACCACAGACACAAATCTCAATGATAAGAATCACCTTCCAGGTTTCAGTGATATATATGTGTATGTACATAAAGAAAGTAGATTTATATTTTGGAAGAAAAATGATAAGGACAAGCAAATGTCAGAAATCTGTATACGTAAGTAATTCAGTAACTTCAGAGACATCAAATGTTTAACCTCCAGAAACAAAAAGTCATAGTTTTATCACAAATTCACAGATTTTTATAATCTGCTGTAGATTTACTGAACAGGGCTAAAGTCAACTCTAGTCCATCAAGGTCCTGTGCTGGTTTCTGCCTCCTTAACTTGCACACTGCAGACAGAGTGGGTATATGCTATAAGACACAACAGGGAACATTATTGATAATTTCTGATGAGGTCTTAGTACCCTCTTTGGCCTGTTCAAAACACAAAAAAGATTTGGAATTTAAAAAGGGCTCCAAAGCATCAAATGGTAGAAAATCCACCCCCAGCAGCCCCCATGGGAAGCAATAACATAGTTGCCTCCAGATGGTAGAAGATCTTCAGTAGATCTCAGAAGAAGCAGATAAGAGGATGGGGCTAGAGGCTGGAGGCACCTGTTGAAGGAAGATATGTGTAGTACCTACCTTAGAAAGAGAACTAGTGGTTTCAGAGATCATGCTAACTGGGCTGACAAAGCCAAGCCATCTGGGTTTTCTTACATTTAAAATAATGGGTTTTCCATGACCTAGAGCAGTCCAAGATCCCTAATACTCAGAGAGAATTACAGTAACCTTTACCTATCTGAGCATATAACTGTTGCGCAAGTCTTGAACCTGCAGCATACAGGCATCTTGCTTTTCAAAACAAAGAGCTTCAACTTGGTTCTCATAGAGTATAACAGCTAACAAGTTAGTCTAGTTAGCTGCATACAAAATTAGTAATGTAAATGAAAAGAAGCATCGTTCCTTCAAAAGCTCTTCCCTCTGAATCTCTTTCACTTGTTATATTGCCATCTTAGATAAAATCTACAAGGCTGGTTTCCCCCTGACTGCCATCCAGGAACACTACCTGCAACAAAGGATCTGGCCTCACCCTAGCTCTCTCTGAAATTAGTAAAACTTCCTTTCAGTTACTTTGCATACCCTCTCTCTACTTTATTTCTAGTGTGGGACTATGGCTTAAAATTACTTTACTAACTTACTTTACTAATCAATGATGTGAAATAGCAAAAATTGCCAAAAAAAAAAAAAAAAAAAAGACCTAATAGACCTCATGCTGCATGAGTTCCAGTGACACACCTGAATAAGGTGATTTCTTTCTCATCCCTACAGTAAGTACAACCTATGCAGAAAAGAGGGGGGAATGTAGGTAGGCATTTAAATTCCCCTCCTCATTACAACACACAGTGAAAACATCATATGGGCACACAGGCACTTGCCCAAGTCCTGACTGCTACCTCCTCTGCCAAGCCTCTAGAAAATTTCTCTAACTAATGAAAAAAAAATAAGCAAAAAAAAAAAAAAACTTAGAAGAAAAGGAGGAAGG
>CM021731.1:187905169-187931733 GCA_011075105.1 Heteronetta atricapilla
AGAAAGAAAGAAAGAAAGAAAGAAAGAAAGAAAGAAAGAAAGAAAGAAAGAAAGAAAGAAAGAAAGAAATCTTGATATTGTACTGCCATTTTTCCTGGTGGTACCACTCAGTTTCTAAGAAAGTGTCAAGTCTTGCTTCTACCTCCTCAAGGACTGGCTCTCACTACTCACTCCTTGTATTTTACATTAATGAACGTGCCCTTCTGTTCTTCTCCCTTGTTGCAACCTTTCAACTCATCTGTCTGTCACTTGGCAGTAGCTTCTGGAAGGCTCTACCCAGTGACATTTCATGTTTATTCAAGTGTTGGTGTGCTGTGAGACCAAAGAAGCAGATCTGTTTTTTCCAGCTAGATCTGTTTATTTCCCAACACCACTGTATCACATATTCCCATACCAAAGGCAGGAGCTCAGATACCATGCTGAAAACAAGTCAGAAGACAATTTTCCCCTCAAATTCCCTTTATTTGTACATGGTCCATTCTATTGTGATTCATTAGCTTTTACCACAAGATTCCGCTGAGTGTAATGCATGGTAAGAAAGTACAAATGTATGGAGCAAGGCCAGCCCTTAGCCATATAATGGGACCTGGTAGACCAACAGACCCCATTTTGAAATGAGCTGGATTTGGTCCTCACCAGTAAGTTTAACTCCCAGAAGGAGTGGGAGGAGCTGTACATACATTGTGTGGGTACAGTGGGATTAGGGCAGAAAAGCTCTTTTTCTCATGTTAAGTGTAGGTGGTGGTTGCTGCTGTGTGAACTGAGGTTGGGCACAGGCATTTTGTTCCTTAGCCTGGCTTGTCCAATTTACCCCATGTTAGAAATGAAGCCTGGGTAAGAAGCCTTCTCTGAAGTGATGTGGTATTTGTTATGCTGGCCTGACAGGAAACAAAATGAGTCTGTAGATAGTTTAAGAAACTGCTTGACAGTTCTTCCTTCTTCAGGAGCCTCTGCACAGAAGCATACCCAACCCTCCTCTGGCTAAGCACAGCAGCTACGCACTGGGGCATGCAAAGGATGCTTTTGGCTAAACAGAGGCATAAACACTCTTGGATTACTTTCTGTTTTCCACAGGGTAAAAGCCTGTGAAGAAATACCTACTGAAGAGTAGTTTATGTGCTGTGACATGCTGAAACAGCAGTTCCTACTCTCTCTTAGCCCACAAAAAGCATTATGTGGAATTGCCTATGGTGGCAAATATAGCAAATTATGATAATATTTTTTATTTAGAACAAGCTACAAGAAGAGCAAAGAATGTAGCTCTAATGTAGTGTATGCAGGTGAGCATGTAAGATAGGGATACAACAGGATAACAGCAAAACTACCATCATAAATGGCAAAAACTACAATAAAAATACTTCAAGTTTTAAAATAAAATGCATACGCTAAAAGGATGACAGAAACTAATTCATTAGCATTGCAAGAAAACCCACAAGTTAAATAGGTGAAATTCAAAGCTTGCAATAGTGAGCTAGTCTGCATCATGGGAATACATGAATTAAAGATGTATGTAAATATATTAGAAAAGACAGAACAAAAGGAAAACTGCCAGATGAGGGAATAGCCCTTGTTCCCTGCAGTGAGCACTTGACAAGGTTACAGGATGATCACAAAGGTGATTGTGATCAACAGAGAATGAAAAGCTGAATCAGTCCTTGGAATGGAGAGCTTCATCAAGCAGCAAGGACCATCAACATGCTCAAGCTGTTCTGTCAGCAACCCAGTGGCAATGGTAGGCACAACTTTCAGAAACTTCGAGATCTTGAAGACTACTTCAAAACAGATCTAGGTCTAGACCAGTAAAATCTGGGATTGGCATTTAAATTTTGAGACCCTGAAATGTGAATGCCAGCACTCTCTTGCTGAGTTCTGGATTCATATCAAGGAATGAAAAGGATGGATTGGTAGACAGAAGGTCAGCTGTCTGTGAATGTCTTATCATGAACTCCAGCTAACAAAAGGGGTTAGACAAACATTGTCTTTCCTTGTGTCTCACAAACATAAAAACTAACTTCCAAGATGCAAAAGGAATAAAAACCTGAAAGATCCATTGATTGCAGACATGATCCTATGAATTTGTGAAACAAAGCTGAAGATATATCATTCTATGATTCCATGATATATTGTATATGTGTTCATCAGATTAAGAAAAAACTGTTTACAAACAAAACATGCAATGTGGTTGCTAGAACTGCCACTGAGACCATGGTAAATTACCAAGTAACTTGTATGGGGCAACCCACAAGGCACATTTCCTACCATTTTATCGGCTAAAGGAAGAACTCTGAATATTAGATGTGATTTTGTGTACAGGCTCCAAGATAGCACCTTGCTACTGTAACAAGAAAGCATTAAACTCCCTACCTTCACAAACAGAATCATTTGGAATCTCTCAAATATTAGAAAATAACTGAGGATGCTTTATAATGGCCCAAACTAACAGTGACATAGGGAAATCGGTATGTTGCAAACATCAAAAATATAGTCAAGTCAAAGGAAATAAATATTTTTAGTGGCATGTGAGATGTGTTTTGTAAAATAAATTCAGCAGATGTTAGCTCAGAGGAAAATATATCTATTCTCCCTGTATTATAATTCTTTCTTTTGAAAGGTAACATCCTCAGGTATAACTATTTTCTATATAAAGTGATGTGCATGCAAATCTTTGATATGTACAATATAACTGATACACTAATGTTTGACAGGAGTCCATAGGTTACTATACACAAATTTAAGCTGCCAGTTTTATAGCCTGCTACAAAGTTAGTATGTGGCAATGGCAGTCTATTATTCACAATACAAGGGACTGTTGGAAAAGCATCAGAATATAGCACTTTTCAGGAAAGGCTACAAATCAAACTGTTGCCTGTGTTTACCATTGAAAATCCTTAATTGAAACAACTAAAAATGTTAATACAAAGGCTATGATAGCTACTTTTCAAACTAGGCACCAGACAAAGTTAATTCTCAAAGCGAGCAATGAATCTGAACAAACCCAGCTAGGTATGTTTTTTTTTCTGTGGCTTTCTTCTCACATACAAGAATAGGCAATGCATTATTTCAGAACCTGAAGGTCTACAACTCAAGTCAAGAGCATAATTCTTCTCCCAGTTAGATGCCACAAAAAAATTGCTTCCATTGTTTTATTTACCAAGATAGTTATCATTGCACATCCTACTGCATTCCTTATGTTCCACTTCTTTCCTCTCTGGGATACTGACACAACTGCTCAGAACTGAATGAGAACAATGCTTTTTGTCATCCTCAGTAGCAGGAAAACAAAGTTCAGACGTGTAACTACACTACTTAAGAACTGACATACTGATTCAGACCACAGAACAATCTAGCCCATTGTCCTGTCTCCAGCAACAGATTTATAGAATATTGAATATGAAGATTAAATTTGATTCTATGCAATTTAACATAATTGAAGGGGAGACAGTACCTCTTACTGTCTTCCTAGAGACAATTCCCATCAACCTCAGTAGCTTTCAAGACCAAGCTTTGAGATGAGAGGTGTCTTCCACACCAGGTTCCACCAGGCCGAACATCTACTCAGGTCCAGCTCAGTCTGATCACAGGATCAAGGTTCTGGTCCCAGCAGACAGCAACAGTCAAGGGTTTTCTGGTCTGCAGGGAAAATTTTTTCCCATAGTTTTGCTGTATGGGTTGTCAGGCACCAAGGCATATTAAAAACACCTGCATGAGTGGCATATTAGATACCCTCTTGTGTCATCTGATTTACAATGAAAATAAGTAAATGAAAAGAAAAAAAAATCTTAATGGAAAAATACTTCTGTTATCTGAAAATAATATTACACAAGTTTCTCTTTTTGGAATTTATCCACTCATTTTCTTCATAAACATTTACTAAGGAGAAAACTATTTTATGAACATATGGCACTTGTCTCTGTTTTGGATGTAAAAACGTCTGGTATTTTGCTGACTTCATTTCATTGTGAGTCACTGTGTAGCTTTGTATAAACACCAGGGTATTTTCATCAATTAGAAATAACTGAGATTTTCAACATAACATTCCCATATTTACTTGTGCTTGAATACTTCTGCTAATGTCCTAGACAATACACATATAGATATAGAAACTGCACATGAAGGATCCCCGTCCCTAAGAAATTCCAGTCAAAGAAATAATGCCTGAGGAGCCATGAATCTGTCCTAAAACCCCACCATATCCATTAGGAAAAATCCTACATGTTTTCTCTGTAACTGGGTAGTTTTCATCATTTAGAGTTACTGTGATGAGGAAAAAGAAATAGTCTTTGAAAATCTCATTCTAATGGAGCAAACCACTTTTATCCAATGAGTGGGCAGTTTCTTAAGATACTAAAAGCATATACAGAATCTCATCTGATTGTTTGAGAAAGCTCCTCCATTGTAACATGTTCCTGCATGTTGTTGGCTAACAGGACACCCAGAGTGAGATAATTAATTGCCCCATCAGTACTACAAGAATGAGAATGATCCTGTCCCAGTTCTGGAACACTGCAGAGGAGAAAGGACACCAGAAGTACTGCCCACCTCAAGAAGCTTGTAAAAGCACTCACTTTAGTCATGATTAAAATCACAGACACAACAGAGAACCTAGACAGCAATCCAAGTCGCTACAGTGGCATCTCTAGAAGTGGTGAAGACATGATCATGTGTGGTGGGATATGTGGAGTCTCCATCTCTGGAGATACTCAAGGACCATCTGGATGCCTACCTGGGCAACCTACTCTAGGGAACCTGCTTTGGAAAGGGTTTGGACCCAATGATCTCTTGAGGTCCCTTCCAACCCCTACAGTTCTGTTATTCTCTGATCAGAGATAGGTTAGAAATGGGAAGTGCTTATCGTAATCCTGAAGGCACTTCCATGGGAGACAGAAGTAGGTTCAAATCCTTTAGGAGAAAAGAGTGTCTCTAGACCAAGTATCTGGATAACTGCTCTAGCCATTGGGCTAGAAGGTAAAATAGAGACAAGAGCTGTGTGAAGTAAGCCAATCTCATGGCTGAAATCACACTTTCTGGTCAATTTTCTCCACAAGGCAAAACAGAAGCATCTCTGACCCCACAGTAGTGGAAACAGCTGCAAGCCCGGCTGTTTGTCCTCCCACAAGATGACACTAGATGGCAGCAATTAAAGTGGCAACAGGAACTCAGATCTCCCTGGCCCCAGAAGGCAATCTGGCAACCAGCCGGCGTGGTGTCGGTGGCCCCACCTAATAGTGACTGCTTGTTGGCTACCTTGGTGCTATGGAGCATGCCATAGAGCTCGGGCGGCTTGTATGCCATGCCTTCCATGCAGGCATGGAAGCAGAAGCACCTGTCCTGCAACTGTTGTATTAATTTATGCTTTTCTCTAAATTGATTTGCCCATGTCTGGTAGGTCTGCTTTGCATCTGAGGTCTCTTTGCCTGCATTAAAATGACTCCTTTTCCCAAACGAGTAAGATAGATGCTATTAACTGCTCTCTTGTTTTGATTGCTACTTTGGAGATGAGAAGGCTAGCTTTTGCACAGCACTATATAAATACTAACCGTAATGACATTGGTAACAGCAATGCCACAATCAACCAGCAGAGTAATAGATTGATAATGTCATAAAAGCTATTCAGATGTTTTGTTTTACAGCCTCCCACTTCTGAAGGAAGCTGTTGGAGGAAAAATCTGACTCTCCAAAACATGAGTAGCACCAATATATTTTCCTCTTGTTCTAATATGATGAGACTTCACTGCCAGCAAAATCACAGACTATTCAAAGTTTAACAAAGATGTATAAAAATGCAATGAGCAGCAACCAACATTAGTATTTCCTTTGGAATATTTGCATGCTTCATTTCCTCTGCACACCAGTTTGGTTCAATAGCTCTGCCACAGTTCAAGCTGTCCCAGTGCTCTGTTATAACTCTTTCTCAGGGGGTTTATTGCCAAGTTCTGAAAATGTGCTTGGGGGTTAAATCTGAATTTCAGCTTTCAGCTTGGAAAAAAAAAAAAAAAAAAAAAAAAAAAAAAAAAAAAGTATCCATTCCACGTTAACTCAGAACTCAGATCCTGATTTTGAGCTAACAAAGATGAAACCCAGTGCTTAGTCACTGATGAGAACTATAGTCATTTTACTCAGGACCTCAAGACTCAATTGCTTGTTACAACTTCTGGTGCTGCAATGTGGGATAGTCACCTAAAGATAAGTGCCTTATAAGACAGCCAAACCAGTGACATCTTTGATTGAGCAATTCTGGCAGTGGCCACGCTATCTGTCTGCCAAGGCAAAGGGAAGTAGAAGGGAGGGGCAGAGACATGAATTGTCACTGTGCATAATCATACAAGAGGTGAGAGCAGGGGCAGGTGATCCAGGAGGAATAGACACACTGCCAAAGCATGCATGGACAGGTTTTGGGAAGCCAAAGCCCACCAGGAGTTGAATCTGGGAAGGGACATGAAGGGCAACAATAGTCTTCTGCAGGCATATAAGGATAAAAAGGAAGACTAGGAAAAATGCGGGCAGGTGCTGAATGGAGCAGGAGATCTGGAGACAAAGGACATGGAAAAGGCCAAAGTTCTCAATGACTTTTTCACCTTGTTATTTACTGGTAGGAGCAGGCTTCAGTTAATCCCAGGCCCTGACACAAGAGGAAAAGTCTGGAGCAAGTAAGACTTATCTTCAGTCAAGAAAGCTCAGGCTAAGTAACATGTAAGCAAAATAGATATAAACAAGCTCATTGAACTTCAAAGGATGCAGACACAAGTGCAGGGGGAGTTGACTAATGTCATTGCAAAGCAAATCTCAATTATCTTTGAAAGGTCATAGCAACCATGAGAAACCCCTGACATCTGGAAGAGAGTAAATGTCACTCTTGCCTTCAAGAAGAGAAAGAAGGAGGATCTATGAAACTCCTTCTGTAAACCTTTTGCAACCAAGAAGGACAACAAGATGACTGGAAATAGCCAGCATGGATGTATGAAGGGAAAACTATGCCTGAACAACCTCGTGGCTTTGTATGACGAAATGACTGGCTTGGTGGAAAAGGGGAGAGCAGTAGATGTTATTTATCTTGATTTTAGCAAAGGTTTCAACACTGTCTCCTGTAACATCCTCACTGGCAAACTGAAATACGGGCTACGTAAGTGAAATGAATGGAAAACTGGCTGAACTGCCATGCTAAAAGGGCTGTGACCAGCGGCATGAAGTTCAGATGAAGGCTAGTCACTAGCAGACTACCTCAGGCGTTGGTACTGGGGCCGTTTACTGTTTAGCATCATTAATGATTTAGATTACAAAACAGAGTGCATCCTCAGCAAGTTTACACATGATACACTGGGAGGTGAGGCTAATAACTTTATCTGATACAGATGGGTGTGCTGCCATCCAGAGGGACCTTGGCAAGGTGGAGAAATGGGCCAACAGGAGTCTCGTGACATTTAATAGAGGGAAATGCCAAGTCTTGCACTTGGGAGGGAATAATCCCAGGCACAAGGATAAGCTGGTGGCTGGCTAGCTGGAAAGCAGCTTTGCTGAAAAAGACCTGGGGGTCATGATGGACGACAAGTTTAACATGAGCCAGCAACATTTATTCCCCATACTGTATGTGTTAGTGTATGGTCACTTAAGAGGGGCACCCCAGCATGTTGTGGTCCTAAAAATTGTTTGGGGGAATTGCTCTGTAATGGTGCCTTATAGGCATTTCCTTGCTGATCAGCAAGTGCTGGAGACGACCTGTTTTGTTGATTTTGTGACCCCTCCCTATTACATCACCTCATGCATTTTGTTCAGCAGCCTTGTGTGTCAGTCCTACACAGGGCTGCTAGTTACCATCTCCCTCCTCCCTTCTTTCTAGTTTAAAGCTCTCCTTATGAGGTCAACCATCCTATTGGCCAAAATGTCTTTGCCCTGATTAGTGAGGTGCATCCCATCTCTCCCAACCAGATGCTGATCCTCAAATGGGGTCTCTTGATCATTAAACAGAGTCCCATGGTCATATAATGTGCTCTGTACCCTTACAGAACAGAAAACCAGTGTCACCCTGGGCTACATTACGAAAAGCATTGCCATTATGCTGAGGGAGGTGACTCTTCAGAGACCTCCCAGCCTCGGCTAGGGCTAAAGCTAGGCCTACCATGCTGTGTACAATAACTACACATTGTTGTTTGCACCTTACTGTGTATGCCTGAACTGTTCAAGTGTAATCATTGCACCAAATAGAGAAGATGCAACAAGACGTCTGTGCAGAAATATCATTTTTCAACAGTAGCAGGAAATGAAAAATCATCTTCAAAGTCCAGGGACAAAGCATCTTTTCTGGCAGCTCTCTATGGAGCTGGCTTTGGCTCACAGTCTCATTTCCTCAGCAGTACAAGACTGTGGGATCAAGAAAATAACAGGAAAAATTAGCAAGCACCTTCTGGTGTCATGTCTGTAAGATGTCTGGTGTCCTGTTGGAGCTATACATATATGACTTTTTAAAGTGGTTCCGAGGAAACAATTACTCAAAACTTACTAAAATGATAGGAAATTCAGATTTGTCTGAATTTGGCACTCCCCATCAGTAAAACACCTTTCAGGGTGAATAAACATTTGCTAAACTGACAGAACCCATGGGCAAAACTAATTATCACCTGCAGTGTGAAGTTAATGGCAGTGAACATGTTGGTCGTGTTACTGTGACGCTTGAGGCTGACAGAACCCGGTTGCGCTAACTGACACACTTTCATCAGGAATACTGTGATATTTGATGGCTTTCCTTAAAGCTACTGCAGCTCCTAAAATACTATAAATGTTGCAAATGCATGAAAATCTATGTGAATTATCCAAACATTGCAACTATTGGCAGAGGCTTGAAAATATGAGCTGTGGAAGCTCAAAAACCCAAATGGCAACAATAGTCTGGTTTATTGATGACTGCAGAGAGCCTGATTCATAACATTTGAACACATGGGACCAGCAGAATTCCTTACAGTTCCTCCTCTTTTTCCTTTAAACTAAGAAATCATCAATTGTTGCCATTGTGGAGCCCAATCATCTGTGTAAGGCCACTTTTTATGTTCTCTGTTGGAGAATCAGGTGTTACTGCAGACAAAAGTGAAATTTTAGAGTCTCCATGAAACGAGGGGATGTAGGTGTCTAAAAAAAAAAAAAAAAATCTTCTTAACATAGCTTCAAGTCATTTCTTCCTTAAATTGTATCTTTGTATATATTGTCTAGCTTTATAAACCTATTATCATTCTTGCTGATAAATACCCCATAGGATTTAGTAGCAGCTTCAGTGGCTCCATGTGTTACAACTCAGAATATTTTCAGCTCGTTGTCAACTCTGAACTTTTTACTCATGATACCATGTTCAACATGTTTTAATAAATATCACCCTGTGCTAAAAGTATTTTCATTTTTCAGATGGCATTTTTTAGAAGTTTTAAATGGAGCTCTGAAATAGCATATGCTCATTCCATTTTTTTTCCCCTTTTACAAGAAAAAAGTATCCTATTGAAATGTTTTGAGAACACTTTTGACTGTCGATGCACTGTGAACAACAGGAGACCTTGCTGACCCCACCAGAGATTAATGGGTCAGAATCTGTGTCGTTCTGTGGAATGGAAGACGTCAACACTAAAAGCTCCCTTACCCCACAGATTGCTGGTCCCAGTCCTGTTGTTTTTTCCAGTTTTCAGAAAAATCCTTGGCAAGAACTGTCATTTTTCCAGTCATCAAATTTCCAAGAATCTTTTCTTCACATCTCTTTCTTTTTCTTTTGATGGGCTCTCTCATCATAGTAAATGCAGACCTTTTGCAGGAATGTGGGCCAGACATGTGTGTAAGCCAAACAGCTTATGCCTGGAACAACAGCAAATGAACAATGAAATCCAGCAACCAGATGAAAAAAAAAAAAATCTACAAGGATTATTTTTTCCATGAATGTTTCTCATGTTTTAATTAATTTGACTCAACTGTGCAGTTAGCTCTAGCCCATTGGATGGCCATTTGATCGTGTCCTGTCCCTTCTTATATACATTTGAAATTGATTTGCCAAAACTGGCAGCACTGCTGAAGTTTTTTCACCCTTTAACCTAAGATACAACAGGCAGAAGATTTTTTTTCTTTTTGTCTCAGTTCAGATATATCAAAACAATAATAATAGCTTGCTTCTTCTGATTGATCAGCTGGCTTTCTGTAAATCACTGAGCATGTTGTTGCCCTCTGCTGACTGGCCCATACACACTGAAGTGGGCCTATGAGTAAGTTCTTTCAAATGTATTGTTTCTGTTAAAATAGTAAATAGTTTTGATTTTTTGTCTCTTCTTCTGCAGGTGTAAGGCCCTGGTTTATAAAATTAGACCAAAATTTTTGTTTTAAAGTATTGATCCAGCAAAGTGCTTTAGTAAGTGTCTCATTTTAAATCAGGTGCACTAAAGAAACTTTTAAAGTTGAACACAGATTTAAGTACATTAATGGTTAGATAGCTCATTTGGGGTGCACAGTTTCAAGTAACTGTAATGTGATTTTCAGATATGCTCACAGAGTTTGTCCTATATTATTCTTCTCACTTTTTTCTACTCCTCTGATGCTGTTCTGCCTCCAGTAAGTTAAGAAACAAAATGCTATCTTCTATGGTTGTATCGGTTATATCTTGCTGAACACATAAAAAATAAATTAAAAAAAAAAAATAAAAAAAATAAACATTTTCCAGTGAATGAGACTAACCTTTATGGAATAGCTAATTGACCCCTTATGTTCTAGCCCTCATATTTACATCTTAGTCCACACTACTAAAAATTAAAATTTCTTATATATGAAGAAAGTGATAGTCAGGCAAACATAATATTTTTTAAGAATGGAGGTGGGTCGGGGGGTGTGGATTACAGAATGGTCAGCATCAGTGTAGTCCCTTGAAAGAATATGCAGCTAGTCCTTACAAAAGCCATTTTCAGGAAGCAGAAGGTGGTGACTGGGAACATCCAGCACTGATTTACCAAGAACAAACTGTACTGATCAATCCAATTGCCCTGTACAGCAAGACACATGATTCTGTGGACAAATGGAGAGCAGCAAATGCCATTTACCTAAACTTTAGCAGAGATTTTGATATGGTTTCCAATATCACCCCCTGGAGCCAAACTGGGGAGACTTGAACTGTGGGCAGATTCCAAGATGAGTGGAAAACTTGCTGTACTACTGGGCTCAGAAGGCAAGAGTCAACACTTTTAAGCAGTCTGTTTACAAGCAGTGTTTCTCAGCAATTGATACCGGGGCTGATACTGTCTGTCATCATCAAAAATTTGAGCAGTGACATAGAGCCCAGCCTCAGCAGACTGACATCACCTTGGGTGAAGCAGCCAGTACAGTGGAGACCAGAGCTGCTATGAGAGGGGGCTCAGCAGGCAGGATGTGGGCCAACAAGAACCTCACAACATTTGACAAAGGCAAATTGTTGTAGGTAGGAAGGACAAACCTGAAACATGTGTACAGGCTGGGGACACACTGGCAAGGCAGCAGGTCCATAAGAGAAGACTGGGTTTGTTCTGGACAACAAGTTAAATATGAGCAAGCAATGCACCCTTCAAAGACTAAGCATGTAAACCTTTGCCAAACAATAGACAGCAGATGAGGGAAGAGTTTACCCACTCTATTTGTCATTTGTGTGGTTCCACCTGTAGTACCAGGAGCAGCTGTGGAATTCCCAGTACAAGAGAGGCTTAAGGAGCTGAGGCTATCCCTAGTACAAGTCAGGGGGTTGGAGCATGCAGTGTTTGAGGAGACACCAAGGGAGGTGAGTTTCTTCAGCCTGGAGAAGACTGAGGAAGGGTCTATTTGTTGTCTTCAGCTACCTAGAATAAGGTTTTAAAAAATACAGAGTCACAATCTTCTCAGAGGAACACAGGAAAGGATAAGAGGCAGCAGTCACAGTCTGCAGCAAGGAAAAATCTGACCGGATCTGATAAGGGTAACGCTGGAACAGGGGCTCAGAGAGGTGGTGGCATCTCCACCCCGTCATGTATTCAAAATACATCTGGACAAGGCTCTGAGCAATCACATCTAGCTTTCAGCTTTGAGGAGTTTTGCCTGGATGACCTCCAGGGTCCCTTGTGACCTCAGTTATCCTGTGTCAGTAGTTCTAAGAATATTTTAGGTCCCATTTCACATAGTGCACTACAGAGCAGCAGTAGTCACACCCAGGAGTGCAAAGACTATTAAAATACAGGACTTAACATCCCTCCTATCTATAGAAATGTATCTCAAGTGAAAACACTTCCCCTTCTTTACACCTCTTGGAAAACAGACAAATTCTAGTTTAGCAGTCCAACTGGGAAGTACTGGGAGTAAGAATTCCTCAGGGTGGGAGAAAGGAGTCTCACAAAGCCAGACCTTTTGCTCTTTTCTGACCTACTAGAGAGAGGGGGTTAAGTCTGGGGGAGTATGACCAGGGGCCAGGGCACTGGATGAGCCACAAGTCGCCCTCTGGAGCCACCTTATGTCACGCGATGCACAGCTGCAAGCAGGTGATTTGGGTCAACCCAGCCCCTTTCTACCATCGCCATGCTTGTTCCCAACGCAATAAATAGAAAGGCTATTTTGTTGAGCCTGACTGTTTTTATTCAGGAACTTCTCGGAGGAAGCCTGAGTGCGTAAACAGGAAAGCAGGGGCTGTTTTTACTTCGCCCATCTATAGCTGGTACACGCGAGCTGACATCAGGTGAGGGCCAGCTGCACTGAGTGCACCCAACAATTTGCTCCTGAGGTGGCGGTGCCAGTGCCAGGGCAGGCACAGCCGGACGGAAATGCAGATAGACACACTGCCCCTCCACAGCCACTGCCCCCCAACACCCATGCACCCTCTCCAGCCACCCTTGGGGCACCCAGAGGAGCACCCTTGCTCTTGAGATGTTTTCTCCTACAAGGATGCTGGTCCATCAGTGCAGCTTGCTGCTGATGGGGGGGGGGGTTCATCATGGGCCCCCAGCACCTGTCCCTGTGCTCACGTGATGTGGAGCAAGATGGGAGCACCAGGTACCTATTCTTAGCCCTCACAGACTGGAATTGCAGTCTGCACGGCAGATCTCCCTGCAGAAGCACTGACGGGAAGAAAAAGCGGCACCACACTGTAATTTTGTCTCTGGAGATGGGGTTTTCTTTCTAAAACCTGAGTATCAGTTTCATTCACCACTCCAGGTTACAAGAAATACACTTCATCTGCAGCTATAACATCTCCTCTCCTGCCTATATGTCACTCTCTAATAAAACGTGAACAGTTTTACAGTCGCTGCAGAGTTATTACATGACATATGTGTACAAATCACGCTGGCTTATATGACCACCCAAGCGATTAATAAAACTGGTTGCCTGCTAGAAGTGATCTTTAACTAAAGGTTGAATAAAATTGGTCTGGAAGCCTAGAGACCATTTTGAAGTGGTTTCTTAAATCACAGAGAAGCAAAGTCTGCAGGAGGCAGATTTTCATGCAGCGCTCATCGTTGATGTTTTCTTCCCTATGGTCTCAACACCTTTAAATAGAAACTCTTTCCAAATAGTATTGATGTTAATTTGTTTATTTGCTACCATAGAAAAAAAACACAACTGCAACAACAGTGCTAAGGGAACAAGCATGAATAGTAGTGAAGAAGTGCCTTGGTTATGAGTAATTTCTGTCTCTATTTTAAACGTAGTGAGCAAATTCTGCCATCAATTACAGCAGTCTAAATTGGAGAAAGGTGAATTCTGTGGGAACTGAAGATGAAATTTAGCCCACAAGTTCAAATCACCACTTCAGAAAGTAGGCAAACTTAGGTGTTAATTATATTAATCACTCCCAGCTTATTTTATACTTTCTAGTTAGTCACATGCTGACATGCATAAACGGGATGTAAAATTAATTTCCTCTCATGCTTTACAACTTGCTAATAGCTTTAAAGCTACAATGGTAGTGATCTTAATTTATATTGGAGAATTCAAGGACCATGAGCTCTGCAAAAGAAAATGACAGGAGGCGTGGAAACGTCAAGCACTGCTCTGCAGTGGCAGTACCACCTTATGCTTGATTTTGTAGTAGAGATCAGGCTTTAGAGTCAGAGCCCTCAGACAGAAAGACTTGCCCCATGTTTTTCTGGATCTTCAATTCACAATAAAGAAAACCACACTGAGACTTTTGGGGAGGCATCTGGTTTTTTTTCTGCAAATATCTATCAGTAAGGGGGGCTATTCATTTCTTATCCTGTCTTTAACCTGGAAAGGATGAAAAATAAGGAAACAATATGTTTCTGGCTAGATTCCTTCCTCCTATTGACCAGCTGAGTCCATGTCATACTGAGTTAATGCTCACTTTCCCTTTGTAAATACCCCTTCTACTGTAACTCCAGGCAGGAGTCGTATACAATTCTGAAAGAGTCACTGGATAGACTTCAGCATTTACTGACTTTATTTAAACTCACCAGGAACCATTGTAAAGACGTGTACAGAACTGACACAGGTCTTGCGTATTTGATCCAGGGTTTAATGTTACAACTTCCACAAAACACACAGTTTTGTTTTAGTTTCTTTCACAATGCAAAGACAGGAATATCTGGGTGTTCAAGTGCAAATTGAATAGGTGACAACAATTGGCTGTTTTGGTTGAGTTTGCATTTTTTTTAATTTATACCACTGAAATTAAGAGCCTAAGACTACCACTCCTAGCAGTCTGAGCAGTGTAAATCAAGCATAAACCATACAAAATTAATGGAGTTACTTTGATGCAAGTGAGAGTAGAGCCAGACTCGGAGTCTATTACAGACAAAACAGCTGTGTTCTCCAAAGGAGATGGCTCTGTCCTTTCCTACAGACATCCACTGAGTCTCTGCTAAGTGCTTTTCGGAACAACTGGTATTTCAGTCAGGATAGAGTGTTTTAGCGTATTTCTCTTAGCCTTATTCATGTGCCAGATTGCAGATAAAGAACATAAATAAGGCCATGCCAAGCTGTGTCACAGCATCCTTCCCTGCATCCTTTTGCATCAGCCTTTTATGAAGTGCTGTTATTGAGCCTTTCCTCTTCCTAACACAAGCAGACCTACTGCTGTGTTCAAACTCATTTTCACCTCTTCCCAGATATCATAACACAACAAGATTTCAACAGTCTCTGCCTCCCTCTCCCCTTGACCTCTGAAAGCCCAAGACAGGACACCCAGATGACCTCTGAGCAGAACATGGAGAAAATCTACCTTGGTCCCCCCAGCACCGCTGCTTTGCAGCACGGGGTCAGCAGGTTTCCTTTCCATCTGGTAACTCCAGAACCTACAGCATGTCAGTGCTTTTTTTCACCAACTGTAGAAGGGAGACAGAAACTGACATTTTATTATGAAAAGTCAATATTTCAATGTGAAGACAAAAAAAAAAAAAAAAAAAAAAAAAAAGTAGATCAATAGATCTTGCCTAGTGCACACTTATGAAAGCAATCAGTTTGTGTAGGAGATGTTGGGAGGCTGGGAGCTGAAGTCCCAGGCTAAGCTGGGGGGACCCCAGGACAGAACTTCTCACTGCCTCTGCCTGCAAGCCTTGAGATTTTGCAACGTCCTGCCGTGTCCAGCAAAATCAGCTCACACACATGGAAATAAGAACACAAAAGTACACGGAAGGATGGAGGATGGACTCCTACATACACACAGGCTGGAATTTGGAGCAGCTCAGTTGTTGGTTCATGCAAAAGTCAATTAATGTCACATGGCATTACGGTGTCTGGGAGTAAAAGAGTTGCCAGTGTGAAACAAAGAAAGTTTTGGTGAAAAGCTAGGAGCTGCCCAGAGCATCCTGAGGTATCTGTTTTCAAAAAGCAATCACTTCTGAGATGCAGCGGAAAAATTAAAAATCTCCCTGGAGCTCCACTGCAGCTTTCAGTACTGTGCCTCATGGTACCCAGTATGAATAAATGTCAACTAAATAAACCTACATAAAGCATTTCTGAATAGCTAGCTTTTTCCTTTCCTTTTAGGCTTCCCTTTCAAGTCTTTTTTCTTTGATTTCTGAATGAAATTTCTGCCTTGCCTTTGTGGTCAACCATGCCAGTGATCTAAAGGTCTCTTGAGAAAGAGACTCTTCAAGAGTTAGTAATCATGTGTGAAGAATTTCAGTCATAAATACTTCAGGGATGTTGTCAAGAATAAGATGCAACAGAAATAGGCAAGTTAAAAAAGCAGGAGTACTCTAACAGAGCCAACTGCACTTCCTTCTGTCACACAGTTCTTCATGTATCCTTCAGCACAGGGCAATTCAGAGGATCACAGTAATTTCTTCTGCAAGAATAAGCTGCTGGGCGTATCCTCAAGAAACTCAAATCTTCCTATATTAATGGATGCAATGCTAAAATTTGTGTTTATCTGTATTTTAAGAAATGTGCAACCCATACTTCAGTATCACCAGTACCAAGGATTAATATCAAAGAAATTTAAGAGACACCCCCTAGCTAGCGAACACCACTGGCTTAAGCCTAAACCCATAGTTTCTGAAACTACTAAATGCTTTCTCTGTCTTCAGTGGAAAGGCAACTCCATCTACACTGACCAGGGGACCACAACTCGCAGCAACAATATGCCCACATAAGCAATAGGAAAACCATGTGTTCAGGCTGCTTTTGCTAGTAGCCTGGCATTCTGCACCTCACACACCAATATGAATGCTGAATGTGTTCTTAAAACATCACTTCTGCTCTACTAAACAGGTTTCAGGGCTCCATGTCGCTGGCTATCACCCCACAGGGCCTGCAGCTGCAGGTCTGGCCTGGTGGAAACATGGCATAGTCAAGCAGGAGGAACTCCATGGGAGCTCTCAGCCTCACTGCCGTCCAGCGAAGTTCCAGCCAGAAGCCAAGAGAGGAGAGATGTTACATCTTGTTTAGCACTTGTCACCCATGAGAGAACACTTTTTAACTGCAGAGGATCCTCAGGAAAGAGAAGTCAGTCTCTAAGCTCTTCTAAGAAAGTCTTCAGTACTCCTTGCCATGGTGCAGGTGTCCTTTTCTGACCAGATATTACTTCCTTTCTGAACTTCGTTGGGTTTCTGTTTTGTGTTAGTTTACAGAAACTACTAAGTATCCCTAAGGAATTTCTGAGTGGGGAGTTTATATGAAGTTGTGGTTTTGCTCTTCACTAGCAGATGAGGCAGAGATTTTCTCCATTTTTTTTCATTCTCCCTGAAGTCCTGCCTAAATAGAATACCTAAATAAAGCAGTCCAGTGCCCCGATCCCCTGTCATCCCCTCCCTTACGCACACACAGACACTTTTTTTTAATATAATCTATTGTAGTGATAGAGCAGAAGTTCATTACCTTTCAAAGCTTCAGTCATTATATGATGACTGAAGTCAGGTGGGATAGAGACAGGACATTTACTGTTAAGGAACACCTGCACACAAAAGTGGGTTTTGTACCAGGGTTTGGCTGTAGCAAAGCACATGGTCACTACCATGGGAATCAGTGCCTAGAGGGCAGAGAGTTTTCCAAAAAACAGGGGGTATCAAGTAAACTGAGATGCCCTTAAGCCTCTAAAGAAATAGCTGTATTTAATGATCAGAATATCCTTGCAAGCCTGGGAGGCCAAATGAAAGTCAAAATCCAGGAGACACATTTACAACATCCAATACATTTCCAGCGAATCCAGTTCATACATCATGATCTGAAGGCAGAGCAAAGCACTCAGCAACTACTGCTCTGTTCAAAGTAACAAATGACTTTTCTCAAGGCTTGGACAAGTAAATAGATGTTCTTATTACATGTTTATATGAATCATTTGAAATGATTTATTGGTTTGTTTTGTCATTAAAACTACAGGCTCTGAGTATCATTCAACTTCTGTTGTATGTGTTAAATTTTATCAGTCACATGTAGTTTAATTTGGCTCTATTAATGGCTCCAGCTTCTTGAGTTTGAAGAGACCATGGGGAATAATGCAAGGACCTATTTTAAGTCTCCAGCTATTTTCTATTTTGGCAAGAAATAACTGACGGTAAATAAATATCATGCCATTATTTCGATACACATAGATGGTTCTGGATGACCTTATGCAGCCCAACAAAACAAAAGGCAAAAAAAACAGCAGCCAACATAAGGAATGTGCAAAGATGAGCATAATACCATTAAACTGCTAGCAAATGGAAGCTTAACTGTACTGAGATAATTTGAACACTTCTTCCTGTGTCTCCTTTTCAAGCTTGAGTCTGAAATGAGTTATTACTGCTGGATCTGAGTTATTACTGCAGGAAATGAGTTATTACTGCAGATCTAGGGTCCACTTCTTGAAATAAAATATTTATGATATTTTATTCACAGTACAATATTTAGACCAATTCTATAGGTTTTGTGGTTTTTTTTTCATATGCTTATGTTTCTAACATATGAAGGATATCAGGATGCATGTGGAAGTCTCAGTCTTTGTGCACCACAGTACCCAACAGGAGCATTGTCTTATCTTTCTAGTCTAGAGCTGCACAGCGGCCCCATCTCTACCTTGATAGGAAAAAGCATCCAACTGATAACTCTTTTGCAACTTATCTTCTGTGCTGCCTCATACAACCTTAAAAACAGCTGCAATATTTAAGTCCTCCAGCAGTGGCCTTTTCAGCTTGAAGAAGAGAAGGCTCAGGTGATCTTATTGCAGCTTTTAAATACTTAAAGGTGGCTTATAAAAAAGATAGAGAGCAACATCTTGCTCAGGCAGACAATGACAGAAAAAGGGGAAATGGTTTTAAAATAAAAGAGAGTAGATTTAGATTAGATGTTAGGAGGAAATTGTTCACTGTGAGGGTGGTGAGGCACTGGAATGAGTTGCCCAAAGAAGCTGTGGATGCCCCATCCCTGGAGGTGTTCAAGACCAAATTGGGCAAGGCCCAGGGCAACCTGGACTGGTGGGAAGTGTCCCTGCGCATGGCATGGGGTTGGAACTGGGTGGTCTTTAATGTCCCCTCCAACCCAAGCTGTTCTATGGTTCTATGGTTCAGTGCCCAGGACTAATTACCTAGGGAAAATGATAAGAAAAAAGGGTAAACTCCTAGCCCCCACAAATGTTTCTCCTGTTTTTTGGGGCCACCACAACTTTAGAGACATTGATCTGCTGTCTCAACCCATCAGAAGGTGGCATTTGGTTCTTGTGTTATAAGAAATGCAAACAACCAAGACATATTCACCTTCTCCTGCCATTCAAGATTTTGTAGACAATCACTAATTTCCTCCCAGCCAACAGGTCTTGTAATAGCAGTCTTTAAAAGGCAGAGAGCAGCTTCCACCGCTCAAGCAAACACAGCATACGCCACCCCTTCCTTCTTCCTCTCCAGCCCATTGGTCCCACAAAACAACGCCACAACACAAAATTGCTATGCCAACACAGACATGATAGGGGTGTCTTTTTGGGACCACCCTGTAAGCCACATCATCAGAGCAATCTGTGCTAAAAATGTCCTATCCTCTACGGTTAGACCCCAACCCCAGTATGGTTAGACTCCAACCAAGCAACCGAGATGTTAAGTCCTGGTCTACATGAACCATGGGGATCAGTACCATTCTGGCTGGAGATTTCACAGGGCTATCCTTTTTTTTTTTTTTCTGAGTAAACCAGCCTATGGACATCACATTAACATGCTGCTTTAATCTTTGAAAACCTACTTGTGAAGTGGGACAATATTTCCCTTCAGTCCATTCAGCTCCCA
Organism: Heteronetta atricapilla; assembly: GCA_011075105.1. NCBI lineage: Eukaryota > Metazoa > Chordata > Aves > Anseriformes > Anatidae > Heteronetta > Heteronetta atricapilla. Next base: position 187,924,822 of record CM021731.1, read on the forward strand.
CTCCACACTTATTCCACAGAAGTAAACTAAAAGTCTTACCTCTTTGCAAGCCACTTTAATGACCCATTATTAGAGCAGTAACTGCTTTTAAGATACAGTCCTGCAAGAGTGGATGTAACAAAGGAGCTCATTAGATGAGGTGAATTTATTCTGTGGTGTAGATTCTCCTTCTCCCATTTTCCAGCTTGCCCTTATCACCACTGAGACTACATAAGTCCTTCCCACACTAGGAACTGGGCTTGCTTTAGATGATAATGCTCCAGTTAATGTTATCTTTATCTCTAGAATTGTTAAAATTCCTTAGAAATCCTATGCAGGATTATATGAATTTATTTCGCCAAAACTTTTAGAATATTTGTTTGTTTTCTCTCAGACAAAAATATTTGGGCCATTATGCTATTTTGTACATCACAGCTGAGCTCACTACCTCTGTTCCAGAAGACATCAGGACTGGAAAGGGCTACCTACAGGGCAAACCATGTCCTCCCTGCCTGCTCTGGTGACCTGCACAGCGCAGCCATCACTGCTGTCATTGGTGGTGCCACTCCGTTCCCTTCCTGTGACTCAACAAACTCTAGAGATACCTGACCAAACTAAGATCAGCTCAACAATTATGTGAGAGTGTCCAGTGATAAATGCAGAGACATCTTACTCATTTATTCTTGTGGACAGTTATCTCCCGCATCTTCTTTGAGTTATTTCTCTACCTAGAGGTATTTTACTGTATCCATTGCTATGCCATACCACAGAAAATTCAGAGTGCTTAGCAGCAGTCTTGACTCTCAAAGCACTTGAATACAAATCAAGAGTTAAACCTGCTGTAGGTACAAATTGATATATTTCCATTAATTCCTTTGGACCTATGCCACTACTCCGGATTTCATCAGGATATCTAGTGGGAAAATTTTTCAGATGGGTTGTTTTTTTTTAATATTAAGACATGGCAAAATAGTCCAGTTGTAGATCTCCTGTGTGGAACAATCTCCATTGTGAAACACAGATCATGAGCTTACTTTTGCAAAAATAATAAAAGAGACTTAAAGTTCACTTAAAGGTTACTTTATTTTGCTACTGAGGTTTTGGGTCATTGGGTTGTTTTTTGTTTGTAGGTGCTTTTTTTTAGAAAGCTCATCATTCATACATATCCACACCTTTCAAAAATCACTCTGTTGTTCTTAAGGAACTTGCTTTCAAAATAAAGAACTCATCCACATGTCCTGATGCTGGAGCTGCTGGAGTGGAAATCAGAGCTGCAGCCAGTACACTGTAAAGCTCTTTTCACTTAACAAACCACTTAGTTTACACAAATTGCATACTTGCTGGTTTCACCTGTCCAAATTGCAAAAACAAGCATGTACAAAAGAGTCAAAGTAAAATCTGAGCACGCATTCAGAAGATGAACGACACTGAGATCGAGCTTTTTGTGGCTGGAGAGCATTTACACTTGCATTCAGTGCAGAGTTATCAGCGTGACAGCTTCCTTTTGTTACTGCTGTGCTTTGGCTTCTATTACAAACCACCGCAGAGCTGAGGACAAAGCAAAACTTCCACACTTCCCAAATTATTTCTGGAACATATGAAGGTCAGAAGGTGAAGTTCTGCTCCACACCACACCCGCCAGCCTGACATCAGGGGAACAGCTCTGCTGAGGGAGAGCAGCAGTAGGGCTTACTGAGAGATTTTAAGGGAAACTTTTTGATAGCCAGGTTACACCAATTCACCTAAGATGCTACAGGGAAGTAAACAAATAAATAAATAGATCGAAATTTAAATTAAAAAATTCTGCTTCTACTCTGGGTAGTATCTCCCAGGTCAGTAGTTATGGGTGTGACTGCTACAGAACTTCTTAATAATAGTGTGTGTGTGTTTTCCCTACTGTCTCTATTTCCTATGTCTCTTTGTTCCCATGAACATACATCTTCCCAATCTCAAAGGACCACATGTTCTTCCTCTTTAGCCTCCACCACCTTGTTTCAGATATTACGTTCCTGCTGTAACCATGGTTATCAAAGCAATGCCATAGCAGGCACGCAATCAGCATCCAGGGGAAGGTTGCAGCTCTGGATCCCCTGCTAATACTACACATGCACTTTCCTCAATCCCACTGAATATTTTTTGCATCTTTCTCCTCCCCACTTTTCCCCAGACTCTGTCCATTCATATCTGTTGCAAAATAAAAAAACTTTCTACAGTGTGGCAGGAAGAAAACCGAATCCATCACTAAATGCAAGCACTGGCTTTATTCCTTCTGCCACTGGACCCCATATGCGCTTTGCATTTCACACTCCTATGTAATGGAGGGTTCAGGTGTTTCTGATGTTGCTGCCAGGCACTAAAAGCAGAGTGATACAAATGTGAGCTAAAAAGGATCCTTCAATCCCTAACTGCAATCGTGGATAAAGCTGGGAATTCTCCAGCACACGCCGAGCAGCTGCTGCTGTGAACAGGCTCCAGGGATGTACTTTGGTGCATTCCTGGCCTGACTTCGTGCCTCGTGCTAACTCAGTTTTCAACCACAGTCGTTCTTGCACTGACTCATTATTACAGCACTGTAAAAATAAGATATTTGGACAGAACTGAAACTTCCTCTTAGCTGCTGCTCTCATTTGCATAGCAGGCTACTATTCTGTATAATGGAACAGCAGTTGTTTCCATCTGAGTGCTTCTGCAATTTTCCTGTCAGGTTATGTCTCCAGTTAATGCCCTTTGTAAACCTCTAGCACAATTAACAGGGTGCTTACTTCATCTCTGAATACCCAAAGTGATACTCAGCTCAGCAGGATAAGTATGAGATATTCTAGAATTGATCTTGTTAACTGACTTGTTAACTGAAGTAACATTGAATTTCACTATTAATGATGTTCTGAAGCATTCTTCTTGCATTTTATATTTCCAGAAAAAAAAAAAAAAAAACATGTTATCATATTGTAATAGGTGGGGAAATATGTTTTCACATGATTAACAGTTTTGTATGCAGCTAAAGGGAATGAGTTTGAGCTCTGTTTTAATTTGGGTAATGACAGTATTGTCGGGATTTAATGGAGTGAGTTTTATCTGCTCTTGACACAGTTATTTTTATGGAGTGTCACAATTTTTTGTTTTGTTACTGTTTTTGAATAAAAATAATGGGAAAATAAACAAATACATGTAAGACATTGCAGTTGTCACAACTATAAATCTCTCTGGCTTGTGGAAATGCTTAGCAAATGTGGGTTCCTCGTTCTAGACTCATTCAGCAAAAAACTTCCGAAACTTGTTCATTCTTGATTAAAGTAACTTATTCTAGCCACTCCAGTGAGGGCCTTCAGACCATAATATTATGGAAAATTTGTTCCTTCATCTTTATCTTTCTCCCTCTCTTCTCTGTTCTTGTGAGACCCCACCTGGAGCACTGTGTTCAGCACTGGGGCCCCCAGCACAAAAAGGACAGCAAGCTGTTAGAGTGAGTCCAGAGGAGGGCCATGAGGATGATCAGAGGGCTGGAGCACCTCTCCTATGAAGACAGGCTGAGGGAGTTGGGGTTGTCCAGCCTGGAGCAGAGAAGGCTCCGGGGAGACCTTACAGCAGCCTTCCAGTACCTAAAGGGGGCCTACAGGAAAGCTGGGGAGGGACCCTTTGTGAGGAAGTGGAGTGATAGAACAACAGGGAATGGCTTTAAACTAAAAGAGAGTAGATATAGACTAGTAGATTTAGATATAAGGAAAATAATCATCACTCTGAGGGTGATGAGGCCTTCTGTAATGCATACTTTTTTAGGAAAAGACATATAATTAATTATTGTAAGCTATGTCTGAACTGTGCAATGCAGGAACACTTCCAAGATGAGTTTGACTATGTGGCTGAAATTTAATTTACATTGAGGTGAATCTAAGGTAGGCACAAGCCACGCAGCCTAGGTGTTCACTTGCCAAACAAAGCACACCTGCAAAACAAACCCATCACCCTACTGTGACCAGACCTGGACAACTGAGAGACTCAGGCCTTGGGACAGGCTATCCACTGCTGATAAAGATTTTAGGAAATGTCTTCATTAGCATCATAGCATTAATCCTAGAAAGATGCTGCGATACAATAAAATTTAGATTTTATAATTGTTACTGGACTGGAATAAACAACATTTTAAATGTTATCTGTATTGTCTTGAACAGTCTATATCTAAAAATAAAGAAAAGCAGTGGAGATGCTAACTAAAGCAATGTCTATAATATTAGGAGCAAGCTGGTTTTCTTAGGGCCCAGAATCAGACCATAATGGAATTAACTGTATTTAATAAGAGAAATATTGATGAAAGTTCATGTAGTATGGTCTGAACTTTTTTTTTTTTTTTTTTTTTTTTTTGTCTGGGCTGCTTTTGTTTTCCAAGATTTGTATTTGCCTCCCAGAGCAGGTGAGGAAGAGGAATGTGGAGAAGAGTGATCAAATTTCATCAGAAAAAATACAGAGGAATAAAAGCAACCATTACATTAATCCTCATCTTCAGACAAACTCAGCAGTTGGTAAAAGGAGTGACAAACAGGGTAATCTTCTCCTTCCGTGTTGTTAAGCTTCTTGGAAAATCCATTGTCCATGTCTCCAGAAGAGATGGGCTTTTAACATTTCAGCTTATGGACAGGAGTTGCATTCTTTTTCAAACACAGAGAAAGCCAGGTTTCCCCCATCTGGAAGTTGCCTTGGCACCCTGTTAGCATCCTGACAAGCATCTATGTCGGTGACTGTACTGGTCCTCACTTGACTTGCAGGTAAAGCCTTTGAGTCCCTAACCCAGAATCAATTCTCACTTATCTTGAAGGGAAGATCCCTTCAGCCATCTAGAAGTCAGTCACCTCATCCAGACAGGTGGTGTAGCCATAAGGGGTGGAGTTCATCACACCCCAGCCTGTAAATCTGAGCTAGTTTAACTCTGGAGAAACCTTCCTCTTTGCTCTGACTATAGTGCAGTCTAGACTACTAGCCTAAAATAGACTTGTAGCTTTTAGAAAACATGTTAGATTAAATTAACCTGTCTTCCTGATTTGTATGGTCTTCACAGAGAAGCAGCTTCCAGCTGCTCTAGCTCCACATTTCCTTGAGTGTCTCGACCACTCTATGCTGGGAGCAGGTTGTACCCACAGTTTTTAAGAGGATTCCATGGCATTGCAGACCAGTGTGACAGCAGTATCACCTACCTGTTGAACCATATTTGAAGTAGTCCTGAGTCAATTTACAAATCCAGTTTCTCCTTTTAGGCCATTTTTACACAAATTTTATATCAGAGCAATTCTAACAACTGCATTTATATTATCTGAGGTGTTGAGGTTACTCTGACCCCATTCAGTGAAAGAAGGATAAAGAAAAAAAAAATAAAGAAAAACAATAAAGAAAAGCTAAGCAGAGCCTGTTTGCAGGCAAGTCATATCTGTAAAATATCTATTGAAAACAGCACTCACTGGCTTGAAAGCCATCTGATTCTTAAACAGCATTTCAATCCAAACAAACTGACCTTTAAATTGAACTATGTAATTCCTCTAGCAAAATCAGTCCTACTGTTGAGATACCTCTGTTGACCATGGAAGCAGATTGTTATTATCTTTTTCATGCATGAGTATTTCAGTAAGTTTGCAGATGAACTTTGTAAGCTTTGGTACAATATAAAGCTGTACACTGAATGTACTTTTCAGCTCCTGCCAAACCCCAGCTCACTGAAGGATTAACACATATGTAGCATTAAAGCTGTAGGATATGTCTAAAGGGATAATTCAGCATGGTCCTCAGACTACAGTGGTGCTGTAACATACCTTCTAGTCACATCTAAACCACATCAACTTTGCCCACAAGTAAGCACAACTCAACTAAGACTGGAGAGGGATTGGGCTGGTGACCTACTTGTCTAGACACTCCCTAGAGACAATAGAGGGAGACAAGCACTGCCCCAGGGTAAGGCTTGTTGGAAGAGGATGGGATGGGACAAAATGGGGCTGGATGGGAGAAATCTTCTGGAAGTGCCTCTTCCCTATTCCTATGCAGGGATTGAAGACAACTGTGGCATGAAGACAACAGATACGCTTCTGACTTCCAGGTGGATGAAGTCTGTTGAAATGAATCCATCTCTGGACAGGAGAAGCTCACACTCCAAGTTTTTTTTCAGCCAGCTTGTTTGTCTTTGCCCTGAAATGAACTCCCATTAACCTCAGAGTAAGTCCTGGCTAAGAAGTAGTTTGTGAAGCTGCTTTTTATCTTCAGCACCTTTCAGTTCTCATTTACCAGCTCCCAACTCAGCCCAGGTCCCTAGCCATGCCATGTGCATAGGCATGCTACCAGGCATGCCAGGACTGTTCTCAAGATAGGTAGCTCAGCTACCAAGTGGCATAGACACAGCCTTTGGCATCTCACTAAAGTCAGGGCAGTAGAAACATTATATTCCTGGAACTGCCTTGCTTCCTTATAAGAATGCCTCATGTACTAATTTTCTTTTTTTTTTTTTTCTTCCTGGGAGACTTCCTGGGAGACTCCTCTGTTTTTATTCAGCCGTGAGAAAGGGACAAGTGATACAACTTGAAGAAATGTATGCAATTTGGGGAAGACTGTGTGAGTGTTAACTCGAGTACTACTGGAGCCATGACATTTACTAAACCTTACATCAGGGCAATACCCCAAGCCCTGTTTTCTCTGTATTACGTTCATCCTGGATATTAATAGTCTATAAGACACCCATATGACCAAATAAATCTGGCCACAGTGAAGGACCCAGCAGAAGTGGTTTGGTTACGCTGTGTGTGGGCTGAGTTTACGAGGAGGTTTTGAGGAAGCTGTTCAGGGGTTTCACTGCCCTCCAGGGAAGCATCTTGCACAGCAGCTTCTGGGGTAGGAGTGAGAAAGGAGGAGAGAAGAGGAAGGAAGAGAGGAGAGGAGAGGAGAGGAGAGGAGAGGAGAGGA